>JAOYFF010000080.1:44204-87404 GCA_025773925.1 Cryptomyrus ogoouensis
TTTTACGGCCCCGCCCCCCCCCGGCTCCCCCCCCTTTCCCCCCCCCCCCCCCTCCCCGCCCCCCCCCCCCTGCGGCCCCCCCGCGTTTTGGGGGGGGGGGGGGGGGGGGGGGGATAGGGCTCTCCCCAAACCACCCTGGACCACCTGGGACAGATGGACAGGGGAACAGAACAGCAACAGACAGCGAATGACTGGAGGACGGTAAAAGTTTTGAAAAAGGACCAAAGGCACAGAGGAGATGAGGAAATGCAGAATGACTGGCCAGTTCCGAGCGGCTCTGCAAATCAGGCGAAGCAGTTTAAAGCCTCTTGTTTACCTGGCTCTGTCCACATGGGCTCTCATTAGATGTTCCACCTGTCTATGTCAGGTCAAAGCCCTCCTCAGTTCAGCTCAGCCTTGTGGAACCAGCAGACCCTACTGGTTTTTCCTGTCCATGCGGTGATCTGATATTTCACACAGTCTAGTCCAGCTTCTCCATTCGGCCAGGAGTGTAGCTAAAAATTCTGGATCCCCTGTTAAAATATTACCTTGCCCCCCACCCCCCATGTGGAAGGGGTGATTCATTTCGGTATCAGTAGATTCTGCAGGACAGGCCCAGCATTAGTGCTGAGCCCCCCTGGATCTGCCAGGGTATCCATGCTCCTCCAACGTCGCCATGCTCAGCTGACGTCACCAGGGGGGAGGGCCGAGCAGAGCATGCGGTCTGGGCGGGGGGCACAGAAAATTGGCTTCTCGGCCAAGCGGCTACCCACAAGGGGATTATCAATGTATGGAAAACATTGCAAATATATTCACAGGAGGTCAGCATGGGTGTGAGGAGAGGCATCCAGCCTTGAAGAGCTCGAAGTTCAGGAGTGGAGTCATTTGTGTGACTCAGGTGAGCTGGGGGTGTGTAATTATACCCCCTGGGTCACCCCCGGGCAACACGGAGGAACATCCCTGGGAGGAATCTGGCAAGAAGCACTACAAATGATTGAAAGTCAGACCTGGAGGTACGTGCAACAGTGAGTGTGTGTGTGTGTGTGTGTGTGTGTGTGTGTGTATTTGCATTCAGGTGCCCAGGTAACCAAATTAAACCTTTGATTATATGGGGCAGTGTGTGAAATATGGGGGGGGGTCCGACACCCCCGATTAACCCATGAGACGCCCTGAAAGCCTGAAAAGCAAAATTTTAAGAGGATCTCAAGATCGGTATTGTGCAACAATAGGGAGATGGGGACTCCCCCCCCCTCAATGTTGACGGGTATTTCGCACCCTGGGCCGGGACAGTGGTTAGCATTGTCACCTCACACCTCTGGGACCTGGGTTTGAGTCTCTGCCATGGCTCCTTGTGTGTGGCGTTTGCATGTTCTCCCCGTGTCCTCATGGGGTTTTCTCTGTTTTCCCCCCATAGTCCAAAAACATGCCGTGGCTGATTGGAGTTACCAAATTGCTCATAGGTGTGCATGTGTGAGGCTGCCCTGTGGTGATGGGTTCACACCCCATCCTGTGTGGTTCCCTGCCTGGTGCCCATAGGCTGAAGACCGCCGCCCCCCACCATGACCCTGAATAGATGGATGGATGGATGGATTATAAGGTCCACCCCCCACATACACACACAAACGCGGCTGGAATCTCCTGTTTACCTGTTTGTGTCTAATGATCCACATACTACAGGTTCACCCAGCAAGAGAGCAGGGCTTCAGGTGGATCTGACCTGATCGCAAAGTTGTACAACTGAGATCTAAACAGAGAACTGATAAAATTAATTAATAAATTTGCTGTTTTCTCAGTATTATAAGTAAAACATATCACACTGGAATCACACAGCCTGCACACACGAGTTTATATTGCAGGTGGCCTGTGTGTGTGATCTGCCTGTTTCTGTAATCCATTCTACCAGAGCTTATCTTCACTGGGGATAAAAAATCCATTTTGTCCCCTTGCAAAGACAGCCCACTTAAGAAGTGTTCAGGTCCTTTTCAATGACATTTCAGCCAGATTAAGATGCTTGGCGAGCTCGCCATTAACGACCCCCTGGTAATTGCTGTGGACAGTCCCATCTCTCAGGGATGGAGACCTTGGTGATGGAGAAGACAAAGATCAGAGGTGTCTGAGTATCCGAAAGGGGCTGGGACTGCGGGACAGACACGCCGGTAATGAATTTGCCAGCAGATTTTTGGAAAAAAAAAAAAAAAAAAAAAAAAAGCACTTAACTAGGAGTTATGATTTAATTCGCCGTAGTATTCATTAAAATCTACCTTGAAACATCAATTGCCGGCGCTGATTTTGAGATGGGGCTTCTTGACAGAGATGTTTCGCCGCCCAGAACCGCAAAAACAAATGTGACAGGTTTTAGATGTAATTACAGTCACCTCAGCGAGAGAGGGGATTAAAGCGGCGGATCGCGAAGGCGGGCGAGACGGCGGGACGCGGCCGATACGGAGCAACCATCAGTCGCAGTCATATCAAAATCTCCTTTTTCTCTTTTTTTTTTTTTGTTCTGCTATCAAATTTTAATACGCTAAAATTTCTCTGTTTTACAGGATATTTCCAGGCAAAGCATTGTCCTTATATGAAATATGGAACTGCATTTATACAGTAAATGACAAATTATTTAAATTACCCCAGTGTAATGTGAATGGTTTCAGACAATTTGGTTTGTTTTTATTTCCCTATTGTTTAGGTAGACTTCTAATGCGTTTTTCCTCTTATAGCCAAATACAAGACTCATGAGGACTAATACACTTAAACAGATAAACCCCTACCGTGCCTCCACCCCTGTACATAAACGCTGTTTAATGGAAAAAGTATCGGAACAAATAAGGCACATTCCGTAACAACGTTAAGCCAGCAGTGCCATCTGGTGGTGGATATGTATTATCGCATTTTATAATTTAATAGCTTCGTATAAAGTCACAACGGGAACCTCCTGTACCGATGACCCGTGTGATTTCTGGACTGTTCGACGCACTTCTGTTAAAATTGGCCTACGTTTAAACCCATGTCACTAACCAACCACCGGAAGCTCCCCTTGGTGTGGTATGAAATGGATCACATTCGCGTTCTACCATCAAGGAATTATCCTGAAATATAATAGAATAATATTATTGTCACTACACATGCACAACGAAACTTCATGTGGTCTTGGAAGAAATAATATCCAGTATCCACCTATAATATCCGACTAGAAATACTAACAAAACATAAGACACCATAAAAAGCAGCATTACTACTTTTCTGTATGGAAGAACACAACAGCGTACTTTTAACAGGGTCTCTTAGCTGTGTGAGTAAGGTTAGGCAATCACTTGGTAATGTGAGGAGGACTTTAAAATAGCGGCTGGTCTAGCACAAACAAGGTTTCTGGCATCCATGCTGTAATGCAATCAGGCCGGCGCACAGAGGGCTGCACCTGTGCCAGCATCGCCGTGCCATGCCTCTCTGCCCAATGGGGATGAGTCACGCGGCGGTGCCCGGTCAGCTGACCTATCATATCAGCCTGTGTTCTGTATTCGCTACTTCGGGAGGCTCCCTGAGCTGCTGCGCGTCCAGTGCGCGTTTCTATCTTTAACGTTAATGGGGAGTTTAAACTTAGCGGCACGGTCAGCTCGAGCACTAGGTATCACGAGGAACTGTCTTATAACATCATGAACTGACATGGGTGCGTGGCGTGGAGAACGTGTGCGCGAAGCGCGACCCGACAGGGATAAAAACATGGTTTAACACGGAGCAGAACACAGATCATGAGAAGGTCTGCAGTCAAACTCGGACTCGCGAGTCTCCTGAAGTGTGATAAATACAGCAAGAAAGACATTCATCCATGTAATGAACGGATTTAATCAAATGCTTTCATGTCAAGCTTACACACGATATTTACAACAATTCTTTATCTTTCCTGAATCTCAGAATGACTGTGAAAACCTTATGCTGTTTCCTGAATTATCATAAACCAGACAGATACCAATTATGGTTACATGAAGGAAAAGTAAACCGACTTTAAAATGTACTCGTTTAATTCGATAATGCTTTTTCGTTGATCTCACAAGGTGGTTGGCTTTTTAAGCAGAGCGAAATAATATATAGAAACATGCCAAATTCTTTTAAATGAGAAAATAACGATGTACAAGCTATTTTGTAAATGACTAACAATGTTCTTAGGGTGCATATATATATATATATATATACAGATATATAAAACAATGGAAATGGGTATTTTTTAGTTTTAAAGCCTTGTGAATCTGTGTATTTTTTAGTTTTAAAGCCTTGTGAATCTGTAAATTCAGCAAAGAAAAATCTCAACCAATGGCTTTCCAGGTTTCATGTTGGAACTTCTCTGTGTGGCCAGTTTATTGCACACGGCTGATAGCTGAGAGGGATGCATTTTTTTGTGCTGTTTGCGTAACAGCAGTTCTTGTCTGACCAGGTTCAGAATCTCTGTTCCTGATGAATCAATGAAATGAAAAAAAATGTCAGAATCCCAAACCTCAGCGTGGGGAAATGCCCACAACCTCAGACCACCAATGGCTTGGTTACATGACACCAGGGTCATATCTGGGTTCAGTGGTACTGCATCTGCACCGATCGTCCAATCAGGAAGAAGAGCAACCCCGCAAAGAGAGAGAAGAAGACGCCCACGGGTGCGAACATGAAGGACAGGCCGTAGCGGAAGTTAAACTGGTAGTTGGCGCATGTGGCCTGCTTCTGGTCCACATACTCATCCACAAAACCCAGAACCTGGATCCAGATGATGAACATCACAATGACAGTTAAGAAGAACATGCCTGGAGGGAAGAAAAAAGAGAGGGAAGGATGGGGTGGATCGGGATGGGAAGATTTAATCTTTCATGTGACTGGTTTGAAGTCTTGCTTATGTAATTACGCGTTTCTGCTACGACGGGATGTTTAAGCATGCCCTTTGAACATTCAGCTGAACATCCTGATGACTGGGGGTTTTTTTACGTTTACAGAGGTCCACTTAGTGGACACATAATCTTTAAATCCTTGAAGAGAAATTCTTCACCTGCACAAGGCTCAGATTATTCTTGCTAATCCATATTCAGGGATTAACTGTGAAATATGCCTTGTGGAAAAACACAATGGCACAATAATCCCACAGTTTGCTGTTGGTATGGTTACCTCCACTGTAACTTGCAGGCAGTACCGGTCAACCCATTAGGTGACGTATAGGCGGCTGCCTAGGGCACTGTCTTCTGAGGGCGCCTTGATTTAGCAAGTCAATTTCACTTTGTCACAGACAGCATGTGCCGGCAGTGACGCCCATCTAGGACACTGCTTGCAGGACATTTTCACGGTAGGAAACATCTGGCAAACCATCATGAAAACGAAGACCTCACCCGCAATCAGGAAAAGACCCCCACCCGCCTTGTAGAGGCGGTGACTGGCAAAGGGGGCGGCGCAGATTATGATGAAGCCGGCTGCCACCGCAGTGACCACACCCAGCAGCATGAAGACGCTCCAGAATCCTCTGTAGACTGCAAACACAGAGTGGCCATCATGACAGACCACCAGTCAGCTATCAGATATTTCAGAGATTGGCTCTATCCTTCCAATGGCCTGTGTGCTTAGAGTCTCAGAGACAGAAAAGACAAATAGTTCAGCAGATTGATGAGTTAAGTTATTCTAGTACAGCTAAGTTAAGTGTGGAGGTATAGATTTCAGACCTTTACTTATAACTCGTAATATGGCTGCATGGACTGTACTTACTGATGGCTGACTGTGGAACGGTTCCATTGTTCTCTACAATGGGAAACGGCTTCAAGTAGGACTGCACGCATTTCTTGGAAAATGGCTGGTTGACTGGGAGAAAATACATAAAGACACAAATAAACAACGTACAGAAGCTATAGAGTGATGAAAATCAGCGAAGCGAGTCCTAAACTCGTCAGCTTCACATTCATGACGGTTTTTGTGATTCCCGCACTTTATATGTGGTTTTGATAATCTGCAATTTTCTGTTGTGTCAGCTGCCTGTTACTGTTTCCCTATGGCATGAGTATGGTGACATTCATTCATAATTCTAAATTAGAGAGGATTATAAAGTGAGGAATTTGTTTCTCAAGTTGCCTTTTTGTTGATGGTAGGTTTAAGTTGTCGGGAGAAAAATTATTCCGTAGTGATATTCAGTGAGAACATTCTCCTGACCCGTGACTCAAAACACTCCATGTCTGAATACTCTGACTTTGAGGGGGACTGAAAGAGGATTCGGTGACAGAATATAATCTGTTTCTTTTCAGAGAGATCCTGTTTGGACAGATAAACTTCAATCATGTTACAATGACCAATGACTGAAACAGGAACACAGCCTTGTTACATAACCTGCCTCAAACCCTGAGCCAAATCACCGGGTCTCACTTACAGAGCAAGGTCTTCAGCAAGGGGTCGTCTGTGCTTTTGTCACTGAACGAGCACCTCCAGAAAAAGCCCTCGTGGTGGAAACCAGTGGTATCTTCATCAGCCAAGACCTCATCCCCTCGCTGTGGGGAAGGAATCAGACTGAGGTCACGGGATAACAGTGTAACACGAGAATAATGCAGGGAAACTAGTGTAAGGTGTGTGCAGAACTGTGGAGCATAAACAGCAGTGTGAGATACGGTCAAAATGTAAACATGGAGTAGAACTGCTGTACCAGACAGAAAAAAAACATCCATACAGAAAAAAATATCACATGCAAAAAAATAAAGTGAGATAAACTGAGATTCTGGCAGAGGAGTTCCAGGAGAAGCAGCTTGAAGCTGTCTTCTGTCTTCAAAAGGCAATCCCACCTCCGAGCTCCAGTGCTCAGCTTCAAGCTGTACAGCTTCAGGAGGGTCTGCCTACACTTCACACCGCTGCTGGTCGAGCCCACAGCCAGGGCTGTGGCCTCACCGAGCAACATCGCACACCCCCGGCAGGGAGGAGCCGTCACCGTCTTCCATCAGGCCTCTCTCCATCGCCCAGACCTCGCTGCACACGATTTCCCGCTCATCCTCCGAAGGCAGGCACCACATTCATAACTCCTTACTGCACAAACTGCCTGCCAAAGTTGATCTGAAACATCAGCGCCAATACACATGGCTTCTAGTGGAACTGTGTCATTTTGCATTCAAGAGTTTTGTGAGACTATCATGGTTACTATTGCCTTCAGGGTCCTGGTCAGAGAATCACAATTATAATTACAATTACAATTAGAAGCCTTTTATTGTCATTTTTCCAAGTATAACGAAATTGCAGAGCAGTTACCCCTACAGATTACAACAAGAGAGAGCCGTGAGCCACTTCGTCCATGTGTGCCACCATCTAAAACTTATACTCAGTACTTAAAGTACTCAGTACTCAGTACCTGAGTAGGACTCAGGATTAAAAGCCTTCCATGGGGGAGAGGGGTTACTGACCTTCTCAGTAAAAACACCAAACCTTCTCTGAGCTGCACACTTCTGTGATTAAACATGTTGCGTATCTTTAAGGAGCTGCTGCCCCCCTGCCCCCGCCTTGGGCCACACCCACCAGCTCCTGTGCTTGTGCAGGTGACCATCTCAAGGTACTTACTAGTGCACCTTGCTGCCCCAATTCATGAGGCACCTCAGATAAAAGGGTCCAGTAAACAAACAAGCAAGTAAGCAAGACCCCTGCTGAAAAACAAATCAGAAACGTGAAGCTGCACTGATGCTGCAAATACGTGATCTAAGGTTGTCCTCTTCCCACACCCTGAGGGGGAAAATGCCGGCATCAACAACAGCTATCCCTGGCGACTTTTGGCCCGGAATCCTTTCATAATATTTTCTCCACGAAAGCTTCAGAGTATATCATTCAGTAGCTGGTATACAGGCTTGCATATTAATAGCAGCACCCCATTGCCCAAAGCAGCTGGCTTGTTTTCCGGCGGTGACTGGGGCCAATGCGTGTGATGGCCAGTGGTTTCGCTGGGAAGTGGGTGTGTGCAGGACACATAAAGCTCCAAATTAGCACACGCTCCTTTTACCCCCAGAGAGCAGCTGTCGCCAGGCTTCAGCGTGGGCGTCTGCCCCTGGCCCACAGCCCACTGAGCCCCGAGACGCGTGCTAATGCCACACATAACATCAAACACACTCCCTTGTGCCTCATGACAGTTACAGTAAGTGACGTCAAGCCCCCCCCCCCCCAATAGCACTACACTCCTTTTCGGTGTTCCATCTATATTTCTGTTGAAAATAATAAGTTTCACTCAGCAAGAGGTTGTCAGACGCTGGCCTCTGTTTACATGAACATCTCCTCCATTCCTACACATGTGAGTCGGTTTGAAACAGCAAAAAAAAAAAAAATTCAGAACCTGTTAGAGAGAAGCAAACATTACATCGGCATGACCTACACCCGGCCAGGCGTAAAAAAGGCAAGCTTACCTCTAACAGGGGCTGTGTAGTGTCCTCCGGGCTGCAGGTCTCTGAGGCCAAGAGCCAGTAATCTGTCCCAAAAGAGAGCAGGAAGAACAGGACACTAAGGGCTCCAAAGAAGCCGGCAAAGAAGAGCGCCACATTAAGCTTCATGGTTCCGTCCCGAGTCTGCTGTCCGTCTGCCTGGCCGCGTAAGAAACACAGGGGTCCAGTTCCCTGGACCTGCCTTGTTATTTTTTTTCTCGTTATTTTTGGCCCCGTGTCACTCCCCAGCAGGGGAGGCGTGGCCTTGGGGCATGCACAGAAATATCAACCAGCATTTGGACACAGCTCAACAGGTTGGACAGTTAGGGGGTGACAAAGAAGTCAACAGAAGTTGGGAATTCCTTGTGGTGAAGGAGGGGAATACAGACATTAACAAATTATAATCCAACTCTAAGGTTTATTTATTGACATATCAACGTATGTGTTGCACAAATGAATACAGATCCATGTGACAGAGGTCTGCATTAAACAGTATTACGATCAGCCAATCTGTCACTCAGAAGCTTCAGAATGATAGCTGTTCTCCTCCAGCACATGTTTAATGGCTCCTGTGGGTTTTACAGGAAATGGCATGCAGCTTCCAAAACCATCTGGATCCCTCTGAAACTTTAGCCTTCCTGTTCTGAAAGGTTACACCGTACCACTGGAGACGAACGCAGTTGTCACACAGCTGGGGTATTTTTGCACAGGCTGCAAAGAGACGAGGGGTAATTAATACAGGGCTGAGAAAAGATTCGACTCCCCTTTTTCTCCGCCTTTATATTTGCTCCATCTTAGTTTCTCATAAGAAGCAAGTGTTAATGTCATATAACGACTAATGTTTGTACTTCATATGAAGCATTTACTATTTTCCAATTCTCATTAAAAAAAATTAATATTTGCACAATATGTTACTCTTGTAGACTATTAACAGGGATGTCAT
This sequence comes from Cryptomyrus ogoouensis, assembly GCA_025773925.1. Classification (NCBI taxonomy): domain Eukaryota; kingdom Metazoa; phylum Chordata; class Actinopteri; order Osteoglossiformes; family Mormyridae; genus Cryptomyrus; species Cryptomyrus ogoouensis. The sequence goes on from JAOYFF010000080.1 coordinate 53,520, forward strand.
AGAAGGTTCACGCCGAAAAAAATTTTTACGTGTGATTATGCAGTTACCGAATCTCACAGGACGCGTTTTTTGACTTGACACGTAATAGCGTTAATCGCCCACATGGTGTTGCTCTTGCACTGGGAAAAAACACACTACACGATCGCGATGCAGGCTTTAAAAAACACGGGAATATGACTTGTTCGTATCAGTGAAATGTTTTACGTCAAGGCTGTATTTCACTTCCAGCACGCGTGAACTAGTTAACTTGTTAAGGTGATGCTCGCCTAGGGCGCCATATCGGCTAGCACCGGTACTGGTGGTAACCCTATGTAATAAGTAATTAAGTATATTCATAGGCGACTGTCGACTTTCCTCCCAGGGGGTGTAAGGAGAGGGAGCCCAACCAGTCACTCATAACAGGCCACGCCACACTGAGCTACTCAGGTGAATCTGTATTAAAAACAATAAATAAATTTACAATAATGTATCATTACACTTTGATATGACTAGCAGACCAAATTTTCAAATATAACTTTAGAATATTCAATTTTATTGAACTTAATATGTTCAAATAACATTTTCATCTGGCCAGTGGTCAGATAAGCACCTAAGTAAAATCTCCTATGAACATACGTAGTACTGAATGACTGGAAGCGCTGGAGAAATGTATGGGGAGCAGCAAGCTGCAGAATTGAAGAAGCCCCATTGAATTCAGCTTATCCTGATTACTGTCTAAAACACGCATTCGAAATCCCAAACTGACATAGAGTCTTAACTACAAATTAACTCCATTTTACATTATTAATAGTATCACCGTCAAGAAGAAAATACAAGTAAATACAAGCAGTCTCACAGCGCACAAGCCACCCCCAATTTAAATCCACCGCCGTGGCGTGACGTCACCAAAGGACTGTACCATCTCCGAAAGGACTCGGGACCCTGAAAACGTATGTGATCACATACTCACAGTTGAGCATAGCGCAGACACACATTAAGCGCCCTTTAAACATTAAGATGGAAATCACATAGCGATGTGGTATTTATATGCTCGTTTTAAATAAGCAAACGCGCCCCTGCAACGCGCCGCCTTGTGGGAGCCCCGGAGCTGCCTGGCAGCTACGCGGCCGCGCCGAGGACGCGCACTGCGCGCTTCCGCAGAGGCCACTGCGTAAATCGAGTCAGTGCGGGAGAATGTGTGGCTCGGCATGCAGCTCACCTCGGAGACCCCGCGGGCGGCCGCGCTTCCTGCGATGCATGTATGTGGTGGGATTCATGGTGAGTTATACGGAAGCGGAGGAACGGATCTGCTTAGGGACGCCATAATGCCAGAGTGACAGTCACCTTTGTACGGGAATATGACCGTGCACAGTGCAGCAGAGCCTAAGCTACACGTCTCTGTTTCTTCATTATACAGGCTGATATGTCGATCTCCATAAATTATATCTCATTCGTTTTTTTTTTCCAAAAAGCGTGATATTTTTAGTGACGTGTACTTTTCCCTGTGTTCTTGTCATGTTTATGGTGTATAATTACTACATGATATACAGTGTCGACACATTATGCAGTTGTGACCCCCGATCTTGGGACAGCTTTCGACTGTGTTCTTGGTAGATAAATGTGTGTCTGACTTTCGAAAAGATGCTTTGCGAACGTGAGACCAGTGGCGGTAAGTGTGTTGAAGTTCCGAGTTTACAATGTGTATATGCGCTTTTAAGCTGCTAAAGTTTATTGCTAGCTGTATTGAGGGTTATATTGTTTGGGATATGTGTCGACACCAGCACGGCTCCTGTGTTCCACTTTTATGGATCCCCGTCCTGCTACGGACCCGCGGGAATGACAGCCTACATTTGGAAGCTGTAAAGATGCCCAATAAAGTCTGACAATTAACCCAGATGATTGTTGACCTTGAAAGGCTGAAGAACGAAGGAGTCGCTGGTTAAACAGCAGTGTTTCTCGTCCGATGTGGCGCGTGGACAGGGTTCCGTTTCTCTCCCAGTAACTGAGCAGTTAGTGTAATGGGAAGTGCCGTGATACCGCTGAAATTCCTGGCATGACTCGAATCAAGGAAATGAGCAGCTTGGTTAGAGAGACATCTCCTACCTCCGTTTGAGCTCTCACCTTCGCTGACCAGTGACTGGGCACTACACCCCAAACACGCACATACGCCTTCCCAACTAGATCGAGCTCTGAACTTCATTAGTATAGTTACACATCAGATTGACTTGTCAGTGCGACATCTCGGGGTATTGCGCTTTACTTCACTATACAGCTGGATTCATCTATATATTTACACCCATAGTACAACTGCAGAGCCCCATCTGGGCTCTTAAACCCTTTGAAATTCAGGTCCTTCATACGTCCAGTTATAAAACTATTGCTTCTACACCACGGATCAGCATGGATCTCTGGTTTTTGACCATTATGTAATGAGTGTTGTGTAAATATTCCAGCAAGTCATGTTGCATGCTGCCCGATGATGCTGACACACAGTGTTTGTGCACGCTACATGCATAAGCTCCATAGCTAAGTCTTCTCCTTAACGCCCCCCTCCCCTGTTCCAGGACCTGTTTGGAGTCAGTATGGTTATACCTCTGCTGAGTCATCACATCAAGTCCCTTGGGGCCAGTCCGACGATGGCTGGAATAGTGGGTCAGTCCATGTTTGTCTCTAAACTTCTGTCCGATGCTGCTGCATGATGAATAACCGGCCGGAGAACTGGGTTCGTCTTGCAGCTTTAGCTTCGGCTCATCTGCAGCTCATCCAGCCAAGAAATACCATTTCGGAGCATCGCCAGCTCACAGTGTCCCTTTTATGGGATGCAAAACATGACTGTTAGGTGACCACCAAGGTGTGCAGAGAACATAAACCCCTTCCATTCAGCAACCTCCTCTGTTTGTCCAACCCTTCATGGTTAATCACCCTGTCCTGCATGGCCGCACTGATCTCCAGACGGCCGTGGTGTTCAGCCAAACTTCATGAGTTCATGAGCAGTCAGCTTTGTTTTTGTCATTGTTACAGGTGCAACTTACGGCATTTTACAGCTATTTTCAAGCACGATAGTAGTAAGTATCATCTATGATATGTACATATTCTCTGCCCTTTATGTGCTGCATTTCTTAGTCATCTTGAATAAAAAAGGGGGAAATTCACCAAAAATATCAAAATCTATTTTTTTCCGAGTAATGTCATTATTTCAGAAATGAACTTAAAATGTGTTTGCAATAAGCATAAACATCACCCAGAGACACTCTGTTTGTATTAATATTGGATATCAATGAGAATTTTTGTGCCGTACAAATCATTAGTGTTTTTCTGATCTCTCCACACCTGACAGGTTTTCCTGATCATCCAGTTACCTATTGCACTGTTACATTTATGCTAACAAATATCCTCTTTGTCCATTTATGCTTTGTAATCTCATATTTCCCATGAATCATGGTTGCAATGAGAATGTAAACAGATGTGTGGCTGATGTTTGCTGCCGACTGAATGAAACAACTTTAGAAGCATTTGACCGTTAAGAATTTTATAAATCGATTTACATCCAAGGAATGAGTGATTAACGTGGTAAACAAATGGCTGCTTTCAAATCTGACATTTGGATTGTTACTATATTACAGTCTGTTGCTGCCTGATTTATGCATAGTGACATAAACTCAAATCCGCAGGTCCCCAGCCAAGTGATATGACCAGCCCTCGGACGGCGCCTAGAGGGGTTTTGTTTTGTCAGGTGTCCATGGAGACGGGCAGAGTCACCGGCGATGTGGCGCACTGCTTCATAATTAACACAGGGCTGGAATTTGGAGCAGAACAGTTGTATTGTTTCTGAGGATTGCAGGATAGACGAAAGCCTCAGTGAGCGACTGAGCCACAGCACTGCAAGGCTGAGGAATTCCTTTAAAACACAAGAGTCATGGGACCAATTAGGATGAGAGAAAGGGCCTTTTATCTCCCCAGTCCCCTGACCAATCCCAAAGGCCATCCTGAGAAAACTAGTTTCCGTGATTTGATTATGGAACGGGGTGCCGCGATGAACTTAGCGAGGCTGAGCACAGGGTAGGGCGTGTCTGTGAGGAGCCGATTGATTGGCTTGAGCCGTGGAGCGTTTCGGACCTGGTGTATGGCCGCCCTGACTGTCACTCACATGTGCCGGTGTCTCATTGGTGCGCCCCACAGGGCAGCTGGAGTGACGGCGTGGGACGGCGGTGCTCCCTCCTCACCTGTCTCCTGCTGAGTGCTTTGGGGTACGCCCTGCTGGGCCTCTCCACCAGCGTCGCCCTCTTTGTGCTCGCCAGGGTCCCTGTGGGTGAGTTTAAGGAATCACGCTTGTGACCACTAGGTGGCAGATGGCAGTTCCAGGGGGGGACCGGCTGTTGTACCTTCAAAAATACTGTTTTAGGCATATGGCTAATTGAGTGTGAAAAATGAAGTTGCTAAATGAATAGAACGTTAACGGCTAGCTAAGGATTAGGGTAAGGGGTCTGCTACTGCAGCTTATGCTACAAGCTTACAGTTGCTAACTGTGTAGATGATGGTGCCCTTGTAGGAATGACATACATACTGGGATTAGTACAGTATAAAGACAGAAAGCACATTTACTTCAGTTAGACTCCTGGTAACTCCAATTTGCTTTGACAACTATGTAAGATGAGATTAAACTATATTTGAGAGTCAGATTTTCCTTAACGCCGAACGGACGATGTCGTTATCTGTGGCCCCTTTCTCACCCACACAGGGCTATTCAAGCACTCGCTCTCGATCTGCCGGGCCCTTCTGTCTGATCTGGTGTCGGAAACAGAGCGCCCCCTGGTGATGGGGCACTTCAACGCGGCATCCAGTGTGGGTTTTATCCTAGGCCCCGTGGTTGGCGGGTATCTCGCCGAACGGGAGGGTGGCTTCTACATGTCCTCCTACGCCTGCGCCACCATCTTCGTCCTCAATACAGGTGTTTGGTCGTTTCCTGAGTATTCTGATTCTTATTAATGGATTAAGTGGTTAATTGGTTGATAAATTAACTGAAAAGCAATTAATGGGGGCAGCGTGTGGCTCAGCGGGATCTGGAGGTTGCTGGTTCGAGCCCCGGAGGCCCTTGAGCGAGGTCCTTCCCTAGCTGCCCTTCCCTGCTAAGCTTCCTCTTATCTACATATGTGTTTGTGTGGGGTAGATAAAAAGAGAATCTCCCCACAGGGATCAGTAATTTATTTGATTGATTGAAGGGATGGAGTTTAGAGGGTTGATGGATGTTTGTTGACATGTAACGTCCTGGTTCTTCAGGCCTGGTCTGGATCCTACCCTGGAATGAGATTCCGGGCTTCACTGGCAGCCAGGTCGTCCCGGGGGACAGGCCAAAGCAGGCCGTGATGAACTGCTCAGACGGGGAGGGGCCGCAGGCTTCGGTTCTGCAGCGTGTGAGGGCCTTGGCCTCCTCGGACATGTGGGACGTCTTCCTGGTGCGCTTCCTCATGGCCGTGGCCATTATGTTGTACTACAGCAACTTCTCACTGGCTCTGGAGGAGCGGTTCGCACTACGCCCCCAAGTATCCGGGTACCTCATCAGCTACAGCAGCATGCTGGGGGCCCTGGCCGGCTGCCTGGTGGGTCCCGTCACCCGTCTCTACGGCAACGACATGGCCGCCCTGCTGCTGCACTCCACAGTGTTGACGTGCGCCCTCATCTTCCTGTACGCCACCGCACACAGCGTCTGGCACGTGGTACTGAGCTCCACCTTCTTTGCCATCTCCACCACCATCGGCCGCACCTGTGTCACTGACCTGGAGCTACGCCGGGGCAGCCCCGGCTCCAGTGGCACATTGCTGGGGGCCGGCCAGTCCGTCACAGCTGTTGGCCGCGTGGTGGCTCCCCTGCTTTCTGGGCTGGCCCAGGAAGTGAGTCCCTGCGGCCCGCCAGGCCTGGGTGTCCTCCTGGCCCTCGCTGCTGTCTTGCTTCTCCTCATCCGGACACCAAAGTGGAAAAGGGGAGACAAAGCCAAGCACCTCAAACTCTGAGGTCCCGGGTTTTTGCTCTTGGGCTGGATGCTCACACTCCGGAGCAGCTCATATGCCGCGGGTTCTGTTAACCTGTTGGTCACTGAGTTGTCAGTAATCACCAGCGACATTGGACAACGGCACAACCATCTGAGCTGCTCACTCACCAAATCACGTTTTATTTAAGAAGCCTTTTCCATTTCGAGTTGGTCCATCAGCGGTAACAGCGCAGCCTGTATTCATCTCTACGTTCCATAATGCACCACTTTTTGCTTTTAGTTCCATTGAAATGCATTTTTCTGCTACATTGATGGTGTCAGGAGGTTATGCTGGAATTACAACATAGGTTTTACATGTTAATTTTTATAACTAATATTCTGATGTCGTTTTGTTTTGGTTATTTATTTTTACCTATAAGCATTTGTTTATCTGCATTTCTGAGCTGAATAGGATCTGAAGGTCAAAAAATGGGTCATGATCAGGTGTATGTTTGGAGGAAAGTGTCACAGGACCATTGGATTTAAGAAAAAAAATTCCTCATTCCTGTTGAATGTTTTTTTACCTCAGAGACTCCGACATGAACTACAACAGCAATAAGATACTTAGTAAATGTCTCAGAAGTCGAGAAATATTTTAGATAAATAGATATCATGATGGTGGAATACAGTGGTCAGTGTACAGGGGACCCATGCAGTGAGCTGAAGCAGATGACATGAGCCAGTTCATTAGTTTGTAGCTGGAAGTTGTCATGAAAATGTCACCTAACAGGACTTTCGTGTTCTTCAGGTAGACCAAGTTCTAGATTAAAGGAAGTCCTGCTGGAATAAAGACAAACAGATTTTTACAAAACACCGTTTTGACCTTTTTTAAAATCGAACCTCATTCTTAGGTTGCTTGTCCGCATTTCATATACTGTAATCTGGCTTTTAAACCTTATTTCTCATTCAATTTATTAATGGATAACTTCATACCTCTCAGGTTGCTCTATGCTGACACCAGTAGTGTATGGGGGTGTGACCCATTTGTGATGAAGCGCTGCTTTTACCTCAGTAAATGGCAATTCGGTGTTTTATTGCTCTTTTATCCTTTATTGAAAAAAACAGCAATGTAAAACTGCTATGTGTCGCTTCACCACTGTGTGGCAGCAAATCGGATGAAGAAACACCACTTGAACCAGACTGGCATAGGAACCCTGAAGTGCATAATAACCAAGGATCTAGCTCCACCTGCGTACAAATGCAGAAACTATCCTCAGTGCCCCACCCCTTATATTTTCATTAGTGTTAAATGGTACTGCTGTTATTGCAGTGTTTGCAAACCCGGTCCTTGGGGACCCACAGACAGACCATTTTTGCTAGGAGGGAGCAAAAATGTGGACTGTTTGGCAGGGAGGGAGCAAAAACATGGACCGGCTGCGATTGCCCGAGGACCGGGTTGGGAAACACTGCTTTATGGCATTAAAACACAGAGCAAATGAACATTTTATTTTTAGGTAACGAATGGTCTGCACTCACACATACACACTCTAACACGCACTTGTTTTCCTGCGTTAAAGGTCAGTGGTCCATTTCACCATGATACTGACCGGACTTTCCAGGCGAGATACCTGTAGCCCCGTTGTGTCCATTACACGCCCACAGACCACCTTCCTGACTACCGTGTGAAACATCCCATGTCACATGACCACAAGGGCAGCACTACACACATTCAGGTATTATCTGGGTTCTGTTTGAAAAGGGCGTAGTCCAAAACTCCTTCATCTGACCTTTGTTCTGACTGGCTCTTTAGAGACCAATTTTTCACTTATTCCCTTCTCTAAATATTGCCATTACTGAAGTATCATTACTGTGTATTTGGAAATTTAGCCAAGTATATCCACCTTTTAAAAAGGCCAATCAACACCTGGCAGGTAAAGTGAAATAAAGACACATTTTTGGTTCTTTTGGGGTGCAAACAGTGGGTCTGTTCTGTCCTTCTTGCTTGTTCCAGCTTGTTCTAGTCAGGTTTGGTCATCTTTGGTTAGTCCACCTGTCCTGGGCTTTGAGGACCATGGGGGTTGTGGGGTCTCCAGAGTGGTCTCCTGTTCAGGTGATTCTGGGATCCACCCCCTTCCTGGATGAGAGGCTCCTGGGCCCAGCCTGTGGGTGCAGATGGCGGAAGATTCCCCCCACCTGGCCTGTGCTCGTCGCGGCTGCGAGAGTAACGATGGGCTGTCCAGGAATCTCTCAAGCGTTGCCCCCATAATCCTTCTGCTATTGGCTCCCGGGAGGTTTGCTGGCCCAACTCGTGCTCACGCCGTTCCGGTTGGTGGTAGCGGTTCTGCAGGGGCCTTTCTTGGCGGGACGAGAACCGCTGCGATTGGCTCACGCTGGATGTGGCTGAAAGGGGCTCCAGTTCCAGGTCTGTGCCTCTGGAACCTGAACACGGGTGCAAAGTCATTTTCCACGACTGTTTATCCTCTAATCCTGGCCCCTAAGCATTGTCTAAAGAGGCTAGTTCCAGGGGCAGGGCGTGTGAAGCTGTCATAACAAAGCCAAACAGAGTGCTGAGAAGCCTACTTCGGAAAATGATTTGCTTAATGGTATTATTAAGTTCTGCGGCAGACTGAAAGCCTTTTCTTCCAGACCCGGGGGTAACAGAATATTAGAGGACACAATGTGTAAGTAACACCAACACTATAGAAGAACATAATATAGGAAGATCCAGTGTCGCCACAGGTATCCAAGTTTCGTGTTGGAAAATGATCGGAGCCCTCATGAGATTTCTGGAACATCGGTACAGTACTTCCTAGCTGAGTGCCTGATACTCACTGGCGTAGCTAGGTCTCCTCGGGGGGGACCTGGATTCCATGTTCTTTCTCGGAGGCAATGAGAGAAACCTGTGGTGCTTGGATACACCCTGAAAGATACGGTGGAGAGGTAGGAGGTATGAGGTCAGCAGGGACATGATCTCCAAATGATAACATACATGTAAGCAGAACAGTGAACTTCCTCAAAATCCACTTAGTTTCCAGCACAATCAATGCCAGTGGTATTTCATGTATATACCACACAACACAGTGTGTTGAATTTATGTAGAAAGTTATCTTCTTTAGGGTCAGAATCTGAATGTCACATGGTGAATATGAAACAGGCAGAACCTTGTTTGTTTTAATAGTAATAAAACAAATAAAGGCCTTCAACAACTGATATCATGCAAACCATGAAACAAAGCCCCCCCCCCCACACACACACACACACACACATTCAGGTCCCATACCGTTCTTGGGAAACTTCCGACCCGGAAGCTGTGCCGGACGCTGATGTGTCGCCGGATCAGGATCTCTCTGACCTTGGAGTCATTGGGCAAAGCACTCTTCTTGGTGTACTCCACTGTCTGCCGGGAACCATTCACAAAGGAACCAGCTCGACTCAGTAATCAAGGTTTCATAGCAACACAAGACAGAACAACCAGAAGCAGGTGCTCCGTTGAGGGTTTGGGGGAAGGGATCACAGCGCGTTTGAACTGACAGACCCACTCACCCTCTGTCGGATCTTGTACATATTCTTCGACAGCAGCTCGTGCATGTTCCTCAGATCGCTTGCCGGGAAGTTCCTCTTCGTTCTGGCCGTTGGCTTTGTCTCCACGCTGCAAGTTACACAAGTGTAAGAGCTTTCGTCACCATGAGCAACACAGGGCATCCTGTACTGGAGTGGAGGGGTTCCTCAAATTGAATCACTGCTTCGACCAACCAGTCAGCACCTTAGCATCTCCAAAAAATGTCCTGTCTTCAATTAAACTCAGGTAAAATGCCATTCCTATTGTATAAACCAGTGTTTCCCAATCTGGCCCGCGGGGACCCACAGACAGGGAGCTGGGAGGGAGCAAAAGTGTCAACTGAAAGCAAAAATGTGGACCCCCTGTGGGTCCCCATGGACCGGATTAGGAAACGCTGGTATAAACTAAAAAACAAGCAACAAATCAGCTAAAGGCAGCTGGAGACCTATTGACCATGAACAGAGAGGGAAGTTTAGGGAATTAGAGAAATACTCAACAAATGATTTGAAAATAACTGGCACTGTATAAGTGATGGGGAGAAAGTGAACCAAGGCAGTGAACGTAATTGCCGGCAGATACATCACTTACTGCAAATCCATGAGTGAGGGTGCAGCACTGAGGTCGCTGGGGGCGGGGCCCAGAAGCTCCAGCGCATTCTGCAATTCTAGCTTCTTGTACAAGGCGACAATGCTGGATTCAGCCCTGTTGTCCCTTATGAGAATCTTCCTGAGGACCCGGTCGTTGAACTTCTTAAACCTGGTACATTACCATGGCAACTGTCAGTTTCAGATGTTCATAAGGCTTCAGAGATGCTGGGGAAAAGGCTAAAACTTTGATAGGCAAACGAAGGAATGTGATGTTTGTACCTGGTATGTCTTCATGAATTTATATTTTTGTCATCCATGTCCAATAACATTCTTTCCTCTTCCTTTAAAAAATACCCATGACCAGTGACAGATTGAAGCCAGCAGGCCAAGCCACGCACATTGAATTATGTCTAGTTCCATTTGCCATTTTGAAGTGTGCCCCCCCCCTTTCCTATGGGGCAGCAAAATTCTAGCCTTGAGAGTATTCTGACATGGCAGATCCTTCACTTACAGATATGTCAGGGAGGATCGATTAGTAGGACAGAGTGCTGGGAACACCAATCAGCCAAAACCCCCAGATCACAACACCCTAACCCTAACCCTAACCCATGCAAAAAACCCTTCAGAATACATATGAATAAGGTATTGCTCCTCTGTATTTGCTTGACATGAGCATTTGTGTATCTCGTTGAAGAATTAGATCCTTGCTGCAATGAATCATGGCAATGTGCACAGAGCTGTGAAAAAGACACCTCATTCAGTCCAAGAGCACGTGAAGTCAATGCCAGACACACACTTACTTGTCTTTCCAGTAATAGTGGCTCCACTGTCCACAGATGTCCTCAATGCCAGCAATGGTGTGCTCCATCAGCTGAAAAGATCATCAGGATCATTACAGGCTGCCAATTGAAAATTTGATGCAAAATAGTACCACTGTTCTTAGGGACATAAAATGAAGGTTATCCAGATCTCTGTAAATCTCTGACTTAGAGGACTCACAGAATGAGATTCTGCTAAAACAGTGACTCGTGGAGTCCAGCCATTCACGTATCTGTTCCCTCCCAGCTTCCTGCCAGACAATCCACATTTTTGCTCCCTCCGAAAAATTGGTCTGGGGGTCCCTGAGGACTGGGTTGGGAAACACTGGGCTAGAGTATATTCAACTGTGTAAACAGATACCGAGTCAATGAAATAGCTACCCACCCTCTTGTGAATCTCAACGTTAATGGTGCCCAGTTTCCTGTTGGTCCTCCTGACCTTCATACACTCCACCAGAGGCCGGATGCTGATCCCCTGTAGTAGACAACATGTCCCACTGAGACACATTCACCATCTCAGGTAGGACCAGGGTTTCCAATGAGACCAACTAGGATGGGAGCTTTTCATTTTCAGTGACATTTTCAGACTGATTTCTGCTGGAACACCTCAACAGCCCCTAACCTTCACATGTGTCCTTCGGTCTGGAAAACCTGCTAGCAGCTGCACGGCTGAGCTGGCAAGGCAGTTAAAGACACAAACTCATAGTATCACATTACCTGAACTGCTCTACCAGAATAATCAGTTGTAAAAGAGGATTTTACATAACTGAAGCAAAATAACAGTAGACTACCCCCTCCTTGATTGAAATACACCACATTAAGAGTGACAGATGGCTAGTGCTAAAGTTAGCATGCCGGGGCACGCTGTACCTGAATGAACACGGTGAATAGGATGATAACGATGGTAGCGGTGATGAACAGGTTCCGGCAAGTGATGTTTTGAGGAAGCAGGAACACCAGGGCAAAGCAGATGGCCCCACGCAGCCCTCCGTATGCCAGGCCAAACTGGTCTTTGAAGTTGAATGGGATTGTGCGGAAAGGGTTAATGATCTGAGTGAGGACAAAAACGCCTGGAAGACAAAGAAAGAAGTAAGAGTTTAGGAGTGACTATGGCCACATACTGGATAACTGGTTGGAGGACGGATGGACGGACAGAGGGACGGAGGGATGGATGGATGGACAGAAGGACGGACGGATGGATGGAATTAGTATGAGCTAGCGTTAACACTAGATAGCATTTACAATGAGTAGCATTAGCAAGTTCTTTCAAATGCAAGGACAGACACGAACCCAGGGCTCTCCAGACGAATGCAAACAGCAGGGTGAAGAGGATGTAGCCCCAGTTCCACTCGTGGTCAGTGGTAATTGTGGCCACACCAAGGAAGAAGAAGATGAGTGTTTCTGACATGGTGCCCAGCATCTTGACAACGTGCCGGATGGTGGTGCAGGAGCGCTGGGCTACATTCTCCTCCACATAGTACTTCATAGTTAGAGCACAGGTCACAATGCTTGGGGGTGGGAAGCAGAGGGGAGCATGTAAGAGGTGCAAGGTCAAAGGTCACATGACAAGACAGGAATCAGCCATCTTATAACTAGAAATGTGTTAATGAGTATGAGAACTATAGATATGATAATTATGAACAAAATGACCTTCATGAACCATCTGCTGTATTTTACGCCCAAATATACGGTGTTCTTGGTTTGCTTTGGGTTATGCTTTGCACCTTTTTTTTAAACAGAGAGCACCATCTAGTGGAGTCAAAAAATATAGCAAATGGTTCATGAAGTCATTTTGTCCATCACTAAACTGTACTGTATAATTATCTAACAATAACCAAAAAACATGTTTTTTCTCAGAGCTAATTTTATAGGTCCAGGACCGCCCCATTTTCCACTCACTCTTAAACCCCATCTGCACTTATTGTCGCTGGTACCACTCACGCCATGATGCTGGAGAGCGAGAAGAGCTCAGCCACCAGGTAGGCCAAGTAGGAGAACACCAAGACGAAGAAGGGCTCGATCTCACGCACGTGGGCGGTAAAGCGTGTGGTGAACGCTGCCGCGAAGCCAAACAGGAACCCGAAGAACAGGCCGCCCAGACCAACCACTACGAAGCGAGCCATGCCAAGAAAAACATCCACCGTCTCCACCTCCGGCATGGTGGCCACAAAGCTGAGTATGTTGTACAGTGCCTGGCCAAAAGGTGGAGCTGTGGTTAACAACTAGGACCAGAATGTTTGTTGCTTCAAATCCCACTAGGTATCAGATAAATAACATGAGTAGAAATATAAATCTGCAAAAACTACAAAAGGTAATTTATCATTGAATGAATTTTAAATAAAATTGTCTTTAAACATCCATCCATCTTTAAGCAGCTCATATTCAAAGTTGTGGGACAACTGAACAGCTTAAACAAAAGCAGAGTCTGCAAGGTGTGCCATTCGTGTGCTCTGCAAAATCTTGAAAAGCCAAAGAAACTGAATTTGGTTTATTTGTAATAAAAATGAAACAGTCCAGGGTAATAACTCTCACTACAGTTAAATGGAGATGCACAAGTCCTCTGCCAGCAGTATAGAAATAAATAATCTTATGACCAGGAAAATGAAAAAAAAATAGCCAATAGCAACTCAACAGTGGAATTATCCGACGCAGAATTCATGAGCTGACTGTGCAGAAACGCAAACACCAGACACATTTAAAATAGAAACCTCACATGCACAAAACAGCCTCACCAGCTAAACCACCATCCTCACCTTCAAAATGTGACCAAGATCCATTCTTCATGTGCAAAAGTCTCAGACTCCCACTCTATTCATTACTATTCCAGCTTTATTCTAGTGATAATGTTGGGCCTTAATTTACATATCTTCCCACCTAAACAGAACAAAGTATCTCACTCTTGGAGGTACCATGTGTTCCACTGCATGGTTACAGAACACCGCCTTACGTTCTGGGCTTTGTGTTCTGTTGAGAGGAATGGGTCTGGAGATCATGTGATCAGATGCAAAGGGATCCCTTATCAGAAGACCACAAGAAGAGGTGAAGCTCTTCACCTGATCAGCACCTTCTCGATGTTCTGGATAAACCAGCAACTGCTAATTAGATCCATTAATATGATTGACTTATTTATAAAAAATATCTTTTTGCTTTATTTAAATACTCCTCTAACCCTTACTTCCAGGTGAGAGAAATAATGCATTTTTAATGTCCCAGTTTTTTGTTTTATACACCTAATACCCAAACAAGCTGACCTTCGACCTGAAAGGCTTCTTGCTTACCACAGTGACGGCGTCATTGAACAGGCACTCGCCGAAGACCACGATGTAGAGCTGCTCGTTGATGCTAATGTCTTCGAACACAGCCAGCACCGCGACCGGATCCACGGCGGAGATGATGGAGGCGAACAGCAGGTTCTCCTGCAGGTTGATGTCCTTGAGGCCCAGAGCCTCGATCTGACACACGCCGTAGAGCGACACCCCAATGCCCAACGAGTTCCAGAGTGTGCCAACCACAGCAAACCAGAGCACCGTGCCCACGTTCTCGAAGAACGGCCGCGTCGGCATGAAATAGCTGGAGTCGAGCACGATGGGGGGCAACATATACAGAAAGAAGACGTTGGAGGTGAGCACGGCCGGGGGCATCCTGTGTACTGCATACATGATGCCCCCCACCACCAGACCCACGCTGATCAGCAGACAAGACTCTGGGATCCAAATGGTTATCTTGTGGTACATGTTGAAACCTTTCAGGGAGATCAGCGACAGAATCACATAAACGGGCATACGGTGTTTAAGGAAAATAGTATCTTAACCTCGAAATACAGTCTTTTAAAAATATAATTCCAATGTTGCATTAATTTCAGCAACGAAACAAAGAATAATTCTCCACGGTGGTTATGGAAACGGGATGAGGACTTACCAATCTTTGCAAACGACGCCAGTAAAATCCACAGAGTGATTTCAAAAGGCACCTGGATGCGAGGATAGTTTATCGTGAAGACCGGCAAGGGCTGCGTCTGAGGTTTCGGGGTAACCTGCGTCCCTGCGGGTGAATTAACTGGAGGCGCCTTGGAAGTGGCACCTGCGGCGTTAGATAAAACATCACGACTGGACCAAAGTGAGCCAGAAAGAAAAATCACCAAGCAAACTAAATGTTTCGAAGTCCAGTTAAATTTACAGGAGATGGAGTCGTCCATCTCTTCAAAAACCTTTAAAAAATGAAATAGTGCGTTTCACTTAATACCCTCAGCAGGCTGGACTACGTAAAACGAAATTAAAGTCAATGTATCCAAAAAATAAAACTTAAAACACCGGTAATTATCCAGTACGTTTACAATGTACCGGGAAAGTGAATGAGTAAAATGCCTTTCGCCTCAACTAAACAATCGTTGATTTATTTCTTTATTTGAATGAAAAGTTCCCGTGAACAGAGATTTAACCTGACTCCGTGTGTTCTTAAACCGTGGGAGGGGCCAGGTACGACTGAACATTAAAACTTTGTTTACCTTTCATAGATGTCATATTCTTTGTTTAATTCCGTTTTAGTAGGCTACATGTATATAATGAATGGTATACTGTTGGTTTATTTTTTTAAAAGTATATAAAAAATGTTTTGTTTTTCTTTTAAAAAAAAAACGGATTAAATTTAGCCCAGAACATTCATTCATATAAAGGTGCACATGAATTAATTGTATGATTTTTTTTTACTATTATTTGCAATAGGTGGAATCTAAATAAATCCATTCAGTTTTTATCGGATAAATTTATAAAATAACGAAAAACAAACAGGTTTAATTATCCATCAATCAATTTCCTATACCCGCTTGTCCTAAGCAGAGTCTTGTCATATAATAATTACATAATTATTATGAAGAATCTAAGGCAAAAGATTCGAACAGACTTCAATAATTCAAGCTTGAGCTGCAATCTTTTCATTATTGACAACATCAGCTCACTTCCAAAGTTCTCTCATGGGTCATTTTCTTCCTATTCTGCGATCTGTCCTTCCAGGGAGTTACGTCCATATACTTAGAAACACGCGTTATCGAAACTTGATTTCTTCGAGGCTGTTGATTGTTCTTAGGTTTCGTGGAGATAAGCTACTGTGGTCTTACCACAGCCGGCCAGAGATAGTATTAAGCGTGTGGGTTTATATATATACCACAGGCGTCCATTAAACAATTCTTTTTTTATACCATCATAAATGCACGAAGTATTATTTGGGAATATCGACGGACCAAAGTATGTCTTTTATAGCTGTTTTTCCAGCGCAAGATGGCAGTAGATCTTTGCTGCGTTGCATTATTAATATTTTTGGATGAATTATCATAGGTGAAGACATGTATCTTATTTATCGTCTTCTATATTTTAATGTTATGTGAAGACTAAAAGTTTTATGTTATTGTTAAGATGTTAGTGAAAATGGCATCTAGGATTTTTGGAGTAATAGTGATTGTGTCATGCTTGTGTCACCGCTGTGTCGCACTAAAGCCAGTAAACGGCTAGTGAAGTGGGGGTCACGTGTCTTCCGAGACCATACCCTCTTCCCTCGTGCTGACCATCGATGACTACGCGGCGCTGTCCTTTTTGTAAACTGTTATTTGTCCATCATAAACTATGAAGGCACAGTGAATCGCTTCTGAGGTCCGTCTCCTGGGAGAAAGGTATCCCTGGGAAAAACCCATCCTGCTCCCAATTTGCAATAACAGTATAACTGTTACACAAAAAATGCGATTATATTAAGATCTAGCAATGAAAGCCTATATTTTTCTGTTTCATTAGTGACCACCTAGGGTGAAACTTGCACTTCAGTCTTAAATTATAGTAAATGCAATGTTTGAGCAGGCTCATGTTATTGAAAAAAAATGTAGAGTAGGGCTAAAAGACATTATAAAGCGCGAGGCTATGTTCAAATTATTATTGTGCTGATCTCTGACAAGTGCACGCTGTGGGAAAATGCGTATGATGTAAATACATTCGTTTTAGTCGCTTGCGTCTGCTTCAGACAGTAACTTTAATTGCATTGCCACTGCGTCTGTGTGCGAAGGACTAAAGCTGCTTCTGATTGCGGACTGAGCGAAAGAAAGAAGGGGGAGGAAGGGAAGGGGTGGGGGACGGTTTGGCGACAGCTTTGTTACGTTCTTACGTCAGATTGTGATATACCAAGGCAGTAACCAGAGGCGATTCGACGTAAACAGAAGAGAAGAATTAGAAAAATGTCCCGTTTATGAATTCATTGCATCGCATTGAACAGCCAGCACGGATTGTTGCGGTGCATCATTACAAAGTGTAAGTGCATTTAAGTGTATTTCATTCCTGTTCGCAGGCACAGATCAATGAAATCCAAGTGTGTAATAAACGATTAATTGCATATTAATAGAGATTTGGACAATTATGGCATAAGATGTGAAAGGAACAGTTGCGATTCCGTTATGGTTATAAGTTTATTTACCGTAATAGCGGTTGTTGTTTTGGTCCACTATAGTGTAGTCCCCATTTTTAATTATGCGCCCGACAGGGATTGCACATCAAACCATACCATGATCCATAACTGATTTTTACGGTAGGAAGTGGATATATAAGATGACGTGTAAGTGCTGCAGACATTTTTATGCAAAGGTAGGGAGGATGCGTATAATTAGTTTATCATTAACCACCGCTATGCTGGCACGTTGAAGAGCTCCGGCACAGATGATGTGTTTACGGGTTTTATGCGGATACGGGTGTGATACCAAAACTGCCATTTTTTAACCGAAAGGCCGTTAAAAGCGACCCAGAAGGCGATTCAGTTAAAGATCATATGGATAATTATATTGTTGGTTGCAGAGTCCACCAGCTATAGGGACATCATGCAATAAGATGAAAACGCCTCACTTGTTTTTATAGTGATATATTCAGCTAAGTTCAACTTGTTGGCGGGTTTTTTTTTTTTTTTACTTGTACTTCCCATTTAATCGTGTGTGCATCATTATATGTGAGTCCGTAGGGTGCAGAAGCTGTAACCTGTGTTTATAAAGTCCTGCGTACAATCAGTAGATGTTCCGTTATACACTGTTTAAAAACGTCTTTACATTCACAAACACATTACTTTCAAGGTGATGAGATGAGAAAGTAAATTATTGTTTGTTCTTCAACCAAACCGAAGTGCCAGGTGTGGGATAGGTACACCAAGGACTTTCACAATGTCGGGCAGATGTTGCAGTCACTTCTTCATAGGCTGTTTCAGTATACGCTTCAGTATCTGACTGTAGTTTTGGGTTGTGGCCTCACCTAGCTACTCAAACGCCAAGAACGCTTCGAATTTCCATTTCTCCTGAAAAGACTCGGCTTAAGTGATATACACTGCGGTACAAAAGCAGAACCGCTTTTCACACTTGAACCCACAACTGTTTATTTTTATGGGTCTAGTTCTCTAGTCATGCAAAAGAGTTTATAAGGCAGATATCCAGCTAGGCTACACTGTTCACATGGATTATGTCATTCTGATGAGATACCTGAAGCTTATACTCCCCCTCAATCAATGTCCTTATTGCTGGGGGGAGCTGTCCAGCCTTAGAACCAAGTGGTGAGACTTTGTCATCATTGGCAGCATCATCTTGTCATTTTCGGTTTATGAGGACTGGAAGAAGCAGTGCAGCGTTACCGGGCTATTCAGTCTGCGGGTGGTGACTTTATAGGAAGTTATTTATTTAGGAGAGGATTCCTCAGTGTCTAACCCTACAGCGCAAGGTTGTTATGGCTCTGTGATAGACTGGTGTCCCAGTTAGGCTGTTCCCCTGCTGTCTGGGATAGGTTTTAGGCTCTCTTTGTGCTGGATAAGCAGTCGGACACTGATAGGATGGTTGGATGCTATAGGTAACAGTGCTTTAGTGTTGAGTTTCATTTGGCCACACATGTATACATAAACACTGTCATGCTAACTGTTGGACTCTGTCTGAGCCTCTGTATGTGCCATGAGCCCAAAGCAGGTTAAGCAGTCTGAGAAATCGTGCCGTTGACCCGGACCTGTGCTGTTTGCATTCCCCCGACGCAGCCATGTTATGCAGGCTGCTGTCAAACACAAACAGACAAGTGCAAAGAGCTGCCAACATGCCGCATTCTTCAGACACACAGTGGTCACGCCTCCGCCAGTGCCTGGAGTGCCCACAACCCGCCAGTGCCTGGAGTGCCCACAACCCGCCAGTGCCTGGAAGTGCCCACAACCCGCCAGTGCCTGGAGTGCCCAGTGCGCATGCACAGTGCACAGTGCTCACATAAATACACGGACACAGATCTCTCATGCAGGATACAGAACCACCGGCCCATATACAGCTTCCTAAGCAGATGGCGGCCCGTCGGTGAGCCGCGTGACGCTTACTGCCGCCATGTGGCCCTGGCAACCTTTTTGGCCCCCGTATTTCACACAGAGAAGCGCAGCTCGATGGCATAACCACTCACATGAGCACCCTGGGCTAGGCCGTGGTGGGGTGGGGGGTGGGGGGGTTGCATTTGCTGGAGGAAATGGATCCCTAAATTGTGCTTGTGTGGGGGTCATGTGACTGGAAGCTCTTTGGGTGAGGAAGTAAAGTGAAAAGAGGGAAGGACAGCATGGTTCCAGTTATAGGCAACCGGTAGAAAAATGGTTACAGGACCTAAAGGTCACCTGAAGGTCACCTGCGCTCTTGTTTAGTGAGGAAGCTAACTTGAGAGGCGCTGCTTGGAATATCCACAAATGTGCGTTTGGCCAGAAGTGCTGCTGGAGTATAAGCTACATGCTATCATTCATTCAGAATTTCCTAGCTCGTTATGGTATGTGACCCAACGCGGGCACAAACCCAAACACCTGCACTGGTACCAGGCCCAGATCATCAGTTCATGTGGCCCAGTGATTCCTCCTGGACAGGGCCTTAAGCTGAAAATATCCCGGTGCTGGTATCAGGCTGTGAGTTCCGTTAATCAAGTAATCCATAATAAAAAAAGCATGTACACTCAGAATCGGTCAGGAGAAAGATCCAGTTTGGGGCAGGGGAGCAGCTCACTAAGATCAGTGCAGTACAGTGGGATGCAAATGCTGAGCTGGGTGCCATGGCCCACTTTTAATGTAATGTACCTAAAACGGCTGCATCACATTTTCTGTATCAATATCAGTCAGAAATTGGGCTAAATGCCCACATCAATACAGTTATGCACTCAGCCATCGTCCGATGCACTGTAATGTTCAGTCCAGATCTTGTGTCAGCACAGACCCACCAATACCAGTATCAGCTCAGTGCAACAGATCCCGTGTCAGCTCAGACCAACCAATCCCATGTCAACTCAGACCAACCAATTCCATATTACCACAGACCATCTAATCCCATGTTAGCTCAGACCGGCCAATACCAGTATCAGCTCAGAGCAACAGATCCCGTGTCAGCACAGACCAACCAATCCCATGTCAACTCAGACCAACCAATTCCATATTACCTCAGACCATCCAATCCCATGTTAGCTCAGACCAACCAATACCAGTATCAGCTCAGAGCGACAGATCCCATGTCAGCTCAGACCATCCAATCCCATGTTGTCTCAGTCCAACCAATCCCATGTCAGCTCAGAGTGACCAATCCCAGTGCCAGCAGTAAGTGGCTACAGCATGATTTTAGAAAATTATAATCCATTTTTCTTAATATATTTTGGTAAGAAAGTGAATATACTTAGTATAGCAAATAATAGACAGAAATGTTTATTAGGTAATACTGAGTGAACATTCTAAATTTAATCTGAACAGGGTGCATATGGGAATGACATGTCAATAGATTTCTGAAGCCCTACGCACAGTTAGGAGCAGCCCCCCTCCCCCCCCCCCCCAGACAAGAGCTGTGCTTGGGGCGCTGCGATCAGTGTCTTCTGCTGTGACTCGCTCTTCGCCTTCTGGACAGAGTTTTTGGAAAGATCCACACATGGAAGAGCTGACTAGGCCTTTGATTCACCAGAAAAGATATCCAAATCATGTTTGACACTCTGCTCACCACATAGATGCTGTAAGAGTGCACGAGTACCCGAAACGGGTATACTGCTTGGTACAGGGGTACAGGGTACAGGATTACAGCCTTAGGACTGCATTATTTCAAACCTCATTCAAACCTAACCCTAATCCTAATCCTAACCCTTAACTTACCTCATGTGTAACACTGCGTCCTCTCTGGCCATGTAAGGTTTCCCCAGCTAAAATGTTATGTGCATTTAATCAATCTTTGTGGTCGTGGCATTAATTAAATAATGTCAATCAGATCTCTTCTGACTCTCCTGATACTAAAGGGATAGTCGATGGTTCTTTGGCCCTTGAGAGTGCACTTGTCTTGATAGGTTTCATTTCCCTAACGAGCACCTGGAGAGCCTGAGTGACACACCCCATTCACTTCTTAGGAAGCCATTTTAAGGTGCTTTTCCGAGCCATACCCAGGCCACACCACAAAGAGAGACCAGTTACAGTATCTTTCCTGCTCGCTTTTGGTTTTCCACTGCAGAAGGGTCGGCTTGGTAAAGGCGTTGCCGGGTTTGTAGAGTGACAATGACGTAAAGCTGAAGACACTTATATACAGTTCACATGGTGTACCTCGTGATTTACTATGCGCTAATGTCTGCTAACATGTCTGTGAGAATCACCATTTTATTGTTTCTTTTTTGAAGAATCCCTGTCTAATGTTAGCATCAAATGCTAGCGGTATTAGCATTCGCTTGCGTAGATTGGCATTACGAATGCATTCCGTTCGGCTGTTCTATAGTACTTTTTAAATAGGTGGTTGGAAATTTTCAGGTTTTGACTTATCAGTAATGCATCAGTATGCCACAATGTGCGATACTACAAATAATGAATAATAGGTAGAATATACGCTTCAGATAATCCCTTCTTATTGACGCAGAACACCGGTATCTCCGTGCAGTTTGACCGATCAGATGGTGGTGACGTATCCAGCTCTGTTCAGCTGCTAGTAAGCAGGGCCATATCAGTGCAGGTATAGGGTATATCAGCTCGGTATATCATGGGTGTATGGGTATATCAGCTAAGTCCTTGGTGGCAGTGGAAAATTTATTGGTTCTCTCTAAGCTCCTAACAGGCCATGCTCATTGTTCTATGTCAACCCCATCTTCATCCAGAACAGACCACCACGCCTCTGCTCCCACATTCTGAACTGTATCGACCAGCACATGTGGCATATGAGAGTTACCATAGCAACACTGCGTTGTGCACTGCTCGTGCCTATATGTACTGGTGGTACTGTTTATGTGCATGTAGAGAACTCGGATGAAGTTCCCGCGAAAGTCATACTGTTCTTCAACCCTCTGGACATATTCCCATCCACATCTTCCATGCTTCTTTCATCTGCCGTGGTTCCCATGGTGACAGACATGTCACACAAGCTGAGGCCTGTGGTCTCGACTTGACCTGGGAGAATTGAAGATGATGAACTGCTGAGATTTTGCAGGAGGAGAGCTGGCCCTTGAAGACCCAGTTTTTCGATGTCGATGGTGGAGCTTCTCAGCAGAGCAAACACACTTCACCAGCAGACTGTGGAAAGCTGTCTCCGTCCGCCCATAAATGATAGCTCTCTGCACCTAAATGGGGTTTTTTGAATTGTCCAGATTTAACGGTAAGCGGGAAGTGTAAATTCTCAGAGATGTTATCAGTCTATCACTCATTTTTACAGCTGATTTTGAAGCCTGATGTTTCTGTAAAGTCTGTCTGGTGCTCATCCATCATCATGACACACACAGGCTGGGTTAGGGTGCAGGGAAGCTGGCTAATGGAAGATGACTCAGCCCTACACTACAGCGACCCCAACATTTGGTCTCCTGTTTGATGTAACTTCTAATGCCTTGGTAACATTTTATTTGGGTGTCTCTGTGCCCCCTTGATGTTGCTGATTTTTAGTTTTTGTAATTCTCATCATCCCCTCAGAGTCAATTGTGAAGCACAGGCATGTCATAATGTCTCACATGACAGACAACTGTGAAGCACAGGTGTGTTATATTCAAGCTGGCCCACATGATTGACAGACAGGGGTGTAACTGGAAATTCTGGGCCCCTTGACAAAATGTCACCTTAGGGCCTCCCCGTCCAATTTTCCGTATAATTTTACATATTCAGGGGCCCTTGTAAGGGGCCGGGCCCCCTGAGTCTGCCAGGGTATCCCTGCCCTTCCAACGACCCTGCTGACAGAAGAGTATGAGCCAAGGCGGTCAGACCTGGAGACATGTGAAATGCCTAGCAACACAATGGAGAATAGAATAGAATAGAATAGAATAGTCATTGTACACATACAACAAAACTCTGTACATTTGTACATCACAGCATCTGTCTGTAAAAAGTAAGATTCCCACTCTGACTCATTTCCAATCATGATGCTTTATGTTTAAATGTAGATAAACAGAAAGAGAACATCATGGAGGTTTCTCACCTAGGTGAACAATGTCCTGACAAGTTCAGCAGCTAATGAGAGACTCTGTCGCGGTTGAAGCAATTTACACCAGCTGGCCTGAGATGTAGGCGTGCAGCAGTTGCGGACGTGGTCTGTGTCAGGAGATAAAAGTCCATTTGACTGCTGACAGATCCTGTTCTCCAGTATTCACATCACCTGAGAAATGGTCATTAGTCCTACAAGAAATTCCATCCAGACCTAGTTAACCTTTGTCAACATCTTCAACGCATGAATAAATCAGTTATACTGCTAATTTTCTACTATTATAATTAAGTACCTAGCAAACAAACAAAAATAGAGAGGATGAATGTGAATTATAAGCATGGAGCATTAGCTAGCTAATGCTCTGTTTATCGTGGGATCAATCCGTCTCAGATTCTTGCTCACAAAGTCCCACACAAGCCATTTAGCAACATCTCTGTTTCTAGTATGAATAATACAAGAGGAAATGCTTTCTCCCTGTCTCTCCCTGCGTTTCCCATTTGATTTTAAATCTGTTTTACCATCCAGCAATGAATAATGCAGGCCAAAAAAAGGAAGACCCAGACATGCTGAAAAATAAATGATCTCTTGTGATCTTCCTCACGCCGGAAGAGGTCTTCTGATAATCTAAAATCGCATGCGAGCATTTATGTATCTGTGTCGTGTAAACGGCCGTGTCTTGATCTGTGGTGTTTCCAAAGGTCTGAACGGCAGGACTGTGGGCAGCGATGGCTGCCCTGTTCTGCTTCAGGGAACAAGCTTCCCTTGGATAGTGACAGTAAACATAAATATCAGGCAGTTCATGAAAGAGAACTGAAACTTGGCCAAGGAACATCATTAGCAAAGCTAAACCTATTCCCAGTGTTTTTATAGCCTGTGAAAAATAATCTTTCCTTGGTGGTAAGTAGTGGAAAGACTGCAGGTCCCTTGATGGTAACCTGTGAGTAAGGAGCCAAGATAATTTAGCATTATCTTGTAACAAAATGTCCTGTTTATATGGGAATGAGCGAGTGTACCAGGACGAGCTGCTCCAGGGTTTACGGTTCCCAGCATGTTTAATGTTGATATAAACGTTTAAGTCAGGAAGTCTGTATTTAATCTGAGTCTGATTTTAAGCTTTAAGTTGTGGCATCCCCAAGATCTCGATCGCCGGTGGGGGTACAGGGTTCCGAAAAGCAATGGAGCAGAGAGAGCGGCATGAAGGGGGCCGAACTCCGGGCTGGTGTTGCTCACCCACGTTGGACATATTTGTTTGTTTATGCTCCAGGAAACACCAGGCTGACTGAATAAGGTTACGGGGGCGTGGTCCCCGCCCCTAGTGAGACCGCCCAACCGTTGCCAAGATGTCTGCTAGGGATCGCTGCCCCCGCCAGCGCCCATGGTCCATGTACCACGCCAACACCACTGACCTCTCCTCCGAGATTCTGGGGCTCACACTGGCAGGTGAGTAAACTCTTCCCTACTATCTATTCTCAGTACCAGCCCTCTTTAGATCCTGTGCCAATGTGTTTGTTATTTTATTTGTCCAAATTTATCCACTCATTTTGTTGGATTATTTAGGCACGTTTAGATTTTGTTTTTATGGTTCTGTGCGTCTCTATTGCCCATTGATCTTCTCTGGTGGCCGGATGCTGATTTAGCTCGCACGCTAACACGTTCACATGTTGTTGTAGGATCATAACTGTGTCCTCATCGTCTCCTAGGAAACAGTCAGGATCCTGATGAGCCTGTGCTGGAGTTCAGCCTGGGTGAGTGGTGCATTATGGGATAGTTCGTCAGACCGTTTCGCGTGCAGGAAGCAGGTTTGGAGTCTCACTCTATGGCCGACTCTCACTTTGTGGGTGAAGACCATAGTGTCTTTAGCTCCTTGTCCAGTGCTTGCTGATTGACTGCTCCGTGTTTAGCATAATTGAGACAGTGTTTATAAGGGAAATACACCAGTCTTGATGAAGTGAAGTTGATTTCAGGAGGATTCTTCTTAAAGCAACCAAACTTCACTCTCACCCAAAGTCCCTGTCAGCCAATATACTGAGACCCTCACTCCCCCCCATCAGATCTGACAGCCAGCAGCCAGGTTTAAAAGCATTTTTGTTTAGTTAATGTGACATGGTCACATTCCCGCCTTTCGTTTTACTCTAGGTTCAGCTGTTTAGTGGGTCTGGTGGGGTTCGCACAAATAATGACTGTTTAGCTAATGAAAAACGCCGATCCAGTTGTGTATGAGTTTGAAAACAAAGGGTCTTTTATTTTGGCTTTGTTATGAATTGTGCTATTTTTAACTTTGAAGTCATTACGTGTGTCACTGCTGTAAATTGGTGGTAATCTGTCTCTCCCCCCACCCCCCAGCCTGTAGTGAGCTCACAACTCCTGCTCTAGAGCGCAAACCAAACAGTTTTGTTGCCGTTAGCTGCACCACACCCCCCCAGGCTTTCTGGACCAAGCACGCCCAGACGGAGATCACAGAGGTGAGCTAAAACACCTGCAGCTGCACTGTTATTCCTGAAGAGCGCCAGTGACCTTTGACCTTTGACCCCTGCCTATCAATCCATGATCTCCCTGCAGGGCACCAGTAATCCCATCTTCCTCAGCAGCATCGCCTTCTTCCAGGACTCCCTCATCAGTCAGCAGACGCAGGTCAAGCTGTCAGTCTACGATGTCAAGGACCGCGCTCAGGGAACGGTAAACGTGGAAATATGGCCTCTCGCTGCCGTTGTTGTTCCCGCTGAAGTAAAGACTGAACGTGGTGTGTCGTTAATGCAGCAGGGCGTCGAGATGCTCAGCTCGCGGGACTGTGCATGCGCTCAGGCTTAAGGCCTGCTGTGTGCTTTCTAAGTGCTCCACTGGCTCCTTCCCAGATGTACATGCTGGGCTCTGCTGTGTTTACGGTGAAGGAACTGCTGCAGGACCCCCAGCACAGACTTCACCTGACGCTCAGGTAAGAGCCCACCCCTCTGTCACCATGGTAACCCATCCATTCTGCAGTCAGAGACACCAGCAGCCCAAATGACAGCTCCTGCAATGAAATATGAAGTCTTGTATCATGTTACTGACTTTACCTCCAAATCTGGCAACCAGGATTTAGGCACTTTGTGAAATTAAAGCAGAGAAAACCATCTTTAAGTGAGTTTGCACTTAAGACTTCAGGAATACTTATCTGCAAGGATAGAAACTATCACGTGTACAATTTTTGTCTTTATGAATGAAAAACTGATTTAAATCAAGCGACTAGAGGACTAGTGTGCTGGGAAATCTGATTTGAGGAAGATGGCATTTTGCCCAAGGTTCAGTGTGTCTCTTTATCATGTAACGTAATCATGCCCATACCTACCATTGATGACACTGCAACTCCAATAACCATGATTCATTGGGGCACACCTAGGATGGCCGAACACTTCTAACCTCAGTATTTAAAAAATCCTGGCTACAGCCCTGAACATAATGAAAAACCCCCACATCTAGACCACATGGATCTCAGGTCTAAATGGGCTGACTGGAGCAACTTTGTTTGCCTTCACAGTTAAAAGGGGCAGGTGGGTCACTCTCTCTGTCTAAGACGACATTGATCAGAGGCAGCGAAATAAACACGGCCGATGAGGCGGCCAACACAGTCAGCTTGTCTTATTCACTGACTGTCGGCCATTCAGATGATCTCACCCCCCCACCCGATCAGGTCAGCAGACAGAGAGTGTGTGGGCAACATCTCCATCATCGCCTGGGGGCTGGAAGAAAAGAGGGACCAGAGGCCTCTTCTGGCCAGACTGCCAGACACCATCAACGGAAAGGTGAGAATCCTTGGTCACGTCCAGCAGAAACCGCCATCACTTCCTGCTTTGGCGCTCACAGTGACCAGCGCAAACCGCCATCACTTCCTGCTTTGGCGCTCACAGTGACCAGCGCAAACCGCCATCACTTCCTGCTTTGGCGCTCACAGTGACCAGTGTCTTCCTCCACCTCTAGATGATACTTCCTGTGGACGAGAGCCTGACAGAGTCTGTGGGAATCAGAGCTACATACGCTTCTTTGTGCAAGGACACCCTACTTAAATCCGGTATCGCAGCTCGGCCTCTGCCCCATCCCGCCTTTATATCACATGACAATCATGACCAAACAGAGACACTGTCTCACTGATAGTCAACTAAACAGGGGCCCAGTCTTGGTCCTGTATTTCAAAGTGTCGTTCCGGACAGTCTTCCTAAAAAAAGCCTGCTGGCGACATTGACATCTGCGGTAAAATGATACATCACTTAGTGCCGCTGCTCTTTATCTGCGCCTATGAAATGGAGACATTTCCCATGATGCTGCTTCAAATCCAGGGCCAGCAGGACACTCATGGCAAATAGGAAATGCATAGACAGCAGAACCTACCGGTACTCAATACCCCAGAATGACACTTCAGGTTACTGGTTCAAGTCCTGGATGTTGCTATATCCAGCAAACAAATGTGTGAAAAAGTATTTACATAGAGGTGAAAAGTATGTACAATATCAGTCAAAAGTCTGGGCACGCCTGTTTTTAATGCATTTGTCTCTATTTTAGCTGTGTTACTCACCCTGTAACAAAAGGCCTCAAGAAAATTTGCAGTTTTAATATTGCAATTACCAAGAGAAGTGTCCAGCATCTGAACATTTTCTCAGATTTTAGACTCCTTTGATGACAGCATTGCAGACTCTTGGCCTTCTGTCAGCCAGTTTCCAGATGTAGCCACCTGGAATGCTTCTCCAGCAGTCCTGAAGGAGTTTCCACAAGTTCTGGGAACAGGTTGCTCTTACTCATCAATCCAACTCATCCCAAACCAGCTCTACAGGGTTTACGTCGGGGGGTTGTGGGGGCCAGGTCATCTGCCACAGCATTCCACCTCCTTCCTTGTTCACAAGAAAATACTACATATCCTCAAGGTGTGCTCAGGGTCGCTATCTTGTTGAAAAATGTGTCCAGACGTTTGACTGGTACTTTGTATAGAGGTGTTGGCTAACTGGAAAGGCTGGAGAATTGGCACACAAACACCTGATTGTGTCCTAAAGGCTTATAAACCCAGTGTGTTCTTCCACACTGAACAGAGAGGTGATGTTTTCTCTTGTATCAATTGCCCCATAAAATAGTGGCCCAGTAGTTTGGGGTCATACTTCTCCCTCCATTGTGCACCTTCACGCGTCTTTGCCCGTCCTGTCTTGACCGTGCTTCACCCCTGTCCTGCTCAGTGTTCGGGGGCACTATGTCACGCATGTACCGCTTCCCCACCACCGATGGGAACCACCTGCGGGTCCTGGAGCAGATGGCAGAGAGCGTGCTGTCCCTCACCGTGCCCCGGAACTTCGTCAAACTCCTGCTGGAGGAGGACGCCGCGAGGTAAGGAGCCGGAGACGGCCGCATGGCCGGGGACACATGGCCAGGGCAGCGATGAGAGTTTGGGTGACCCAAGGAGCACATGTCTGTCTCAGGGTATGCGAGCTGGAGGAACTGGGCGAGTTGTCCCCGTGCTGGGAGAACCTGCGCAAACAGATCATCACTCAATATCAGACCATCATCCTGAACTACCAGGAGACCATCCATAACCTACATGAGTACAAGGGTCAGTGCTGAGGTTTCGTCATGACCACATGGGTTGATCTTGATCTATATTCCATCTAACTGGTCATCTTTGATCTCAATCTACCCCGGTATCTCTCCTCTCTCTTTCCCCCTTTCACTCTCTCCTGCAAGGACCCTCCTTCAAAGCCAGCAACCTGAAGGCCGAGAAGAAGCTGGAGTTCATTCCCACTAACCTCCACGTGCAAAGAATGAGGGTGCAGGATGAGTCGGGTTCAGGTGAGAGTCCTGGTCTTCACTGTCACCTCTACCTCCATCTCTTCTCCCTGAAGCCGCTCACTTTAGCACGTCAATGCTAATGCTGGCACTCCACACATCCATGAACACCCAAAGCGACTTAAAGTACAGATTAGTGCTCCGTGTCATAATTATTCATTGCCCTTCTTTAGAGGAGAGAATGAGGACCCAGACTGTCCAGTCTGTGTGGGGCAAACAGTTCATGCCTCATGTGATGACCTCCACAATAAATGAGTGGTCATCAGAACTCCCCCCGGAGAGAGGTCACTCCCACAGGCCTCCTGTTGTTTGCTGCATCTTTTGACAGATCATACGTACGACGTGGTGACCATCGGGGCCCCTGCCGCCCACTGCCAGGGCTTCAAGCACAGCGGCCTGCGGAGGATCATCAACAAGTTTGAGGAGGCAAGGCGGCAGTAAGTCGGGAGTGGGGTCAGAGGTCAAAGGTCATGCCTATCTGTGAGGAGCTGTGGCGTTGGCGCCCCACTTCAACCTTCCTGCTGTTCTGCCGATCTGGATTCCTCTCTGCTTTTCTAAATATTTGGCTGCGTTTGCTTGCATTACCATTTTTTTAGTTTACCTTTTTCATGACGAATCCTTTCCTTATGAAAAGGAAAGTATGTTTATGTGCTTCGCTAATAGTAATTTTTTTAATTTGCTCTACAAAATATCCGCATTGGGCATCACACTGCAGATTGACACACAAAAAACATGCCACACTCTTATCTGTACACCAAACTAGTAAGTGTTCATTAGGCTGCGGCTTTTATACTGATAGCCTAATAAACTAATGAGCTGTCATCACTACCCTAGCAACTGGCTGCTATGGCAACGGCTAGCTATTCAAGTCTGTTTCTGTCCCGTTATCATGTCCGCCTCAGCAGCCGGCAGTCCAGCGGCTCCCCGCATCCTCCGCTTCGTTGGGATTTGCTGATGCAGATAACATGTTATGTAATGGAAGCTGAAATTTTGCAGTCATTGGCCGCATCACATTCCACATTGGCTGCTGATTGGTTATATTTTCTGGGGGAGGGGACAGCACTGTGCTGTTCTTATTGGATAGTTTCTCTGTTGAGTCTGCATCAAGCCTCACAGAGCTCAGTACACTGTACTCTGTTTTCCAGCAACACACCCACAAGTTTATGCTTGGTTTGTTTGGTAGGATCACAGCAGGTTTCTGGGAGCCTGTTTGGCAGCCATCTTAAGCCTTGTTAACATAACATTTAAGTTATCTTGATTCCTGGATGGGATCCGAAACCCTGTTCTCCTTTAATCTCAGCCTGTAGTGCAGGATCAGCTAAGCATCCAGTCATGGGCTCATGGTAACTGCTGATTTCCCCTTGACGAGCCCTGTGGCGTCAGTGAGCCTTGTGGTGTTTGGTTCTGAAGTTCATGCATGTAGAACCACAGACCGGGTTCCTTGTCTCTGTAATTGTTCTGATGGGGCCGGTAAACCCTGGGGCTTCTCTCAGGCTGCTCATCATTTTGATGGCTTTTTAATTGCTTTTTGTTGTTGCTGTTTTTTTTTAATCAGCTTTTATGAGGAGGGTTGGTGAGTCTCTTGCCTTCTATCCTTGATTCTTTTCTTTGGCCATTTCCGACTGGTGTGTTTCACGCGCATGAAGAAGTGTGTCTCCTCACCAGCTTGCCATGTGTGGTGGCTTTGTCAAACTGTGCGTCTCCCCTGGGAAAGCCCCGGGTTTCCATGACGATGGCGTACCTCAGTGCTTATACGTGTGCATGTGTATGTCAAGTTCTGCTCCGGTGTGTTTCTGTGTGTGTGGGGGCTCCACTCCTGTCTGACTCACTGCCCCCCCCCCACCCCGTCCCAGCAGTGCGATGGCCGGATCCCAGTCCATGGTGTACATTCCGCAAGACATCGTCCGCGCCAAGGAGATCATCGCGCACATCAACACGCTAAAGACGCAGGTCAGCTACTATGCTGAGCGACTTTCCCGCGCTGCCAAGGAACGCTCCGCCAATGGCCTGGAGAGGACCCTGGCCATCCTGGCTGATAAGGTATCCACCGTCCCCTTAATGAATTCGGGGCGTCTCCTCCGAGCTCAGGATAGAACACTGCACGTACCTCAGAGCATGGCAGTCTGTAATGAAGCACAGTCCCAGTCCACCTAAGGGCAAAGGCACTTCATTCATGATCTGCACGGGCCTTTGGGCACCAGCACCTTCACATCCATCGCACGCTTCGCTTTGGAACACATCGTCCCATTAATCATGGCTGTCTCATTCCCTCCGCTTCCCCAGACCCGTCAGCTGGTCACAGTGTGCGACTGCAAGCTTCTGGCATCCGCCATCCAGGCGCTGAACGCAGCCCGGCCAGAGTACATCGCCTCCAAGGCCTCGCCGACCGGCGCCGAACCCGAGCAGGTGGTTCTGCGCAACGACCAGGACACGTTACTGGCCAAGTGGGCAGGACGGACCAGTCGCACCTCGCTGCATGTCAATTGGCATGAGGAGGAATGGGTAAAGAGAGTTGGGTCAAAGGTCAGGGATCAAGGGTTAGGGGTCATAGGGCATAAGCTTAATGCAGTTGGTCGTAGTTTAAACCACATATAGACACCAGTTAGAAAACAATATAACTCCAAAGCTTTTCCCATAATCCCTCAGGAGAAGGTGTGGCTAAATGTGGACAAGAGCCTGGAGTGTATCATCCAGCGTGTGGACAAGCTCCTGCAGAGGGAGCGACTGAGGAGTGACAGCAGTGAGGTCTTCCAGGGTGAACAGTCAGGTGGTGCCAGCAAGAAAGGTAACCAGAGGCCATGCGTGTTCTGGATTAACCCTGGCAGCATGGAGGAATCATCTCAGGAGTCACCATCACTGCCATCTTCCACATCAGCCCCTCCTCCACCCTCCATGCCGAGTGCCGCATGCCAAATCAGTCGTAGGTTTGCTGGCTTTTTTTTCCCCCCACATCTTTCTTCACTCTGTTGGTTCCTTTGTTTTTCATTTGTATCTCTCTGTCAAGAACTTGGAGAGATGCGTAGTCCAGCCAGAACAACAGATATATAATAATATCTCTGAAGACAAACACTTTTGACAAACAAGTATTGTTCGCTTATCGCCAGGAGAGGATATGGCCACCTTGATTAGACTCTCCTTGTTAAATATGGTGTCCCATATTGATGACATCACTGGGCATGAGCATGTCAGCCAATGACAGGAGAGACCATAGCCCCATACTTAGCAAAGCAGCCATTAAACGTTCAGCCAAGCCTGTCATTCACCATTGAAATAAACTGAATTGGTCTCCTGTCACCTGGTCCCTCTTGTTCTGCCTGTTGACCACTTTCTTTCCCTGTTTTTGCAAACGGATTCAGTAGAGTATTCAGCGTGTCTGTCAACTGTTCATTTCCTACTTGTCCCAGAGCTGTGCATGAGGTTCTGTTTTCTCTCATTCATGGTTTTTGTTTATCCATTAGTGATTGACGCGTTTTGCTGTACAAACTCACGCCAAGATTTCTCTTACTTAAAAAGCATCATCGATTTGCTGTCCGCCAGCGTAGACGATCGCTCAGTAGACAGGTGCTTCCTGGTGAATATCTGATTGAGCTTCCAAGCTCAATCAGATATTAGATCATGTTTTTTGAAAAACGATCCTGTAAATGCCTCCAAATTTGTTTTGCTGGTCCTAAGTGCAGCCGGTCCCCAGTTTTGCTCTTTAACACCAGTGCTATGAAAATGTATCTCTCTGATACCGATTTTATTCCTGCAACATTGCGTGAAGGACACTGGCATCACTGCTGGTTTATGGAACCCAGTCCAGGACTGCAGCTGATCTCACTACTACAGTTTTCCATCATTTTCTGTTGCAGTGTGTGCAGTGTGTGCAGTGTGTGTTGCAGGCTTGGCGGCATCTAATATTTCACTGAGTCATAACGTCCAAGCGTTATACCACAGTATATGATATTTTGACAGTATTTTCAAAAGCAGCACTATTCTGATACTTTCATTACTTCTATTCTGGTCATTTCATCTCGGTGATGAAATTCACTGAGCAAATAAGGGGGGAGTACAGGGAGCAAGCAAGGGCGGATCTTGTAGCATTACCAAAATTCCACGGTATACCATATTACTGTAATATAGACCAAGCCTGGTGTGTCACAGCACGACTAGGTCAATATGACCAGGCTGACAGAAGCTACCAGCCGCTCCCGCTTGATGTGACCAGAGCGATGAACCAGAGAGCATATCCTAGGCTTGGTGCATGTATATGTTTGCCACAGGGCTACTCGATTCTCGTTCCTGCTTCCTGTGTGTCTGGACATCTAAAAATGAAAAGTAAAATTTCAGTCTGAGGTCATTTAAGGAGGACGTAGCAGTTTGTGTTTTGAACCCACTGGTCCATATGTGGTAATACGTGTGCCAGGCCCCAGGAAGGAGGACGGGGCAGCCATCTCGGACCCCTTTGATTTTTGTCATGATAGTTCTGCAGAAGAGCTTCTCCTGCTTGTATCCTTCACTGGTTTTGACTGGCAAGTAACCGGAGGTGGAAAGTTTATGCCCAGAAAGTAGCACCAGCTGTGCACTCTGTGACTGTGTCTCTCTAAATTCAACTGGTTGGTTGAAACAAAACCTTGGTCTGGATCTGTACTTTCTGGACCTGAACCTTCCACCTCTGCAAGTAGCACAGTCAGTCGGATTGTTTGCTTCCAGTGTCTGTGGCAGCTTTGGGTGGCTCGACGGCTAATACCCTTCGCTGTAGGGCTTCCTCCTAA
>JAOYFF010000080.1:87504-99235 GCA_025773925.1 Cryptomyrus ogoouensis
TTTGGGTGGCCCGCCGGCTAATCCCCTTCCCTGTAGGGCGCCCCCCCAGCCAGGCTCGGTGCACCCCTGCCCCCCCCCCCCCCACCCCCTTTGGCTGGCAGCCCCAATGCAGAAGAAGCCGCCCCAGGTAAGACATCACCCCTTCCTCCTGCTTCAAAGATCAACAGCAGCACAGGTCTAGGTCACTGCAGTTGTGGTCTCTCTCTGATTTTGCAGTGGTTTTGGAAATAAAGAACAGTACCTTTCGATAATTTCAACAGACTGGTCTATTTTTGTAAGATATTATGTATAGGACAGCTAATGGTTCACATTTCTGGGTTGTGGATTGAGTGTTTGAATGTGTCTTATTTATGCTGTGTAAATGTGCCTCTGTACATGTGTGTGCCTCGCCGGCGCCCCCAACAGGCGAGTGGAGCGACGCCCTCTACCCGCTGCTCACCACACTGACAGAGTGTGTGGCCATGATGAGCGACAAGGCCAAGAAATCCATGGTGTTTCTGCTGATGCAGGACAGCGCCCCCACCATTGCCACGGCGCTCAGTCTGCAGTACCGCCGCGATGTGGTCTTCTGCCAGACGGTCTGTACCCACACAGACTGACAGAGGGAGCTTGGGTATTCATTACTGTTGGGTGTCTCTTTAGACAGCAGGTGGCGTAGTGGATAAGAGACGGGGTCCATGAACAGAAGGGTCTGACTGGTCCAGCCCATAGGTCATGTGATTGCTGTCCAATGAAATCTGTGTATGTCTACTTTTTGACGATTGTGACTTCTTACCATAGATGGAATACGCCCATTCTCCTCTGTCTACTGATAGTGTTTGACATCTAATTGACCAATGAAAAGAGGTTTTATGAAGTCATCTATGTAACTAGTATATATGTTTGTACTAGTTAGCATTTATACTCTTGATGGTCGTTTGTAAGGATTACTTTATATCACTAATTTTAACTACTTAACGTTGATAGCTAGATAGTTAGCTAACATCATTGTTAATTGTGAATATAATATGACATTAGTTTGTGTTTTGCAGACGCTGACATATTTGCCTCACTGATAACAATCCACATAAGTCCATTTAATACATTAAACTGTTCACTGACGGCTGTATAAAGACAGGTGTCTATTTGTGGTACTAAGTGTGTCTGATTACTTTGATTTAGGTTTATTTTGTAAAGTAGTTTCTGAGAAATGCATTTTTTTCTCACTCCTGAAATAATGAATTTTGGAGATGCATGTTTTTTATCGGACAGCAATGATGTGTTCAGTTTGTTAACATCTACTCAAGTTCCTGCAGATTTGTATTAAACAGCTCAATATAAATGAACCACTCTGTACAGTAATGGCTGAAAGCGCCAGCAGAATTAGATGTTAGAGATCGGCTGATTACTGCTGCTTCTGTAGTTGCGTGTTCTAACCCTTTTTGAAATGTGAAGCTGGACGGAGTGCTTGTTTCGCTTAGTTATCGTGACCTGCCAAAAGGTTCATGCTACCTTCGATGTTGTTTCTCCAGCTAACGGCTCTCATATGCGGTTTCATCATCAAACTGAGGAACTGTCTCCGTGACGACGGCTTCCTGCGGCAGCTTTACACCATCGGCCTGCTGGCGCAATTCGAGAGCCTGCTGAGTACCTACGGTAACCGCACACGGCCTCCCGGCACGCTTATCGCTTCGCTCGGGGTGGTTTCTGGGTCTGTGCATCCGGGAGGGTGTTTGGGGTGTGGATATGCGTGTCAGGCTGAGGGCATCTCTTTCAGGAGAAGAGCTGGCCATGTTGGAGGACATGAATGTGGGGGTCATGGACCTGAGGAACGTCACCTTCAAGGTGACACCGGCCACCTCGATGTCCAGCCCCGACATGCTTCCCGTCATCACCGGGAACCGCGACGGCTTCAATGTGCGCGTCCCTCTGCCAGGCACCATGTTCGATGCGCTGCCACGGGAGATTCAGAGCGGGATGCTGCTGCGCGTGCAGCCGGTGCTCTTCAACGTGGGCATCAACGAGCAGCAGACGCTGGCCGAGAAGTGAGGGGGGAGCCGGCGGGGGCTGGGGGCACGTGTGTGGCCGAGCTCTGCAAGTTCTCACACAAGATACGCTCTCGCCTTTACTGTTTTACCTCACTCGTGCACAAAAAAATGCACAGTCGTGCGCTATCATAGTGAACGTGACAGCAGTTTTTGGTGTGACAGAGAGGAAGAGTTTGAAATTAAGCCAAGAGTTTAAAATTCTGGCCGATCTTTGTATGGATACTGACCTAATATGGATCTTTATTTTCTTTCTTTCCTCTATTGCTGGGTGCTTTCCACAGGTTCGGAGACACGTCTCTGCAGGAGATTGTCAACACTGAGAGTTTGACTCGACTGAGTTCTTACTACGAGCAGTTTAAGGAAGTCTTACCTGAAGACTGTAATTACACCACCGTCTCGCTCACACCCTCCCATCAAAACATATTCATCAGGAGATTAACTGAACAGCAGAACAGAATTTAGAATAGAATGCCTTTATTGTCATTGTGGTTGGCATAGGAAGCATGGGTAATGCTTATTACCCCACAGAGTGACTCTCGTAGCAGTGAGGAGCAGTTCCCATGGTTTCCATCCCTGCAGGTCTTCCTCGGTCTCGCAGCCAGACCTGCTTGCCAGAATTGCTGCGGTTCCTGGGTCAGAACGTCAGCGTCAGAAAGAACAAGAATGTGGACATATTGTGGCAGGCCGCTGAGGTGGGGGCCCGTCCTCCCACGCTGAGCGCTACTCCCACTGACGGATGCGTCCAAGTGTATATTTAGAAACTTAGCGTCTGTGAGCATGCGGTCATGTGACCTTGTCCTTGCCCCGCTCACTTCCAGATCTGCCGGCGGCTGAACGGCGTGCGCTTCACCAGCTGCAAGAGCGCCAAAGACCGCACAGCCATGTCGGTGACGCTGGAGCAGTGCCTGATCCTGCAGCACGAGCACGGCATGGCACCGCAGGTCTTCGCACAGGTCCTGGACTGCATGCGCAGGTAGGTGCCTGCCCTGCAGGGGGCGCTGATGTCTCCTGCTTAGACAATTAGGTTTGATGGATACAGGCCAGTACACCACATTCATCCACTCTAAGTGTCATGTCATGAAAGAGGCCAGTTGAACGACTGTAGAAAATTTAAAGTGTATATGTAAATTTCAACATCAGCCTCTCCTCCACCATCATCTGCGAAATCCATGCCGAGCGCCGCATGCCAAATCATGGTCACCCAGACTGATACATCCATGTAAGCTTAGAATCTGAACGTATGAGAGAAAAAGTGATTGAAAAGGCAGGCAGCTCTGCAGACAGTCACAGCTGCGCGTCCTTACTGCGCAGAGCACGCTGACACGAGTTCATACTTGTCTCACACACATTTTCGGGAGGTGGACAGGGATATGGAATTAATCTGAAGTCACACAGCTGTCCATCACTATCATTAGGGATCCAAGCAACAGTGCTCCTACACTCATGTGTTTTTTTTATTATTTGAGTTGAAATGCCCTTTCTGAGTTGCGTGAAGACTGTCACCCTCCTACAGATCCACCCTTCACCTCCCAACATCCTACCCCTTCCTGCCCATTCAGCCAGATCACACAGAATGTTTCCATCCATTTTACTTCCATCTCCAAACCCCAGAATGCTAACACGCTGCTTGTGGAACGTTATAGAGGGGGGGGGGGGAGGAATGGCTGAGTCACACTTCTCAGTGGGGGTAGATGGCCCCCTGTTAAAACTCCCAGTTTGGAGGCCATGAAAAGCCCCCATCTCCTCAGAGAAGATGATGAAGATGATGTCATGCTGTATAGCCGCTACCTTGTCAGCCTCGCGCTTCATCTCTCACCATCTGCCCCGAGACTCACTGCCTGATTGATCCCGACTCAGACTCGTGCGCAGAGCTTGCCGTCCCGGGTTCACAGGCAGCCCTGTGCCACCAGAGTGACTCACTCGACTCTGGTCCTGCTAGTTGCTTTCGAGTGATGCGGAAAGGGAATTATGGGACCTTTCTGTGCTCTCAGAATAATCTGAAACTCTGCCCAGGATGACTCTGTAACTGTTGCATGCAGGGAAGATGCATGACTCCTTTGCATGATATACACTCCCCCCCATCCTCCACATTCCCACTGGTCTCCCTTTATGTCAATATTTCCTCATACTGATCTTTTTACTTCTCCAAAGACTATAGAATTTTTTGTGTAATTTTCTCTGTATCCTATCATCCCTCTTTCTCGTTTTTTCTGCTTTACTTACTGTCTCTGTTTTACTTCCTGCTAAATTCCCTTATTATTGCTTGTTTTCCTTGTTTTTTCTTGATTGACATTGTTCCTGTCCGTCACTGCTCTATCCCGATTTGTTTGTTTACCGTTAAATATTATTTCACGCTACAATGTACTGTATTCGCCACGGTAACCATCATTCCATTCATTTTACTTCTCTTCTACGTTGTGTTCCCCCAACCTGCTCCCACTTTTGCATGTTTCTGTTCCATGCCCTCTTCTGTGGTCCCACCCCAATGCCTCTCCCCCCACAGCATTGGCACCAGGGAGGGGGTCACCCAGAAGAACCTCAGTGGCCTGTTGCCCATCCGTGT
Organism: Cryptomyrus ogoouensis; assembly: GCA_025773925.1. Taxonomy (NCBI): domain Eukaryota; kingdom Metazoa; phylum Chordata; class Actinopteri; order Osteoglossiformes; family Mormyridae; genus Cryptomyrus; species Cryptomyrus ogoouensis. Next base: position 92,095 of record JAOYFF010000080.1, read on the forward strand.
TTTCAACCTAGACCCCAGCCTCCTGTATTCCCTGCCCTTGCTGGCGCTCAGCCCCAATCTCCTGATGGTCTTGTTATTTCTGAGCGCGGTCTACGTGCTGAGCAAGCTGCGCTACAACTGAGGACTGTTCGTCCCGCCTGCCAGCTCAGCTGCCTACTCCCATTATGTCTGACTGTCAGTCTGGCCACTGGCCTTCCTGTCCGTGTGCCTGTCAGGTATACCAGTCGGTCAGTACGTTCTGAGTCTTGAGAGTCGTTCGTGTATCTCGGCAAGGCACCGTACATGAGTATCGTCTGTTGGCCCAGAATTGCGTTTCCATGTCAGGACGGAGGGCGGCTAGCCTGTAAATCTGAGCCCATCGGTTTATTATGAAGCTTAGCTATGTATGCATCTAGAAACATACATAACCAGTAGTGATGGAAAAAAATGACACTACATGAACCAATTGCTGTATTTTTTTACCCCACTAGATGGTGCTCTCTGTTCAAATAAAGAGCTCAAAGCATGCCTCAAAGCAAACCAAGAGCACCATCTAGTCGGGTTCAAAAATACATCGAATGGTTCGTGAAGCATCATTTTGTCCATCACTAATAACTAATAAATCAAAATGACTTAACTTGAAAGTATAACCAGTACTAATGAAGATGTACGAAGTGGTTATACAAACTAAGTTAAGTAATGTGTATCTAATCTCAGAGATCTAACTGTATAATAGAACAATCTGAGAAAGATATGACCCAGATGATTTCCATACTTACCTGCTCTGTCAAGCTTGCTTCTTGTGAATAGCTCAGACCCAGTGCGCAGGTGTAAAAGTCGATGCCAATACACTGTCAACAAATGCCTTACTTTAATTTCCAAGACAATTACTGAGCACCCCAGAAACGAGAGCCTTTGAAATGTAAGTGAGAAGCAACAAGCTTATCCAGCTGAACATAGATATTTCAGTTGGTTTTCTAAACAAACTTTAAGCCATTCCGTTCTGTGGCCACTGTGGTGGTCATTCCCTCTGCGTTTTGATACGAAAACAGCCAAAACCAAGCTCTTTTTCTGACTGTCAGTCAGGTTTTTCTCACGGGTTAGGAGGAAGACTCTGACTTTGCTACAGGAAGCTGAGATTAATTTTTACGCCTTTGTTTTCGTAAGGGTTCCATTAGCGTGGTATGTCACATAAGATGAGATATAGCGGGTGTTAGTTTATGCTGGATTTCCAGAAAGAGTGCCTAATTATGTAGATTAAACACCGTTTACATGACTCATTACTGTATGATATGCACTGTATACACCTGCAAGCTTATATTCCAAATATAAACACCATATGCAGCATATGCAGTTTAACTGTCTAAGGGGGAGTGTTTACTGGATAATGAGTCACCCATGAGAAAATGCGAAGGGCTTGGAGTATAAAAATGCAATCGCAGGCCACAAATGCGAAATGCGAATCTGAGAGTCACACAGCAGAGAAAAGTTGGCAGCCCCTTCAGTTACAACTTACATTATGATGTGATTCTCTCGTTTGCTTGAATATGCAGGAAATTCGTTGAGTGCTCCTTTGTAGGCCAGATCAGTCCTACAATGGGCCTTCTGGAGGCACAAGCAAGCGGAGAGAGGGAGATTAGCATGACTTTTCTGTCAAAAGGGTAGTGTAGTTTTAAGCTGGAACTGGAGTGCGTCAAATATCATCACAAACATGTCTTGTGTGTATTGTACACATAGTCAACACCTTGATCTGCCAAAGTATAAATATATTTTGGATCCTGGGTTTGTTGTTTTGATTTGAGCGTAATGAAGTGGGGGACTCGTGTGGTGAGGTAAAGTCACAGTCCAGCCCCCAGTGTCTCATATGGGACCAGCAGCACATACCGTATAAAGTACAGCCTGGCTACTCTGTAACAGACTAGGCTGTGGCCTCATTGCCCCCACATTCTGGGTGAGAGGAAAACGTGTTTTTAAATGTCACACAGATTAACTTCTCACATCACTTTAGCCAAAACTACCCCCCCACACACACACAGTGTTTAGTTGTTATTAACATAATCAAGTCAGCATCAAGTGTGTTACCAGTGTTACAAATGCCTGTCTGTTTTGTTGAAATTGCAGTTCCCTGGTGACAGATTACTTTGAAAACAAATATAACAGAAAACCCAGTACAACAGTAGTGTGACGGACTAATTGGCTCTTCAGTGAGACGTTAAAAAAATGCAAACAGGAATTGCTAGGAAGGTAAACCAGTTGAGGGGACGTTTCAAGGTGTTCTGGTCTGATATATGCAGAATGGCACTAGTGTAGAACCCAGGTGTGTGGGGGTACAGGTTTTTAACCAGCCTGTTTGATCAGTGTCAAGCGTCCTGTGTCACTCTGCACTGCATTGGCGCCACCCCAACCTGACAGCATCCGCTGGCTTTACATCCGGAATGTTGGGCTTCAGTGATGGAGAATTCCACAGTCAAAAATGCTAGAACGTATCCTCTCTGGACAATAGCTGTAGAATGGAGTCACCAGCATGTGACCAATTACTCTGGGCTCAAAAAGAAAGAAAAAAAATGGTTTAGAGCAGGGTTCCCCAACTCCGGTCCTGGAGAGCTACTGTCCAGTAGGTTTTCTATCATACCCGGCTTCTGATGAGCCACACCTGTTCTCAGGTAAATACCAGGAGCAGGTGTGGCACATCAGAAGCCAAGCAGGATATAAAACCTACTGGATAGTAGCTCTCCAGGACTGGAGTTGGAGATCCCTGGTTTAGAGGAATAAGTTTGTATCTCAATATCTAGAATGTAACAGGGATGCCAGCTTTTTGAAAATCAAAATCTCTGCTTTTTGTTTTGATCCGAATTAAAGTGGGATTTGTATCTATATTTTGTCCAAATATTGCTAAGAAAGCGTTTATTGATCTATAGCTTTATTTTGCAAAGAGTCCATATTTTAATAGTAAATGCTATCTATGTGGTGGTATATATCTTATTACTGCATGATTCTGATTCTGTGCAGTTTGATCTTGAATCAGCCTTTTTGAATGAATTTCAAATGTAGCAGGACAACAGATAAGATACATTTGTCTGTTGGTTTTCAGGTATCCAAAAATACGAATGTTATGCCATAAGTATATCATTGTTTTTCAATGCTGTTTTTCTGTGATGGTGATATATATATATATATATCATGTAAAATGAATTTCATTGTCACAAAAAGTATCTACAGGAAAATAATATCTATAAATTTATAAAATGGGTCATTTGTAAAGATGAGCCATTTGTGCGTGTTTATTTGTGCCATGTATTGTTTTTGGCCTTTTAAATTGATTGCTTTGAAAAATAAAAATAACAAAATTTCTTTTGAGGTTCCTCTGCTCCCCCAGACCCTCACTCACTCAATTCCTGCTCCATGTGCCCATTATCCCAGTCATATGACCATTATCTCAGTCATGTGACCATTGTCCCAGTCATATGACCATTATCTCAGTCATGTGACCATTGTCCTAGTCATATGACCATTATCTCAGTCATGTGACCATTTGCATCAGTACTGGCTGCCATGTTAAGATTTTGTTTTGCAACCCTGTGTATAACATTGCAGTTCTGTTTGGTTTGGTTGTTTTATTTTTTCACCTGCTATCATCTGTCTCTATACCTGCCCCCCTGCCCCCCCCCCCAGCGAGGGCTGTCGACGGGAGAACACTGTGAAGAACGTGGGATGTCGCAAGTATGCTTTTAACTCTCTGCAGTTAAAAGCCTTCCCAAAACATTACAGAGCTCCGGAAGGGACTTATGGCAAGGTGGACACCTGATAGGGCAGCCGACCAACAGGGCCAGGAATGAATCAAACCAGCAGCAAAGATGGCCATCCATCCTTTGGGAGTCACTGATCATAGGGGAAGCGGGAGAGCCCTGTGGCAGACGTACATGTAGGACAAAACATAATCTGCTTTCAAGCTGTCATCTAGCATTCATTAGTGAGCCCTTTAAGCTCTCATGGGAGTTTTACTTACACAAAAATCAGATTGTTCAGGAGGTGGGTCCAAGCATCTAGAGGAGGCGGGACCAACCAATTAGATAGCTTGGTCCCACCTCCTCTACAATCTGATTGGTTATCTCTCTGAGCCAATCATTTTTCATTCTGCTCTCAGAACAATTTTGTGTAAGTAAATCTTCCACGAGCCCTGTAACTATGGCTAAGGCACGTGACAGTAGACTTTAGCCTTCACACGCAGCTTTGGGTTGTTTTTTCAACTTAATAAGGGAGCATGGTTCATAGCAAAATGCTAAGCGCTAAAAGCTGCTATGGGGAAGCCCAACAGCATGACATCTGAGTGCCATTCCTCAGTACCACAGTGACTGTCACTTCCACCTTTTCACTGCGGTGCACCTAGTTGGCCAGGGCCACACAAGTGACTAGATAATTAGCTAACAAAACAAATCCAAAATTCCTCTACAGGGCAAATATTTTCAAACAAATTTCCATAGATTTGCTTTCCTGCAAATTTTAAACATGTTACATCACAAGTAAATAATTAATGGAGATTTCTAATGGGAATTTCTTTTATAAATCTCTTTTGCATGGTTCACAGCCAAAATAAGTGTGCAAAGAGTGAGGTCTCGCCGATCAGCTGTGTGCACGCTTCATGAAGGGGTCCGAGGGGTGACGTAGGGACTCTGGGGGGGCGGGTAGGAAAATGGTGTCACAGCCCAGTGCGGCTCCATCTGTCGCGCAGCGATATCTGTGATTCCTGGAAACCCGGCAACTCATCCTACTTGCTGCTCAGTCGGCTGTTACTAATGCCCCCCCGTCCCATCAGTGACCATGTTAGCCAGGCCTGCTTCTCGGGCTGTATTTTGGTTTACAGAACTGAGCATGCCCCAAACATCCCCATTCAGAGTCATTACATCTCAGGAGGGGGCTTTACTGAGATGTCGACACACAAACCACCCCCGCCCCCGTTTAACTGAGATTTACAGTCTCTTAGCGAAACAGGATTCCCTACAGTCATTCACTCAGCCTGGGTACTGCTCCCCCATGCTGTCTGCCTGCTTTGTTTTTCCTTCCAGGCTGCTTCAGCTCATGCCAAAACCCCCCCCCCACACCACCCACACCCTAAGCTTCACACTTGTTGACCCCCCCCGAAAATCCTTTGGTACCCAAAGACAAAACATGGCTAAAGTAATCAATCAAAGCTCTTGTTGATCTCTGCTGGTCTCCATATATGGTCTTCCTGTGCCTTTCGTCAATGTTGCACCCAGGAGGTGAGAGTGCTCCAACACTCCCGCCTGTCCCCGCGGCCCAGGCTCCTTCCACCCGCGCTGCTCCTCTCTTTTGAAGTAACCATGCTACACGCTAAATGCTATTCTTTGTAATCAAACGTGTCTATGTCCCATTTCTGCCAGGCTGTGGGCACCTAAAACAAATCAGTAACAAAGCTGAAAAATGTGTTTTTACTGGGAGTGCGCTTTTGAGTTTTTTTTTAGAGGAAATAGTGTCATTTTGTAAACCTTTGCAAAGATGCATTTTTGCAGGGGGACCTGTCTTAAGTGTGCCTGTGGTTAGTAGCCATCAAGCCCCATGGCCTGAGAAATGCTCTTCTGCTCTGCTACCTTACCTCAGTCTGTAAGATGGCTGGGATTCGCTAGATGGAAAACTCAGCTGTACCTCCAGCGAACATTGGCCAGTGGCAATGTTTGTTCACAATGGATTTGACCTCGAACCTGTCAGTCATTTGAATCATCCAATGAAAGAGTGGCATGGTTCCCACCTGTCTGGAAATGATGTCACAGCCAGACACCTATACGGCAGATAAGTATATTGACTGAGAGCTAAATACAGGTTGGGTTTGACAGGCTCACAAATCAATGGGCACAACTAAGGAAAAAATAAACATTTTGTTCTTTGCTTAGAACTAATCTGTCTTTCGCCTTCGCTCTTGCTAAAGAATTTCAGGGATGCGTGAAAAAGAGGAATATTCCAGTAAGAACCAGCATCTTGTATCGTCTGTCCTCTGTGGATCAGCCTGTGAGCTTTATTGTTACAGGAAGGAGCTTTAAAACCGGCAAAACTTTCATCAGATATACATCAAATGATTCTTGACTATATATCACACCAGAAAAAGGATTCATATCTATCATAAATGACATACTGAAGGTGCTGTTGTCTAAAAGCATGTAGCAACACGCCACACAACCCCGTAAACCAATGTAGAGATCTAGCCGCTAGAACTGTGAAATGCCGTTTATGTTTTATTAATTTGCTGTGTACACTGTTCTGCTATAGCACCACGTTCTCTTCTGTGTTCCATGTGCATTTTTATTCTCCTGTCATCGCCTTTACGTTTGAACATACACTCTGTGTAATTTAATTATATAATTTACAACAATACCACCTGCTATAGAGAATGTGCTGGATATTATTTTGTATTTATTTTAGTTCACAGAACAACTCCCTATCTATGCTGTAATATGTGCACCTTCCCTAACTCTTTCCACAAAAAAAGTATTATCTAATAAAAGGATTTCATTGATATATTTTAAATGGTTTTTCTTTCGGCTGCAAAGCACCCAGCAGTTAGTCTATATAAATTTCTAAGCCTGATAATGCAGACTTATGAATCCAGTGAGCAGCAAACAGTCCTCGCTTTGGCTGGGAACTCATTCAGGTCTTATTAAATGTGTTCCTGCTTGCGGTCCAGCAAAGCTGAATTCAACCTTTGACCAATATAAACAAACACAGACACTTCTAACAACTGATGCAGTAAAGAAGTGGAATATGCAGCCCAAAACTAATACTGTTGCCATTTCAGAGAATAGAGATACTGTGATACCTGGGAACACAAACTTAATTCGTTCCAGAAAGCTGGTCGAGTTGCGATTTAATCGAGGTCCAAGTCTAATTTCCCCGTAAGAAAGAAGGTAAATTAATTTAATCCGTTCCAGACCCCCTATTTAAACTTACCTACCTAACTAATGTTAAAAAACAACAACAATAAATATAAAACTATACACAAATGGGAAAAAACACACATACAAAAGCAACTGTCACGTTCCAACAAAAAGAAGACGGAGATCCAGAAATGCAGGGAGCAGAGGGGTTTAATGAAGTAAGCGAGCGACTGGAAATGACGGAGAACAGTCCCGCCCAAAGCAGGGAAACCGGCTTC
>JAOYFF010000080.1:100705-110952 GCA_025773925.1 Cryptomyrus ogoouensis
ATTGGTTGATTAGATAATTGCATTAATGAGAAATTGAACAGGTGTTCCTAATAATCCTTTAGGTGAGTGTATATATTCCATCTCTGTCTTCTTATTCTTATTAGGATTTTTTTTATTATTCATAATAATAATAATAATAATAATAATTATTATTATTATTATTAGTTATGAAGTTTTTCGCTCCCTGTTGAGAGGTTAGCGTCCTGTACCACCCTCCAGTCCAGTAGGTGGCGGTAATGCTCCGTTGAAGCTGTATGCCATCCGCCAAAAGAATCGAAAAAGAAGAAGAAGAATTTGCCAGCATCCTCGTCGTATCTGGACACAACGCACAGTAAGAGAGGTGAATCGGCTATGAGACGGGTCTCTTTTATTCATTTCTAGGTGAAATGCATTTCTGGTAATCCGTGCACTGCCGCAGCTCCGATCGCTTTATAAAACTGTACACGTGTTGCTGCTAGTTGAATCCTGCTTAGCGCAAACATAAAAATGATTAATGAATACGTTGTTAGATATGGGGCTCCTACGCGGTATGTTAAAGTATGGAATTTGGCTTTGTTTTTTCCTAAGTCAACATAAGGATGGAAAAAGGAAAGAAAGTATGAATTCGGCCTTTCCATGCAATTGGCTACACTAACAATTGGCCTACTAGGTACATCTGATTAAAAAAAACATCTGAATTGACCTTAATACTGTAGATTAAATCACCGCTGTGAATTGTTTGCCAGCGCCAGGATGTGCACAGACCGAATACTGAGTCCCGTCCCAAGCCGAGGAGTGGGGGGTTGTCTGCGGGGGTGCGCGCTTGATTAATCTCCAGCAAGAATTATTACCTAGTATGGAGAAATGCAAGTTTTCACCTGCTTGGAGTAAAGAGTAAAAAGAGTAAGGTAGCAAACCTGTGCCCAGAACTTGTGGAAACCCCTTCAGGACTGTTGGAGAAGCGTTCCAGGTGGCTTCACCTATAAATTTGAGAAAATTCAGAGATTTTGAACACTTCTCTTGGTCGTTGCAGTAATCAATATGTATGACTTCATTGTCTCGTGGCCTTTTAATATAAGGTGAACAAAATAACTTCAGACAAATGCTTTAAAAGTAGGTGCCTCCACACTTTAGACTGGTACTGAATATTGATCTTAATGCATTGGTGTGCACCAGTGGGGCTTAATTTAGATACATTGATACATGTAGATTACATCAATTGATAGCCTGCATGTCTTGGCTTTTACCAAATTGCTTCGTTCAGGTCACAGCATGGTGAAGGTCCTGGTGGATGTGGACTGTGGGGTAGACGACGCCTCCGCCATCATGATGGCTCTGGCTGATCCCGGGGTCCAGCTCCTGGGTGTCACTTGTGTCAATGGCAACACGAGTGTGGAGAATGTTTGCCGTAACACGCTACGGGTCCTCAAGGCTTGCCGGCGCCCGGAGGTACAATGTGTGTGAAGCATAGGGGGAGATTCTTGCTCTTCAGTGGAGTGTTGCCATGGGGACTGCAGGTTGGTTATAAGACAGACTTCCTTAAGAGTGTCACGGACCTCTGTACTGCAGCTTGTGATGGTTGTAGGAGCATAACAAGCAAAGTGACAATCATTTGTGTAGTTTAATAATTACAGAAGTTCAGAGTCTGGTAGATAGAAATGAATGAGGTGCATGAGGTGAAAAACTAAGTTTATGACTGGTATCTGTTCTCATAAGACTCATCACATGACCTGGAGATGGCCCCTCTCCATCCATGCTCTAGATCCCTGTGTTCCGCGGGGCCTCGCGGCCTATCCTCGGCAACGTGCTGACGGCGGAGGCCTTCCATGGGAAGGATGGGCTTGGCGATGTCCCAGACCCCGATGCTCCAGGCCTGGAGCTGATCCAGAAGGAGGGGGCAGTGGAGGCCATGATCCGGATCGCCAACGAGCATGCAGGAGAGGTGAGTACCTGCAGAATTTATCCACATGTATTTAATAATATACATTTCTATTGCCTGGAGACACCGTTATATTATATATATATATATATATATATATATATATGTTGAGAGTAGGGTCACGTTTTCATAAACTGAGTAGTTGATGATCCCAAACAATTATGATGTGTTACTTTACACTAACTTTGAAAATAAAAAATATGCCTTTGTACCTCCCAGGTGTCCCTAGTGGCAACAGCCCCTCTGACGAACCTGGCTTTGGCTGTGAGACTCGACCCCACATTCCCTAAGAAGCTCAAGGGTCTCTATATCATGGGAGGGACCACTGAAGGCAAGGCCTTGATCCTATGGTTGAAAAATTCTGGGAATTCTCCCATTAATTCCCATATATTTCTGTTAATTTCCATGGAAAGTCTCCAGCTTGGAATATTTCCAAAATTCCCTAGCTTAACTTCCCATGGAATGGAAAGTTTCCATAAATTTTCCATCTATTTGCAACCCTACTTGACCCCCCATCTTCTAATTTATCTTCCTCTTTACTGACTGTCCAGCATTCACCATTATTGGCTCTGACAGCTGCACAAAGGAATATCAGTCATAGTGCTGCTTTGTCAGGCTGACTGTGCGTGTCTGCAGCTAGGGGGAACACCACAATGTGCGCTGAGTTCAATTTCGCCGCCGACCCAGAAGCGGCTTACGTCGTGTTGAATGATTTCCTGTGCTCTACCTACATAGCAAGTTGGGAGTTCACCTGCATGAACATACTGTCTTGGGTAAGAGCCAAAACACCTTGAGGGCTGAACTCTAAAGAATCACAATGTAAAAGCAGTTTACTTTTTCTTGCATGCAGTGCTGAAGATAGTACTTTGAAATTTGATACATTTCCTGGATACATGTAAACTCGCAATAGTATGATAAGACAGAGAAGGTAATATGAAATTTCAGTTTGTGAGGATGTGACATGAGGTGAAAGGTAAACAGTGAGGAAAAAGGTTAATTTTTTTATTTTTTTCAGGATTTTTATGATCAGTGGTTGGACCAGGACTCTGAAAAGGCCCGCTTCATGAAGCAGATCTTCCAATACAGCAGAGATGTCTCTCAGAAGCAGATGGGGGAGGCAGGCTTCGTGTTTTGTGATGCGTTTGCCATGGCAGCGGCAATTGATAAATCCTTCGTCACAGAATGTGAGGAGGTGCCGGTCACTGTGGAGCTGGCAGGCACATACACGCGAGGTATGATGGTCATAGATAGGGTGAGCTATCTGAAGAAGGAACACAAAGCCTTCATCCTGCAAAAGGTGGACATGGAGAAGTTTAAGACCCTCTTCATGAAAGCCCTTGAATAACCAGTCAGAACCAAGATGGTGCCCCAAAGCAATTCAGCTGGCCAAGTGGAAGATGCGTGGAAATAGTGGAGAACACAGTCTGGGGCCTGACCAGGAATAATATTACTGGGTAATAATACACAAACCATAAAGAGTACTCTTAGAAGCCAGTATAATACAGAATATTGTATAGCACTGTATCACACTTAGTGAATGTAATGCTTAGGACAATGTTATAAAGATGTAACCAGCAAAATACAATGTAACCTTGGAACTTTTAGAGAATACAGTCGCCACTTCGCGCTTCGACTCTCGCGACTTCTCTCTCTGTTTTTTGTGTATTCATTAAAAAGTTGATCAAGAGTGAAAATGATACATCACTATGTATCGGAAGCATCTTTGCTCTTCGTAATTAAATGTACAATAATATGATATTTGTAACATCTAATATGTCTTATTTTCCTCTGATTTTGTCTAATATATTGGGTAATACGAGTGTAATTGTCATGACCTCTCTGTACGATCCTCTTGTGTGCCACGCCTCCTTATTAACCATGTATTCAACCCGATTGTCACCAGCTGTTTTCTGTCAGTTTGATTTGTCCGGTGTATTTAAGTCCACGTCAGAGTCTGTAACCCCAGGTCTGTCATTGACGTTTTGATGTTACGTGTTCCTGTGTCCTGCATTTGGAGTGATTCCAAAGAAACCCTTCGATCCTGATTCCTCATCTCCCCGTTCCTGCTTCTGTGTCCAGCAATCATAACAGTAATGGTGACTAAATGGTGCTATTTCATATCTAGAGGGCTCTAATAATGTTAAAAACCGTATTTAGAAGGTCGTAAACAGGTCTTCTATGCTCTAACTATGAAAATATTCAATTTATAAATAAAGACTCCTACTTCGTGGAAATTCACTTATCGCGGTAGTATGGAACTGATTAACCGCGATAAACGAGGGCCAACTGTATAGCCCAATTGCTGCTGATGAATATGTGCCTTAGTCAGCTCTGCAACTTACCGCTATGTTAATGGCCTAAGAGTATAACTGGCTCTGTAGCCAGCTACTGGTCATTATTATAGAAACACCTGGGTTCTCACGATACCTCTGTGCATCTTGCCTGGACTTTTATCACAGTGCCCTTGGCTGACACTGAGCTCTCGGCCATGAGTATACAAAACATTGTGGAGGCCATTTTGCAACACATTTTTTTTTCCGGAAGGTTCTACCAAAAAAGACAGGGAATAATAGAAAAGACACCTAGCGGCGAGGATTCTGAGCCCCCGAAGTGGGGGCACAATGATAGCAATTGGTCCAGAAAGATGATGCTTGGTGATGAATATCTTGATATGAAAAGTGTATTTAAAAAGTGTAATACTACATGGGAATCGCTCCTGCAGGGGGTCAGGCCTTGGATGTAACCTGAGCAATGTGGATACAATAAAAGACGGAATTTAGGATGCTACACAAGCAACTTCTGACTCCTGATTTGGCTTAAAAGGATTAACCATGACAGTAGCAATGACAAAACAGGACTACAGTGACCCCCCGCCTATCGCGGAAGTTACGTTCCAGACCCATCAGCAATAGGTGAAAATCCGCGATATAGAAGGACCATATAAATAAACATTTTTTTATATACCGGTAGTTTAAGCCTTAAAATACATGCTTCAAACACGTGTAAACTTTTCAAAACACACTTTGTAAACATATGACGTGTGGATGTCAGGCTAAGGATATAAGTAACATAATAATAATATGTAATGTATATGTATATATACACACATCGCAGAGAACTGTGATGCGTTGGGGGAAAATCCACGATATAGCTGAACCGCGATATAGTGGGGGATCGCTGTATTATCAAATCCCTACCCTGTTTTGCCATTTGCTGCCCTACTCTGCAAATTGTATTGGTATGGACCCGGGACACTGTCCATTTTAGATTTTTACTGCCTGAGTAAAAAAATACTAATTTTGATCGATGCCAAATTCTGACAATCTCTTCACTTACATTTAATTCGGCTATCTACCTTCATATTTGTTAAAGTCGTATTTGTCTCCCTCTAGTGGAACTTTTCTAAAACCAATATACTGAACATTTAGAACTCTGATAATGAGCTGAAAATATTTACCCTCTTTTTCAAAGTTAATTAATCCTAATATGAAAAGGACATAATAATGTTTTATTTATATAGCGCCTTTCATACACTCAAGGACACTTTACAAAAACACATTTAACAAGGGAGGCAAGTTACATACATGAATAATATTCATAAAATATATGTTTTTAACAGGAGCTTAAAATGGATAACAGATTTTTCCTTACGGAGACTAAGAGGAAGAGCATTCCAAAGTTTAGGAGCTGTTACACTAAATGCTCTACCACCCATGGTTGATAACCTGTGCTTAGGTACAGTGAGTAAGTCTGCATTGGATGATCTTAATGCGCGGGCAGGAGTGTACGGAAAGAGTAGCTCGGACAGATAATGAGGGGCCAAACCATGAAGGGCTTTGAAGGTGATGAGGATAATTTTATATTTGATTCATGAAGAGACTGGAAACCAATCATGGAGGACAGGAGTAATGTGAACAGATTTTTCAGTGAGCGTAAGTAGACGGGAATCAGAGTTCTGAACATACTGCAATCTAGTGATATGTTTATTATGGAGGCCATAAAATTATGTGTTACAATAGTGCAGACGGGTAGTGATGAAAGCATGAATTAGTGTTTCGGTATCTTTCACACTGAGGGAAGAGTGCAAACGAGCAATGTCACGTAGATGAAAAAATGCTGTCTGTATTAGTGAGCTGATGTGTGTTTGGAATGTAAGAAGGTGATCAAAAATGACACCCAAATTACGGACTGATGTTGAGGGCTCCACTAGGATCCCATCGACATCAATTTTTCACTCACGGAGGGTAGAGAGGACAGATTTAGTACCCACCAATGGGATTTCAGTTTTGTCAGGGTTGAGCAGTAAAAAGTTAACCATCATGCAGTGTTTGATTTCACTAATGCCGTTAGTCAGCAAGGCTGGGGATGATGATGCAGTCGGATCAACACTTATATACAGTTGCATGTCATTGGCATAGCAGTGGTAGCTGAAGGTACGCAGCTCAGATGTGAACCATGGGGAGTTCCGGGTAGCAGGGACAGACAAGGATCTAATAGGTGCATAATGGTCTAAAACTTGTGACATTGTGGAATTATACAGAGACAGAATTTGCAAGACAACTGAAGAACATCATAAAGACAGGAAGCATCGACATAGATTAGGATAATTGATCAACATTCTTAATGTTACGATAGGTTATTTTAGATTTTTGACTTAGTGTAGGCAGCAGATAATTGAAACTAAATTCAACCAGCTTGTGATCCGAGATACCAATGACAGAACCAGATGTACAAACATTCTGTAAACCAGTGGAACAGATAAGATCCAGAGTATGGCCCTTAGCATGAGTTGGGAAATCAATATGTTGTACAAAACTGAAACAATCCAGTACTGAACGCAGCTCGCTAGCCGATTAACAGTCAGTATCCACATGAATATTAAAATCACCAAGCAAAATAACAGCGGTAGACATGCCACAAACAAGAGTAAGTATCTCATTAAGATCAGAGAAAAAATTAGGGTGAGGCTTAGGAGGTCGATATATTAATATAATGTGTAACGAAGCCTTTCCAGCAATTTAAAAAAACAGATATTCAAATGATGTCATCTCATGAAAACCAACAGTAGTTGTTTTAACACAGTCACGATGTCAGACGGGTTTTAGACAAAAACTATAACCAGGAGTTGTAAACTATGGAAGCAGATTTAGTTGCAAGTAATCACCAGGATTTTGCCATGTTTCTGCAAGCAGCAACAGGTCGTTCAGGAAAGTAGTTTTATCCGTTAGCGACCTACAGTTCAGAAGCGCACAGCGGAGAGTTAAGTCAGTATGCAGGCCTTAGTTACTCCAGTCCGGTTCCGGCGGCAGGTGCCTCAGCCATTTCATTTGCCTACACCAGCTTCCTAAAGAAAGTCTATTTGAGAAGACAGGTCTTACAGACCAAACTGTTGGAATAGCGTCAGCGGGTGTAGTGGTAATATTAAAACGACGTCGAGAGGAGCTGTGAATGTACCGCGGACGACGAGCAATGCCAAACTCCATGCATAAGCCGTATGTCACCCACCACATATGTCATCTATGTATTAAATACGCATTTTAAACCCATTTACATGTACATCGTGAACTGATTTTTCCCATAGGTCTCGATGACATGTAAAACGCGTAGCATGATGGGATCCCGGAAGACCCACGTTGGTTTTTAACGGTGTGAAAAGGATTGTAGTTTTCCATGGCGCATCCCAACTAAGTGTTTGTCTGAATTGGACTACATTTCCCAATCACGTGGGCCACAAACATCGCTTCCGGGTGCCTCAGACGTGGTCTACGTGTTCGGTTTTGGGACAGGCGCTTGGTGCCTGGAGCAAGGAATCAACGTTGTAGGCGCTCCAGAGGGCCTTTGCTGCGTTTACAGGTAATTTGCAAATACAGATTACGTATCTTATTTAATAGCCACCGTCGAAGCGCATCTTTCTATGTCGTCAGTGTACGTTTGAGTTACTGTTGGCCTGCAGTGAGCAGGCTGTCCGACTAGTAGCCGATAGCCTCAAGCATTCAAGGGCTGTAAATAAATGCGATGAGCTCGAAATTTATGATAAGCTGACCTTAATGCTACACTGGTATTTCCTAGATAGTAACCATTACTGTAATTTCCAGTCTTTTTTGTAGTAGTATAGTGTAAGGTATTGATAAGATGGTCATATCCGGAAAGGCTACCTGCGTATTCTGATAGAAGTGGCTGAAAGCAATAAAATATCACACGCAGGCGATATAATGGATCACTGATCGCGCTGCAGGGATTACAGAGAAGTAATTATCAATAGCTCCAAGTAATCCCAGGGACCTGTGGTAATGTATGTAAACCATCAGTACAGGAAACAAACATTCCTATAAATTGGCTAAAAGCCCAAATTACCCTGAGAAATAAAAATTGTATTAGTGTGGTATTAGTACAGGAAAGCTTGCAAAAGCTCTCAAAAGCAGGGTTGCCAAGTTTGGTCAGCTGGCTGGAGTGAGATTTTCAGTTCGAGACAAGTCTACACACGTATTTACATGTTTGTAAGAGTTATTTCCTTGTAAATAGTCTGTATGGATTGCAAACTACACTTTTGATGTCGCAAATTTTAGGTTTATAATGGAAAAATATAGATTTGCCGTAAGATTTCTTGCGTGAGATTCTGAAAGTGTGTGTCTCTCGCCGGATGTGTGAGAGCTGACAGCCCTGACAGTGTGTGATGTGAGTTTGTCCTCCAGGCCTAACGGGTACCACACCAGATATAAGCATGACAACTTAGAACTGATGAAGAGGCAGCAGAAGTATGATAGTGGTACTAAGGTGGCCCTTTGCTGATTGGTTGGTTTCTGCCTGACTCCTCCCCCTGCTGTTTCCCAGCAACATGTTGCCCACCACCAGCTACTCCCCGCTGAGCACGGGTAACGGCAGCCTGAGCTTGCGGGACGCGGCGCGCCACACGGCGGGCGCCAAGCGTTACAAGTACCTGCGGCGGCTCCTACACGTGCGGCAGATGGACTTTGAGTTTGCCGCCTGGCAGATGCTCTACCTGTTCACCTCGCCGCAGAGGGTCTACCGCAACTTCCATTACAGGAAGCAGACCAAGGACCAGTGGGCCCGAGATGACCCCGCCTTCCTGGTGCTGCTCAGCATCTGGCTTTGCGGTGCGGTGTGATCCCGCCCTCTGGGGGCGTGACCAGTTTTATGTATATTTCCCTCACATTCGCACACATACAACACCATAGGGGCGAGTATGACATTGTGGGGGACAACATTTATTGGCATCCCCCATCCCTCCTAATTGCTACACCTACACAAATATGTATCTTAATTATTATAATGTATATATGTTTTGTAGAATTAATTCTTATATTTACCCTTCTGGCTTAACTAACCAGGGATCTGTATCATGAAGCAGGATGTCTTGCGTAGCCGGAGAAGTCGTCGGATTTAGGTTGTCTGGGCTAAAATGCCAGTTCATTTATACTTGGGTACCTTAAATCCTACAAGTTGTCCAGCTGAGTGAGAAATCCTTCTTCGTGCTGCAGATCCTTGGTTTGGCTCTTCCTTAGTATGTGTGTATATGTTAAAGCAGTGCGCTTTACGTGAAAATGCCCCTATTCTTGTCACCTGCAGTGTCCACAGTGGGATTCGGAGTGGTTTTGGAAATGGGTCTGGTAGAGATGATGAAGTTGCTGCTCTGGGTGGTCTTCATCGACTGTATTGGCGTGGGTCTGCTCATCTCCACCCTCATGTGGTAAGCTCATACGCCGTAGCATGTCCAGGCCCTGAAGCATCCGGCAGTTCTTCCTTTGGTCTGGAGACTCACGTTGCCATGATTGGATCAGTAAGAATGAATGAGTTTTTCCCCAGACTTTTACACCAGGGGGCGCTTCGCTGAGGACACCCAGGTAGTTCATGTTTTTGCTCCCTCCCAGCTCCTTGCCAGCTGGTCCACATTTTTGCTCCCAGCAAAAGCATGGACTATTCTGGCGTCTCCAAGGAGCAGGTTGAGAAACACTGACCTAGAGCTGCTGTGGTACACAGGGATACAGTTTGGCTGGGGGGGGGTTCGTGTTTCATCTCCGGCCTTGACTGTTCTGTGTGTGCTGAAATGTCCCCCCCCCCCACTACCTGCTGTAGGGTCGTCACAAATAAATACCTGATGAAGCAGCAAAGTAAAGACTACGACGTGGAGTGGGGCTATGCCTTCGATGTGCACTTGAATGCCTTCTACCCCCTGCTGGTCATCCTGCATTTCCTCCAGCTGTTTTTCATCAACCGTGAGTCCCGCCCCCCCCCCCCCCCCCCCCCCCCCCCCCCCCCCCCCCCCCCCCCCCCCCCCACCCCCCCCCCCTCCGCTTGTTCTCCCCTGACC
>JAOYFF010000081.1:35912-58597 GCA_025773925.1 Cryptomyrus ogoouensis
GTGGGCGGGGCGGGGGGGCCGCGGGGGCCAGGGGAGGCCCGGGGGGGGGGGGGGGGGCGGCAGAAACAACAAGCAAGGTGGCATTTGGTAGAATTTTCCACTGGCCCAGCCAAGTCTTTGTGTGACACTGCATGCAGCCACCAGTGGTGGAAAAAGTACTCAGTTTCCATACTTAAGTACAAGTACAGATACCACCCCAAAGTTACTAATTATAGTACTTTACTAAAGTAAATGTCATCCAATAAAATACTACTCAATTTTTTTTTTTAGTATGTAAAAAGTACTATAATCTATTGATCTATTGAAAGTTATTTTAAATTTCGCCCAAGACACTGATTTTAATGTCGTTTTGAAAATCACAGTGCATCATAAGGATTTTAAGGAAAACTCCAGAGGATAATCGGATACTTTCTTTATATTCAGCAAAGGTGGTGAAACATGCTGGCTTTGCAGGCGCAGATTAGCGAAATGCCTTTTTATTCTGCGGAAAATAACAGATCGATCTATGGGCCAGATTTAATAATGAATTATAAACATTTTGCGGGCCGGTGCTTTGAGACCAGAAGTGGAGAATGAGCTGACAGAATCCCTCGTCCTCCTCTACGGAGAGACGCTGATCGCTCAGTGCAGTCGCCATTATATCAGTGCAGCTCTGGTGCTGCTGACTTTAAATACTGATGAAGTTAAAGTGTCGCACATCAGTCTCGCTATGTTAACCGATATCGTGCATTTCTACATATTGTTTGTTCCATCTTCATATAGACAGTATGTAATGCAAAATAATAATAAAAATAAAGGAAGAAAAATATTGCTCAATAATCGTGGGAGGAAATTACGATCTCTACTTTGAGAAAAAATGATGATTCACATTCTATCCAGAATTGTGCAGCCCTATTTAGTTGTGCTGCATGCAGCAGTATGCGTATATACAGTATCTGTAATTGGGGGAGTAAGAAGGGTTGCGCAGAATGTATTAAAAGTAATGTAGTGATGTGGGGGGGGCACGGTGGTGCAGTGGCTAGCACTGTTGCCTCACACCTCTGGGACCTAATATTTGTACTTGATTACACCTCTGGCAGCCACACAGTAAGAGACAGGAAATACACAATCCAGTGTTCTGATTGGCCTTTGGTCAGCTGACCCCCAGGGGCTATGTGGCTGGTGTTCCTGCAGAGAGGTACAGGAGCAGTAAGAGCTGCAAAGAGATGCTGACCAGCCCGTCTCTGCCTCTAGGCTTCCGTGGCTCCTCTGCTGATCTCTGTATGGAAAGTGCTTTGAGTGGGGGGGGGGGGGGTGTGCAATGAAGGTGCTGAGTTTGCTGTCCCCTGATGAAAATGTATCCCCTGTCGACAGGGTGGCTCTGGCTGAGCACCTGAGCAGATGGTTGATGGTCTTAGACCTTCAGTTTTTTTCCCTGGTATGTTTGGTCTTTCATTCTTGTTTCTATGGCAGCGCTCATACAAATAGCTGATATCGATATATCCTTACCATACACAGATAGCTAATATCGATATATCCTTACCATACACAGATAGCTAATATCGATATATCCTTACCATACACAGATAGCTAATATCGATATATCCTTACCATATACAAATAGCTAATATCGATATTTCCTTACCATACAGAAATAGCTAATATCGATATATCCATACGCATATGGTGTTCCCACTGCCCGGTGGATGTGACTTCAAAGCAGTAGGGGTGTTGGGCTCGCACTTGTGTGCTGCTCTAACTCGAAGCCCTTTGTATGTCTTTAGGAAACCCCGTAGAAGGTTTCCATGGCGTCTGGCTTACTATCAGGTGACTGTCATCTGCAAGGTCTTTAAGGCTGTTATTCACATTCACTGATCTGAGACTACATTTTACCTTTATGGCAAAATACTATGAGGCCTGCATTTAATAATAATAGCTTTATGAAACAAAACTTTATGTTCTTAGTTACTGATATGGGTGGGTGCTCCTTCCCGAGATGTTTCGGGTTGACTTGGCCCTGAACTTGTCCCGCGCGCTCAGCTCGATCTCTGACCTTGTATATTTTCTGTGATATGATGTCACTTCTTTGTTAGACAGCATGCTTGGACTGAGCTGGTCTAGACGGCAAACCCCGGGTCCACGGGTGCTAGGCGGTCACCACGGCGAGGGTCAGGCCAGGCCGAGAGGGTAGCGGGGTCACCGCTGATTGGCCGCGGCAGACGGGGAGGGGCGGGGCCACCGAGGGAGCGGCGGAGAAAAGCCGCCAGACGGATCGGCTGCCAGCTCAGCGGAAGATGCCCTACTGTCCTGGCAAACGCATCTGCTTCGCGCCTTTCTGGCCAAATCTGTACTTACTGCATGCCGCTTGCCTTACAGATATATTTACGCAGCCATTGAAACTGTAAATAAATTATTACGTTATTCAGTGGGGAAATCATTCAAGAGCCACTTAAAACTCTCGTTTGCGGGCATCTTCCACGGGATGCATTTTAAAAAGCTAATTTCGATGTCACGTAAAGTTCAAGTCAGACACTACATGAAATCGCCTGCCACAGGGAATGTGAAACGTCTAATATTACCATAAGAGTGTGCGTTTAGTTGCCATGGCAAAATGCAGGTACAATATTACAAATGAATGCATGAGTAACGACAGCAGGGAAGAGTCACACATAAACTGGTAATTTGATGCCATTTTCCTTAGGATGTCAAAATCGGCAAAATACGGGAGCTAAAAATTGAAAGATTTTAAAAGAATGAGGTAATCTTTCTTTCTTTAAAAAAACAGGCAAGCTAATTGACACTGCGGACACAAGAGGCCAAATCCCCCATTACTGGATCGGCAAAAATACCTGATTCCTTGCTAAAGTTTAACTGTAAAGCTGTCTGCCATGGACTGTGGTCTCCATCATCAGCACACGTAACTTTACTAAGTGGATAAAATAAGGTGTTTATCATCTGTTGTTTTTTTTTTTCATCTCTGAATCGTCCTGATTGGACTGTCCTGTCATCTGGCGTTCTGTCCTGTCATCTGGCGTTCTGTCCTGTCATCTGGCGTTCAGTTAAAGGGACAAGAAAAGAATGTGAGGACGTTTGAATGTGCCTCTTAGGAGCAGTGAGGTCATTTCCTTAAATGCCGAGCGCGTGGGACTCGGTAATGACTTTGTGGTACAGGAGGACTTTGTACTGGGATGAAGAATGGCCGCTCCGGTCGTCTCTCGTCGGTCGAGCCAGTGTCGCTCCGGTCGTCTCTCGTCGGTCGAGCCAGCGCCGCTCCAGTCGTCTCTCGTCGGTCGAGCCAGCCCCTCGCTAGTGGTCACGCAAACACACACAGGCAGTCTTTTTCAATTAGACGCACAGCAGAGTCAAACAGGGTGCGTGATGTAAGGCCAGAGCATTTAAAAAGACTTTAGGCTTTACATCAAAGGGCTGCCTGGGACAATCTGCACTCCGTAATATCAATCTGCTCTTCTCCTTTTTTCCTATGGACGACAGTGCGTTGGGTCTGAAGCCATGGAGGACGTGCTATGTGATATTCCTCTGTTTGAATTCACATGAAGGATGTTAAGGGCATCGGGCTCTTTCGTGGGGGTCCCGGAGCCCATTTGGGAGGGCTGGGGGCACAAAATCGTCTTTTTGTTTCTCTACTGTTTTAGCCCCACCCCCATTTAACCCCTTACTCACCACTATGTCACCTCATTCCTCCTGTGGACCTGAGACTCGATTACCTCAGAAATTATCTTGTAACGCTCAGGCACGACGCTTTAATTGTGCTGATGGATGGAGGGAGATGCTTTTGGTGCGGTCTGGGGGGGGGGCTGCATTATTACATAGAGAAGGTCAAAGTCCAAAATGAGATACAGAAGCCATGGCGACCAGCTCACCGTATCATGATTTCACCGCAGCCGCACGAAGCGTGTTTGGCCAATTAGCATGCAGATGAGGCTGCGTTCGCTGATGTCCTTCTGTGTGACACAGTAGCTGCGTCGCCAGCGGACTTCAGAGGACAGGGTCACATGTGATGGATAAGGTTTCCGTCGTCGGGCTGAAGATGAGGAGCTGCTCTGAAGGAGTACAGCGCCCCCTGATGATGATCCCTCTGTCTGGGGGGGGGCCCTGTGTGGCTCAGTGGGATAGGATGTTGTGCCCGTAATCAAAAGGTCGTTGGTTCAAATCCCAGAGTCGGCAGTGTGATGTCACCGTCGGTCTCCTAAGCAAGACCCCTAACCCCCAGTTGCTCCGGGGAAGGTCTGTCCCTGCTTTCTCCAGAAAAGTATGTCGCTTTGGCTAAAATACGTAAAATGTGCAAATGTACAGGAGGAGGGGCAGTGTATATAAGAGGGCACTGTGTCATGTCTGGCAGCTAGATGGCAGCGCCACGCCCCCGGCTGATGGGGTCGGGTCACACTACAGCAGGTGCTTCGCTGGGCCGGATCGGGGCCGGCTCCGGTCTCACTTCAGTGCCGCGGTTTGATTAAAGTGGCCTGCGGTGTCCTAGCCTCCGCCTCGCAAGCCCATGACCAAGCTGCTTACCTTGGGCAGGAGAGCAGAGGCTTGATTTCCTGCCACGGATCTCATATCTGCCGAGGGAGACGACATTCAGGACACACAAAGCGTCCGCCCGGGCTTTTCATGTCTGTCTGTGAAAGCATTGTGTGCCGTCGCTGTATTTCCATTTTAACGAATTCCAGCAGACACATTTCCATGTCTGCCAATAAATCAAACGGATATGGGGTTTATAGAAGGAAACAAAAATTCAGGCAGTTGCCGACAGCACTTTTGTAGTTGATTCACAGCCACATGCGATTTGATCGCGGTGAATCAAAGCCCTGTGGGCCCGAGCCCAACTAAATCAGCGGCCTGCACCAATCGCGTTTCCTAGCCCGGCTAAATCAGCGTGATGCACCAATCACATTCCGAAGCCGGCTAAATCAGCGGCCTGCACCAATCGCGTACTCAAGCCCGGCTAAATCAGTGGCCTGCACCAATTGCGTACCCGAGCCCGGCTAAATCAGTGGCCTGCACCAATTGCGTACCCGAGCCCGGCTAAATCAGTGTGATGCACCAATCGCGTTCCGAAGCCCGGCTAAATCAGCGTGATGCACCAATCACATTCCGAAGCCCGGCTAAATCAGCGTGATGCACCAATCGCGTACCGAAGCCCAGCTAAATCAGCGGCCTGCACCAATTGCGTACCCAAACTCGGCTAAATCAGCGTGATGCACCAATTGCGTACCCGAGCCCGGCTAAATCAGGGGCCTGCACCAATCGTGTGCCCGAGCCTGGCTAAATCAGCGGCCTGCCCCAATCGCATAGCCGAGCCTGGCTAAATCAGTGTGATGCACCAATCATGTTTGACTCATTAGGGGAAAACCACAGCAAAAACAAAAGATAAACAAGGACACAGCAAACTGGGTAGCAGCTCTTGATTTATGGCACATAGAGGGAAACGGACTCTCAGCATTATTCCCTGTTTGATTCGGAGCCAGCTGGACACAGCACTGCCTGGGTCCTGCTTCAGCCAATTAAAGCGGCCCGTTCTGACTGGAGAAGCACAGAGAGCACTGAGCTGTGACAGCGGCATTTCCACAAACCCAGTGCCAGCCATCGCAGTGCAGCACACAAACTCGCAAATCTCTTTTTACTTATTCAGTGACCCAAAATTTGGAGAGAAAACAGAGTCAGATAATCCCAGGAGTACCTGGATTTGAGGACCTTGCTCAGGGGCCCAATGGTGACAGCAGTGCGCCGACCCTGGGATTTGAAGCGGTGACCTTCCGATCACAGGAGCAGCGTCCTAACCCGGCAGAATTCTCATCACCTTTAACCGACAATACTAAGGATCCCCCAGAAAAACGTTTTAAATGAATGTATGTTAGCTTCACTGGAAAGTGGGAAGTGTCTTTATGCTCATATTGTCATAGTTTGGAGAGATTTTGGGCCTATTAGTGCTTTATTTCAGTCTGTAAAAGGGCCTTGTCATTAGGCTGGTATTTCTCACACTCTCTGTCATCCTGGCTCTCTCTCTACATGCTGTTCTGTCGTGTCGCTCTGAAGTTGAGTCCAGGGCTCATGCCAGCAGAATTAACTGGCTTGGAACAGTTATAAACGCGACCAGCTGAAACCGATGTCTGTCACTGGCTCCAAGCGGTCGGCCTCAACAGAAAGTGTCAGTCCTTCAAAAAGCCGGCAAAATGGCGGAAGAGAGGAAACGTGCGTGTTTTGCTGGGTAAACTCTAAACGGATTCACCCGGTTAAGATCCAGGGAGAGCGAGTGGGGCGGGTGTGGAGGCTGTTATTAAAACCTGTCCTGGCACAGGTGCTGTGGACACCTGCCTGCTGGCCCCCCTGCACACGACGTATTCTGATTGGTCAGACCTGACTGGCGCTGATTGACGGCTTGGCGTTCCACATGTTCCCAGTATACCTCTGCTTTCTGCCAGACTGCGGAGGGGTAACCAAGCAGTAAAAAGCAGCTTATTACACACACACACACCATAATGCCATAAACCCCAGCACTACACCCTAAAGTGTAACACTGTGCCATAAACCCCAGCACTACACCATAAACCTTAACACTACACCATAAACCCTAACACTACACCCTAAGTCCTAACACTGTGCCATAAACCCTAACACTACACCATAAACCCTAACACTACACCCTAAAGTGTAACACTGTGCCATAAACCCCAGCACTACACCATAAACCCTAACACTACGCCATAAACCCTAACACTACACCCTAAAGTGTAACACTGTGCCATAAACCCTAACACTACACCCTAAGCCCTAACACTGCACCATAAAACCTAACACTACGCCATAAACCCAGAGAGGACCCCACTCGGGGAGGGCCGCAGAGGTATCTGATTCGCATGGGACTTTACTGCAGCTGCAGCAACAGTGAGGCCAAACCCAGGAACTCCAGACTATTTAAAATTGCTTACTGTGGCAAACAGTGTGCAGTAGGTCATGTGTTCACCTTGTCTTATTCTTCCTAAGTACACCTTCTTTGTGAACGTGTCACCTACCAGAAGTGGCTTACGTGTGACTTTTATCACGCGCTGTGAGCAGGTGGCTTTATGTATCTAATGACATTTCTCTGAGGTGGATATCATGTGTGTGCTGAGCAGCGGCTAAGTGGGTCACTGTTGACATTACGCTATTTAGTCATTTTTTATTGTTTTGAGTCATTCATGCAAGAGAGCTATACAGCTGCTTATTTACTGATGCCGTTAAGTGCCTCGGTCATGTCCAAATTTGTCCGTGAACTTGAAAGGTTTCGAAGTCTGTGCCTGTATCCAGTAGGTCAGTGGGTCAAGTGCCGGGCCTTTGTGTCAGGCCTTTCGCCTCGACAGCCAGATGAATGGCTGACCATGCACTCTAACCCCAAGCTTTCACTCTTGCTCTTGTCTGAAAGGAGTGCAAGATATGATATTTGAAGACTGAAATTTCTATAACAATTTCTATGTAACACATTATAATACATTTATAAAGCATTATAAACATGGTTATAAATATTTATAAAAAGCCATAGCTCATTATGTCAGTGTTTATTATGCATTATGAATGCTTCATGAAACTCTCATAATGCACTATACGGTAAAACCTTGGTCTGCGAGTGTTTTACAAGATGAGCAAAATTTTAAAATAAATTTTAACTTGATGAACGAGCAAGGTCTTGCAATACGAGTATTATGTATACGCTTCGTTTGTATAGCCTCACATAATCACAACTGAACCAATGGTTCTTCCCCCTCACTCTTGCTGCAGGATTGTGTGGTAATCGTTTCCCATGCTTGGTCTCAGTCGGCGTGCCTCACTTGTATAGTCAAAATTTAGTAGAAAAGCACCATCCGAATAAGGGCGTAGCAGTGCGAGCGATGAATCTGTTTAACGACAATGCAATGTCCACATTTCCGCAAAATTGAAAAGGAGGCAAAAGCGGCTGTCATTGGATAGGTTCTTTGTTAAATTCGCACAAAAAGAAAAAGATTCCAGTGAGCCTGTTAGTTATAGAGAGTCGTCCTACAAAATAACCCTCCTCCTCTCCTCTCTCTCGTCTCCCTCACACCATCCATGATTCTTTTCAAAGGTAAAGTGCAGGTTAATTTGTTTTATGTATTTTTACTTGATATTTTGTATTAATAATTTTTATATGAATATTTTTGGGTTGTGGAACGAATCATTTTTCCATTATTTCTAATGGGAAAATTTGCTTTAATATTTGAGTACTTTGGATTACAAGCACGTTTCCGAAATTATGCTCGCAAACCAAGGTACCACTGCATACTTCACAATGCAGTACAAAGCATCCTTAATTCTTTTAATGACCCTTATATTGCATTATGAAGGTATATATAGTGCATTATACAAGTGAGCTTCATTGAAGCTTATGAAGTATTATAATCAACACTATAATGGCTTATGACTGCCAATAAAAGATGCTGTAGAGCTTTATTAATTCATATACTGACCGCTATAATTCATAATGAAGGCAGCCATTCTATGTTATATAGGTACCAAATTTTCATGATTACGAAAATCGGCAACCTTCCATTATCCATCCCTCCATCCATCCATCCTTCCATCCATCTATCTTGTACCTGCTCATCCTGAATAATAAAAATTGTTCCCAAGAAGAAGTGATGACACGGAGAGGCTCCGATGTTGAGCCCTCGAATAGCACACTTCTCCGGAATAGTTTTAATGAAATTCACAGCTTTGTAAATGTTTGAAATTGTAGGTCACTTTCGGCAGGTCGTGGGCTAAGTGGTGAAATATATTAATAATGACGCTGGCTAACAATGCAGGCCAGGGTGAGTGTGAATCTGACCTTCCTCCAGAAACGCCATATCCTTCATACACCGCATGAGTAC
The DNA here is from genome assembly GCA_025773925.1 of Cryptomyrus ogoouensis. Lineage (NCBI taxonomy): Eukaryota > Metazoa > Chordata > Actinopteri > Osteoglossiformes > Mormyridae > Cryptomyrus > Cryptomyrus ogoouensis. The sequence goes on from JAOYFF010000081.1 coordinate 44,771, forward strand.
TCTTTTCGACAGCTTTGGCTGGAAATGCCCTCTAATGAGCAGAAAGTGCAGGCTTTAAGTATGCAGGAGCTGTTAGAGGGCCTAAATCACGCCACGCCGTTTCTGCGGCGTGAGGCGACCGGCAGGTTGAGTGACTTCAGCGGGACAGTGGGCTGCTCCGGGTGTGTACACACCATAATGAATTCGTTTAGCTAAAAGTATTGCCAGGAAAAATAAGTGTGAGCCTCACTCAGGGTTGGGTTGCAAATGGGGGGTGGGCACAGGGATGGGTGAGGGGATATATCTGGGGACAGGTTTAAGAAAAAGGTGAGACTGGATTAAAGGTGGCAGCTGATTGGCTGTCGGTGTAGGGGAGACGTATAGGAAGGCTATTGGCTATTGGGTAGGGGGGCTCGCGGGGGACAAACCAGAAGCCTGCCTTAATATGGCAAAGGTAGAGTGAGGGAGTGAGTGAGTGAGTGAATGAATGAATGAATGAATGAACATCCTCCTCACCTTACCTCCACCCTGCTTATCTTAGAGGGAGTTTTTATGAAGCCCACAGCCAGATAAAATGCTAATGAACTATGGCCTGTTGGAAACAAAACCCAGATGAACCATTTATACTGTAGGTGGGCCATGTTTGGCCCTTATGAAAAGTTTCTCCATGCAAAACGGAAAACGTTTTGAGACCTGGTCCCGTTTCCGGCACCATCCTTCATTAGCCGTGCTGATGAAGACTGATGGGTACACAGATTACATCAATCCTGTTTATGGCCATGATTCAGGAACCGCACCATGGCACTCATAGCTGTGAGAGATGTATTGATGGCAACCAATTAGGCTTAACGATCTCACCTGTCTTACTTAACTTTCATTTGTCCATTTGCCATGGGGGGGGGGGAGGTAAACAGTGAAAAATAAACCCTCACCATAGTGGTCTATACTGGGGAACTGTAATGGTTAGCTGTTTTTCTCGGTGAAATGTGTGATTTTCCTCTTCAGGCAAAGAGCCGCCCATTAGGGCAGCGCTGTGAGGGCACCTCAGCGCCCCCTGGTGGTGTGGCCCACCGCCCGCTTCTATTTGGCCAAAACGTTTCCTCTGAAGAGCTCACCGCCAGTCCCCTCTTTGTGACACCAGGTGGATCATGTAATAATGTTTTAATTAGAATTTTCTTTTCATCACTTCCTCTGAATGCTTTTGAATTCTGTTAAATCCTATACTTATCCTGTACCAGGTATTTGGTAAATCATTGTAGGATCATCTGGAGTCTGTCACAGGGCACAAGGCTGGGGTGCTACCATAAGGTGCCAGTCCATCCTGAGGCACACACACACCCAAGCGCAGCAAGCAATTTAGAGATGTCCACTTAGCTTAACTGTAGGTCTTTGGCCAGCGTGAGGAAATTGAAGTACTAGGCGGAATCCCCACACTCCACTGGGCGAACGTGGGAGCTCCACACACCCCGAGCAGAGATTCGAACCTCAGCCCAGGAGGCGTGAGGCGACGAATAAAAAATTTAAAATATAATGACGTATTTGTAAAATGTTTTATTCCACTATAACTCGTTTGTTTGAAGTCCATCCTATTTCATTATCTCCCTTTATGGCAAAGGCATGTTGTTGAAAGGTTTAAGGGTCACCCGCTTATCTTATGATGAAGTGTGCTCTGCGCTGAGAATATCACAAAGCCTGTTTTAAGACAGGATCTTAATGGAGTGTATGTAGTATGGCCTCAGTCTCATTTATCAGAATTTGAAGTGAAGCACATTGTTTTTGGAGAGTTCTGACGTTATTGATGAGATCTGGTGACAGTTAGTCATGTCGCCCGATCCTGTCATCTTAAAGGTATCATTTGCCTCCTAGTGTGATTCTTAAACAGTGGCAATAAAGTCTGCTTGTGCCAAAAGCGTCTGTGCTCCACCAACTGTCGCTTCCCAGGTGTCCGTGTCTGCAAATCATTACCTGCGCACCTGTTTTAATTCCCTTCTCTCTCAGACCATTTTTAGCAACTTGTTAACTTTTGGTGAATAGGGATTAATTGCAGTTAAGGTCTGCTTTGACCTGCCCGAACACGGTGTCAGTCCATCAAGCGGCACGAGGTCAGGGAAGAGCCCAGACAAGATGCGAGTCCATTAAGGGGCACGAGGTTGGGAAAGAACTCAGACAAGGTGCCAGCCATCAACGACCACAGGGACGGGGAAGAGCCCAGACAAGGTGCCAGTCCATCAAGGGGCACAAGGTCGGGGAAGAGCCCAGACAAGGTGCCGGTCCATCAAGGGGCACAAGGTCGGGGAAGAGCCCAGACAAGGTGCCGGTCCATCAAGGGGCACAAGGTCGCAGACAAGCTGCCGGTCCATCAAGGGGCACAAGGTCGCAGACAAGCTGCCGGTCCATCAAGGGGCACAAGGTCGGGGAAGAGCCCAGACAAGGTGACGGTCCAGCAAGGGGCACAAGGTCGGGGAAGAGCCCAGACAAGGTGCCGGTCCATCAAGGGGCACAAGGTCGCAGACAAGGTGCCGGTCCATCAAGGGGCACAAGGTCGGGGAAGAGCCCAGACAAGGTGACGGTCCAGCAAGGGGCACAAGGTCGCAGACAAGGTGACGGTCAGTCAAGGGGCAGAAGGTCAGGGAAGAGCCCAGACCAGGTGCCGGTCCATCACAGGGTACACTCACACACGTGCTGAAACACTATGACAATTTAGAAACACCACATTTGTGGTGCAGGAGGAAACCAGAGAATCTGGTGGATATGCTCCAAAATATGAAGAGAACATGCAAACTGCAGACCTACAGAGCTGGAGGGATGATGCACCCCCCCCCGATCCTGCAGGCGTGCTATATATATATATATATATATTTTGCTGTGTTGCCTGGGACAGAGACTGCCTGGGACAGTCTCCAGCCCCTGCCCCCCCCAGCTCCCCATGACCCTGACTGGGATAAGCAGTTACATGGATGGATGGACTATTACCCCGTCCCGAATAAGAAGTCGGAAGATGGTTGGCTGAGCACTATTGCCGGCGGTTTTCTGAAGTGGACAGGGTCAAAGCCATTGAGAGTTCACAGTAATAAGTGACGGTACTTTGAAAAGAAAATACTGATTTCATATTATTTCAAGATGACCTGCGCTCATGCCCAAACTCCCACCATGATCCTTACGCAGCACCTAAATTGTCCAGCCGAATTCCTTTTGTGTCTCTTGCCTCGTATTGGCGAAAGCGGCCGTATCATTATTGCCGCCCCAGTGAGTAACAGGCACCCCGTTATATTCATTCTGTGCTGCTGTGGGACTTTATATCCGCCTTACAGTCATAGAGAAAGTGGCGCTGTCCTTCTGCTGGGGAGAAGTTGAGGAAATAAAGGATTGGCCATCTTCTATTGAACAGAGATCCACGGAGACTAAAGGGCCCTTCCTCACTTTGTATTTTTTTGTCAAGCCACCCCCCCCGGACCGCACTTTGTCACATCTGAGAGAGCAGATATGCTCTCTGCACCATGTGACGTCAGGTTATATAAGTATGCGGTACATGCTTTAAGGTCCCACTTGTCTGTAAGATGCTTCTTTCGTGAGTCCGTGCGGCGCTTGTGCCTCTGAGATCCGAATCCTCCATGCGAATGCTTCTTTGATCCTTTCCGCCTTGATATATCAGTTTCTGAAGTTCACCCTTTTACAAACAGTCCTTGACTTGGGTCGACTGGCTGGATTGAGCTGCCCGCCCCGTCACTCTCCTCTTTGGCGATTTGACCGTGCGCTTGTCAGACACTCCATGCTGACCCCTCCAGTCACGAGGGCAGCAGGGGGTGGGTTGTTGATATCAGACAGGAGAATTCGCAGACCTTTTGGGTCACATGTTTTTTTTTTTTTTCTCAGAACCCCAGGCTGGGCTGCAAGCCTGAGTGTGTTAAAGTCTGAACGGGCCCTCGTGGTCTGTGCGCCGTGTGCTCCACAGACATCCCCACAGCTTCAGGGAATACTAGGAAGCATTCCCAGCGCAGCATCTGAAGCAGGGATTTCCATACCGAGTTTCCATTCGCTCCAGCCTGAAGTAGCGGCCGTAGTAAAAAACAAACCTTGGGATGACATCACGTAAAACACGGATCTGTTGCAGCGTGACGATGACCTCGCCGTGCTTGCTGACACCGTCCCCCTGGGACAGCCATCACTCACGGGGAAACGCGAGCCAACTACATCATTGGGTCACTTTGGGTCCTGTGCTGGGATGTCACGTTGTGGAAGGGTTGTGTGATTTAGACTGCAGACGGAGGGGGTTAAACAGGACAGGGGCACATTGGGTTGTGTCACATAAAAGAAATATTCACATGTAAGTTGAGGGCTGGGGGGGCTTTGTTCTTTGTAGTGTTGAAGGAGAAGCTCCAGCCACCTGTCCTCTGAGTTTACATTTGCATTTATTTACGTAGTAGATGCTTTTGTCCATGTAGTGACTTAATGATGAGAGAGCAGACCCTGAATCCTTGGCTCAGTCAAGCTATGGAGCAGCTGGGGGTCAAATGCCCAGTGGTGGAATCATTCTGCCAACCCTAGGATTTGATCTGGTGACCTTCTGATCACAGGCACAACTTATCTGTCAGCATCCTAACTGTCTTCATCTTAATCAGAAAAGCCACCCCAGTCGTGGGCCTCTAGTCCCTATAAAAAGTACATATACTATCGTTTTAGCTTCTTTTTCTGCAACGACAATTGGGATTTGAAAGTGCTCCATCAGCATCCATCGACTTTCTCCTTTTGGGGACCCTTAGGGATCTCCCGTAGGGATGTGGATGTCCTTGAAGGATAGCTGTTACCCACGAGGCTGGTGGAGTCCCCAAAGCATCCTCATCACTCAAGGACACCAACAGATGTGGAAGTTAGTGTTGGGCTAGTGTAATACTTTCCATCACTAAATGATCCTTCTGCAAGTCACAGTTACTTATGAAACCCTGACCTATAACCTGAAATATATGCAACTGAAGCCTGAAGTTTAAGGCTTGTTTTTCGCTACAGTTTGATGTAATCCAGGTGTCCCACCGGGATGGAGCAGGTCTCTGTTCATATCTGTTTCCCTTTGTGGCCGTCTGTCTGGCTCTTAATGAGGTAACGCGTTTATGGAACACCTCCAAGCCGAGATTTGTGTGGGCGCCCCAGGGGTGTCCGGCTTTGCGCGTCGTGCTGCTGATCGCGTCGGCCGAGTGATGCGTCGTTTAGACCGCGTGCCTGCGGCTCGCCACACAAAGGGAACATTTCATGCAGAGAGAGAACATTAACTTCCAGCGCAGTGGTCTGCATTATAATGAAATTAATCAGTGCCGCAGCACAAACGGGACGCAGCCTGACCTGCGGGCTGACAGCAGCGGGTTCTATGGGGTCTATTTGCAGAATCAACGTTCGATGCATAATTCACATCAGCAAAGTTAAGGCTGGAAGCAGCGTAAACACTTCCTTTTTTATGAAATAAAAACAAAATATATCATATATCTCATCCTAGTCAGGGTGTCCCCCTGCCTTGTGCTCTCTGCTTCCTGGGACAGGCTCAGGGTCACTGCCACCCTGCACTGGATAAGGAGTTATGGATGGAAGGGAGGAAGGAAGGGAGGGAGGAAAAGAAAGAAAGAAAACAACCAACTGATAGCTACCAGGCATTTCATAAAGGGTGTGTTTTTTTTGTCATTTGTTTCCGCCCACCCACTGCTTATCCAATCAGGCTTCAGTGATCTGTAGCCAATCAGAGGAAGCCCGTAGAGCTGGGCACACCCTGGGTGGGACATCATTTCCCTGCTGATTGTTGTCCTTTAATTAATTCTAAATGGTTTTAATTGAACAGAAGAGCCTCCTATCCGGCTTGCCGTCTGTGGTGACAGGCTGGATGGTTGCTCTACGCCCATTTCAATGCCTAAGAGACTTCATAAATCTGGGGGGGACGTTGTCGGAATGGTGTCAGGTGCTCTTGCTGGTGAGCGGGGCGGGATTAAAGTGCTTTTTATGGTTATTATTTCAATGGGGGGCTCGTTTGCACACCGGCATTCACATTTCTCCACCGGCAGCATAAAACAGTCCAGTGGTGTCCCACCGCGGAGGAACAGTGTCGCGCTGAACTCCATGGCAGTGATACTTTATCACTATTTCATTCTGCTCCAATCGGGCCCTCCTGCAAGGTTCTGAAGAGATATGGGGCCATCTGGTGAGCATCACTATTTCATGCTAGCTGCTCTCTTTCTCTAAAACATATATAATTTATGCAGTACCTGAGAATGATTCTGTGAGATGCAGACGCGGACTGGATCACGTCTTAGCTTGAGATGTCATGGTATCGCTGTTGCGTGAATGCCATTCGATATCACATGAGAAATATTCATGTGCTAGCACTCAAGTAATCGCGGAGTCTGTTTGTTTTTCAGCATTTGACCCTAAGGTGGCACCAGAGTTTATGTTGTCGTGCCCTGGGGTCTGAAATGAATCTCTGACCTCTTTCTGGTGCCGTGTGAAAGAATGTGAACCAGGGCGTTGCATGTTTACGGTCTGGATCCACGTACGCGTCGACATTCTGCTTGCAGAGCCTGTTCTCGCCTGGGGTCATCGGCGTCCCGATTCAGATGTTTGGGGGAGGTTCAAACTCGTCATATTCTGCTCCCCAAGTGCTCTTGTCTGAGGTCAGTGAAGGTTTCAAGGCACCAGAAGCAGGTCCAGCTAAAAGGAGGCTGTCTCCATCTGGGAATGCGAAGCCACGCCCAGATGACATCATCACACTGTTCACGGCAGCCAATGGCATGTGCTACTGTTCGCCCGCTGGCACGTGTCATGTGACCATGGGCCCGAGCATTGTGTCATCTCCCAAAGCTCAGTACTATTTTTTTAGCACGTGGTTTGTCTCGTAGGGCACCAGAGGCGTAAAACTGCTTCCCAGTAGGCCGGGAGGAGATGAGGTAATGCGAAGCCGTCCTCTGGGGGAGCAGCTACCTTGATTCTCCTCGCCCGCTTCCCCGAAAAAAGCCGGAGGAAGCAGGAAGGCGACAGACAAAGGGCGCATTGTGGCGCGCGGTAGAGGATGCTGCGGAAGGCAGGGTTTGGAGGAGGCGGTTGCCATGGCGCCAGCTAAACGCTGGCAGCGCTGCCCCGGAGCACTCTGCAGGTCCCTCGGCGTCTCTCCAGCATGCCGAGCTCCTTCCGTCTTTCATCTGGAGCGTGCAAGCTTCTCGGTGCGGCGCCAGGCGGCCGCTGCAGATCTTAATCATGCAGCGTGCGGCGTCTCCCGCCGCGTTCCTTTCTGTATTTATAGAACGTATTAAGTGGCGCAGGAACCGCGAGTACTTTCGTAGTTTTTGTGCCGGTTTAAATTTGCTGCTGGTTACTCAAAGGCGAGGCTGCGGCTAGGCTGGAGTGCTACCCGGCTCCAGGTTCTGACTTTAACAAGAAATCTCCTGTAGTTAAGGGAAGATTTTTGTTTTAATATTTTCCAGACGCTTCTCTCAATGTTTGAGGTACAGTGACTAAAGGTTCCATGTACCACTGTGAAGGTTGATGTCGGCCTTTTTCGGTGGAATGTTACCAGGTTCAGGAGTCTGTGGATTTCCAGCCCTGGTGTTTATGCTCTGTATTTACGTAACATACACCTTGATATCTTTGTTGGTGGGGAAAGCTACATGCTCACCTGTGTTACCCTCGTGTGCCTTTTTTGATCTTTCATCTTTGAAAGAAATTTCAGTGTCTCCATATCTACGTTTCAAGCCCCCAGAGATCATAGACCTCAAGCAAACGATGTGAAAGAATCATCACTTCATGTTTTTTTGTAGCGTGAGTTTACACATCTGTGAAAAATATCTGAGTGGGTCAGATCTACATTTTGAACTGTTAGTATAATTAGATTATCTCGGAGGATCATGCTGGATATTGAAATAATGACAATATGATACATATCATGTCTCCAGTGGGAAAAACAACCTCTTAATGTGTGAACAAGTAAAGAGTTGTAATATATAACCAAACGAGTTGAGGTATAGAACCATCTGCAGTGAGATTTATAACCAAACAGGTTGAGCTATAGAACCATCCACAGTGAGATATATAACCAAATGAGCTGAGCTATAGAACCATATGAAGTGAGATATAGAACCAAATGAGCTGAGCTGTAGAACCATGCGATGTGAGATATTTAACCAAATGAATTGTGCTATATAACCAAATGAGTTTAGCTATGGAACCATATAAGGTGTCACATGCTATTAATAAACTGTACAGTACAGCTGATAGCGATAGTTAGGAATCTGGTTGTGTACACCCTGTCTGTCGGTGCGGCCTGTTTCCACGTCAACCCTGTTGCCGTGGTGCTGTATCCTGGCTTCAGCGCTTAACCACCCCCCCGGCACGGAACTGGCACGCCGCTCTCCAGTGTTGCCAAACACTGGATGGTTCCTGCATCAATAAAAGATGTTCTCTCTTTCTTCAGTCGATATAATACAGCACTTTTTATTTTTAAATCAGGGACTTCTACGGCTGTCCAGACAAATGACACGCTGGCATATGACGTGTCATTTAAAGTCCCACACTCTTCCAGTGCTCCAGAATCAGACAGCTGGCTGTACAGAAACACCAGAAACTGTTGGTGCGTCTGGCCGTTTGCGGCATCTCTGTTGATTGGTTGGTTGGTTTGTGGATTGATTTGATTTGGAATGATTTAATTGATGTATTTGTATTAATTTGTATTAATGTCCAGCACCATGGGGTCAATGGGAGATGGTCTTTCAGTGCTCTGTGTACTTGAACATGGGTGTGTTGACCATGAAGAACGTTTGAGTCTTGATGGCTTGCAGAGGTCTCTGTTCGGCTTTGCTGAGGATGGATGCTGTTGCTCACGTCTGGGCTGAAGAGGAAGCGGTCGTGTAGAGCAGATGTCTGCCGCCCGCCTTCCTGCTCCCAGGCGGTTACTTTCTGTCTCATTTCTTATTTTGACTTGAGGTTTCTTGTCTTGGCTATGGGGCTAAAGGATTAACAGCCGTTTGGTGGCTGTGGCCAGAAATGGGTTTGGCTGAAGCACCATCAGTGACTGGCTTGGTGTTTTTTTGTGGTCTCTTGCCCTGGTGTAAACGAAGACAGATCATACCACTCTGACAGGGCAGCAGAATCGATGGGGGTCTCCAGGCTGGCGAACGGCCATCTGGTCTTGCGAAGATGCAAAGGCTTTTTGGCACTGGCTTGTCTGTGGTGTATCTGGCACAGGCTGGTCTGTGCTGCATTCGGCACAGGCTGAGCTGTGGTGGATTTTGCACAGGCTGACCTGTGGTATATATGGTGTATATTTTGTACAGGGTCACACAAGATCAATAAGCTATTCAACTGAAAGAACACAAAATATAGTTTTGCGAATGAATTGTTGCCCATAGTAAACAAAGCATTGTTTTTTATCTCTTACAGTTCAGCGGATGACCAGTTTCGTTGGAATAACCAAGGTATGACTTTTCCTCATTGTCTTTTTATTACTCCCTGTACCTTTTGTTCTTGGAATAGATGAGAAGTAAAGCCAAGCTCTGAGACCTGTGACCAGTGCCCTGTTGGTGTGCTTCTGATTGCTGACAGACACAGGCCCCTTTCTCGTGAGACCACTTCTCTGCCTGTATAAATGACTTGTTTTATGGGGAAGAAAAAGAGTTCCCATTGGTCACCGTGTAGCATTGTCCAAAATCATGAAGGAAAACGATTGGTGGATTGTGGATTGGGCCCCTGCATTATCACCCCCCACCCCCCACACGTTTATGGTGTGTTCTGATGCTTTACTTTTGGCTGCTTGCTAAGCAGCGGTCATCCGACCCCCAGGGTTCCTTAAAAATATGTTAAAATATCTTAGAATACAGTTTCAAATTAACTACAGGTCATAAAATATCTTCAGATGTTATTACTTGGAAGAGCCATTCATCCCCACACGTTTCCAGTGTATCCCTGTCGAAATTTGGCTTCCCTGTTTTTCCACGAGTTTTTGAAAGCAGTACGTGTAAAGAAGTTTGCCTTGTGGGACTACTGCACGGGACCAGATATTCTGCCTCTCTCTCTTTCTCTCTCTCGCACACACACATCTGAGCATTGCCTTCCATTTTAAAATCATGCAACATCCCTGGACTCTCTGTAAGACACAACAGAATTAAATAGAAAAAAATAAACTAAAAATAAACAAAATAAACAAAAAGGAGAAAGACAGAGATCCCCACTCAGGCCGTTTCTGGGAGGATGGATGCGGATTTCTCTGTTTGTGTATCTGTATGTGACAATATCAGTTGTATCTGTTATGTGACAATATCTAACCTGGAACCCTCACATATATTTTTTGCATGTCCGCCCTTGTCCTGCTCTTTTCTGTTTAAAATGGTGCCAAGTTAATGTTTAACTTTACTTTTAAATTTAGTGTGGGTATGGGTGCCAAAAATGTTGTTTAAGATGATGGTGATTCTCCAAATATGCTCCTTATGGTCATCTCGAGGAGAAGCCAGGCATGTGGGACAGATTAAAGGAGTCTTTAGGACTTCAGCAGATGTAACACAAAATGACAGCGTGGACATAAGGTAAACTCACAGAGGTGTGTAGAACCACTTGGGATGAACCATAAACTCACAGACAACTCAATCTTGAAACATGCCATGTTTCCATGGAAAAAAATACTTAATGTGTGATCAGATGAAGAGTTGAGATATATAACTAGATGAGTTGAGCTAGAGAACCATACGAGGTGAGATATAAAACAAAACAAGTTGAGCTAGAGAACCATACGAGGTGAGATATATAACTAATCCAATTTTGTTTTGTGACAATTTGGGTGATATACCTAGCTATGGTCCGACAGCATAGACACTCATGAGATTTGAACCAGACTTTTCCATATACGGGTGGGTGTGGGTTCAGACGTGCTTACTTCCGGCACAGCCATGCTGCTTTGCACCGAACCTCTTGTGTAAGTGACAGCGTGTGCTGTCAGTGGCGGACTGTGGGTTCCCTGCTGGCTCTTGGTCCATCTCCAGCCAGCCCCTCACTCTCCGCTCCCCCTGCTGTGTTTACAGACAGACAGAAGGACATCGAGGAGGAACTGACCACAGGCCTGGAACTGGTGGACTCCTGTATCCGGTCTCTTCAGGAATCTGGGATCCTGGACCCTCAGGAGTTCTCGACAGGCAACAGTAAGCACTCGCACGCCCGACTGATGTGGAGTGCAAAGCGAGGCTCCAGCTTTTCCTGTAATACTGTTTAACTCAAGCTGTTTCCGTAGGTTTCAGTAGGTGTAACGTCCACTAAATTATTCAGTCATTTTCAGTCATTGGCTTTATTTTCATTAATTGAACAACATAAAATCAAAACAAAATGTTTACCTTGCGTTAGCTGATGACACAGGGATCTCCTCCCTGGCTCTGTGTCTGTGGAATTTGCCTGTTCTCTCCATGTCATTGTGAGGTTTCCCCTGGTTTCCCCTGTGGTGCCTGTGCCCTGCCATGGGTTGAGATTCCCAAGACTTGCACGTTTAGGTTCTAGACCCCCACGACCCTGCATAAGACAAGCACATATAGAAGATGGATGGATACATTACATTTATTTATTTACAGACAATTTTGTCTAAAGGGACATACAAGCGAGGGAGATCATGCATTTCAAACATACAACTGTCAAGGAGGCAACTAGGCATAGGTACAGCTACTGTACGCTGAGCTCTCGAAGGATGGCCAGTATCAAGTGTAAGTTAACATCAGAGCAAGAGCTATGCAATACAAAAACATTCCAAGAAGAGAGCCATTCAAATCAAAGACACCATGAGCACTAGGTTCCTAAGAGGCAAATGTCAAGACGAGACAAGAGACCATAACCAAGGGATAGTGAATGAAGACAGAGCTGGTCAGTGGTCCGATGAGTTCATTGAGGTGTTACCTGAAAAACTCTTGACGCGTGTCTCGTTGAGAGGTTCTTTGATGTCTGGATGTGGATGGGTAGCTCGTTCGTCATCGATCACATATGGAAAACATCAAAAGTTTGACTTATTTTCGCCTTGAGGAGAGGATGTTTGACTACCAGACATGCTGTCGCATTTTGAATCATCTGTAGTCGTTTCACAGCCGCGGCTGGTAGCCCTATCAGTAACGAGTCGGCATAGTCTAGTTGAGAGATAATAAGTGCCTGGACCAGGATCTGAGCTGCATATTCCGACAAATGAGGTCTGATCTTCTTGGCATTATAGTGAGTAAATCTACAGGACTGACAGATAGCTGCAATGTGCTCAGCAAAGGACAGCTGGTCATCTATTATTACCCATAGGCTTCTGGCTGACTTTGCCAGAGACAGTGTTGATGATCTAAGCTGTACATTGACGCCATAGGAAATGGTGCGATTGGCCAGGAAGATAAGAAAAGTTCAGCTGCAGGTGAGAATCTCTCATTCGGGCTGCAGCTTCAGTGAGGCATGGTGTCCTCGATAGGGATGGTCAGGTAAAGCTGGATGTCATCAGCATAGTGGTAGGAGAAGCCAGTGACTGGATGGGCAAACTGAAAGTGCTAGCGTGCAGGAAGAAGAGGAGGGGACCAAGCGCTGAACCTTGTGGCACACCAGTTACCTGATGTGACCTGGTCACCTCTGAACCCCGGTGATATTCCTGGTTTACCGGAGGTAGGAGTTGGGAGATGGTGGACAGGAGGATCTGGTAGTTCACACTATCAACAGCTGCAAAAAGGTCTAGAAGAATCAGAACAGATGTCAGGCACCTGATTGAGAACAGCATGCTCAAAAGTTTCAGACAGAAGCCTGTAGCCAGGATGACATTTTAGGTTGAACTGAATGTAGTTAATTTACTGATAGCATTATCTGAAGCGGGTTGCAGGTGCATGCAGCGACTTCCTGTATGCTGTCTTTACATACAGTGCATTCTGGTTTATATACCACAGCGTAATCCACCAATCAGACTTTCCATCAAACTGCTGGCCGCCTTAATAGAACAGCTTCCCTGTGAAATATAAAAGAAATGCTTAAAAGTTTAAATTCTGTAGCTATTTAATATTACATTTCATCAGGGTCGCTGGGGGGGCGGGTAGGGGGGCACAAGACTGGGTTACACCCTAGAAGGGATGTAATTAAAATGGAAACTGAAATGAACTGATGTGCAGAAAGTACAGCAATAATCATTTAAAAATTTTCCACATGATGCGAAGATACACATTGGATGCTCCTCACCTCGCAAATGCTGTAATTGAAGCACAGGGTGTTACTTTCTGCTCTCGGCACATTCCCGATGCCCAAGCTAAAAAGCCATAATTTCACCTGTATGGTGAAATTATCCGCCACATTTTCCCCCTCTTCCCCCGCCAGAAGTTGCACAAAAGTGGCACGTCGGTCAGGTCCTGTGGAGGCCGCTACGGCTCACAAAGCAGCCAGCGGCGGCGGGGCGCGGGGAGCGTTTTGGCGCTGCGAGAGCGCGTCGCTTTCAGGAAGCAAGCAGCCTGCGAATAATTAAGCGAGCGGTAATCAAACTGGCATTCAGCCGGCTGAAAGGGTCGGTGTGAATCTCCTGAAGGCGACAGGAAATGGCGAAGAGTCCCGATGTGTGTGAGGCGGCTTTCTTTGGAGACACCGGTGGCGCTTAACCCCCGAGTGTAACAGCGTTTAACCCCCGAGTGTAACAGTGCTTAACCCCCGAGTGTAACCGCGCTTAACCCCCGAGTGTAACAGCGCTTAACCCCCGAGTGTAACAGCGTTTAACCCCCGAGTGTAACAGCGCTTAACCACCGAGTGTAACAGCGTTTAACCCCCGAGTGTAACAGCGCTTAACCCCCGAGTGTAACAGCGCTTAACCCCCGAGTGTAACAGCGTTTAACCCCCGAGTGTAACAGCGCTTAA
>JAOYFF010000081.1:78155-113044 GCA_025773925.1 Cryptomyrus ogoouensis
TCCCCCTGTGATGTACACTAGAAGGAAGGGTTACACACTAAATGTGCCATCTGGGGTTTGAACCCACATCCTTTGCGTGCTTTACTTGTTGAGCTGCAGGAACGTGATGAAACTAGGTGTGTGAAATCACAATGATGTTTTAACAGCCATTAGTTAGTTGCTCGCCAAGCATTTGGCTGAGGTCTGGTGTATCAGAGCCACTTCCTTGTCATGTCGGGGAACCTCAGCATCAACGTGGACAGGCATTCTGAAGTCACTTCGGTGAGGTTTTCCTGGACGGCCAATCGGAATACACGCCAATACGTGCTCAAGCACGACAATATTTCTCATTTTTATTTAGCAGATGCTTTTATCCAAGGTAACACATTTTTTGAGAAGTGGGGTTAGGGTTAGCCAGCCAGTCAGGGGGTAAGTGGAGGTTAAGAGCTGTGCTCAGGGTCTCAACGGTAAAATCACTCTGCGGACCCTGGGATTTGAACTGAGGACCTTCTGATTACAGGCACAACCTGTGAACAATAAGCCAGACACCATCCCCTGGTCTGTAAATAAATCTTCACCCACTTGAGGAACAAACAGGGAGCGAAGATGCATGCTTTTGGTGCTGTCCTTAATCAAGTCATCAAATGAGTTGCTATCTTATCCATTTAAATGGCATTTGATTGTTCTTAGTCCGTATTCTGTGTTTCATCTGGCCACTTACTTTGGCTCTTCTGGTCTCTTACACATGGGAAACAGTAGTAACATCTCCCTCTTTCATTGTGTGCATCATTTGCTCTTTTGTTTGTGTTTGTTTGATAGTAGCCGAGCAGTAGTAATATCTCTCTTTCCTCGTGTGTATAATTTGCTCTATTGTTTATGTTTGTTTGATAATAACCGAGCAGTAATAACATCTCTCTTTTCGCCGTGTGCGTCGTTTGCTGTTTTGTTTATGGGTTTGCTTTATAGTAGCCAAGCATTAGTACATCTTTCTCTCTCTTTGTGTGCATCGTTAGCTTGTTTATGTTTATTTGATAGCAGCCGAGCAGTAATACCATCTCTGTTTCGCCGTGTGCACCGTTTGCTGTTTTGTTTATGGGTTTGCTTTATAGCAGCCAAGCAGTAGTAATATCTTTCTCTTCTTGTGCATCATTTGCTCGTTTGTTTATGTTTGTTTGATAGCAGCCGAGCAGTAATAACATCTCTTTTTCACCCTATGCATCATTTGCTCTTTTGTTTGTTAGAAAGTAGCCGAGCAGTAACAACATCTCTCTTTTGTTGTGTGCATCGTTTGCTCTTTTGTTTATGCGTTTGTTTGATAGTAGCTGAGCTGATTATTCCCCCCAGGGGAAGACAGATCAAGGCTGTGGAGTGCCGACCTTTATCGCCGCCTTTCATTCTGAGGAGTTCTCACAAGGAGGAGTTCATTAGCTTTTAGTGAGGCTGAAAACAGGATTGCTAAAAAGCTGCTGTACGCCATGATGAAAGGGAAACGTCCCCTGTTCCCAGCTACTCTGCAGTTTCAGATGAGGTGTGGAGTCTAATATTTTGTTGTTTGCACGTGTGTGTGTGAGAGAGTGTGTGTGTGTGTATTCTTTCTCCAAGTTCGTGATAAGGGAGATGGATGTGATGGATAATAATCTAACCTCTGAATTGTCCTGAGGTATCCGCTGCCTTTGGAGGCTGAACTTCTCTGAGTATAACGATAAATTAGAAATACGTGCACATTTCCAGAACACTAGAGTCTCTCGGTACATAAAGTAAAATATACAGGTGTATAAATGCATGAAATTTCCATCACTCTGGACAGCTAGCAGCTATTGCTAAGTACTTCCTTGTGAAACGTATGCTGGCCTGTCTGACATCACCCTGAGTGATGACGCACTGCTGGTTAGATGGTGTCGGATCCAGACTTCAGCAGGTTAGCAGGCAAACGTGTTTGCGCCTCTTTGTGTGTAACGTGTTTGCTGCTGGTTTGCCAGCAGGACTGGACGTCGAGCGGTTACCCGCCTCAGTGCCTGCCGGACCGCAACACGCCTTCCTCCCACAGTTTCATCCATCACACCCTCCGGAACCTTCCCCATGCCACCCTATCCATCTGTCTTCCATCCTGGCCTAATTACCGTCGGTTCATTCTGAATTAATCACAGTCCTTCAGGGGCAAAAACGTCCAATCGAAACATTTTCCCCAGGTAGACGCATTTCGTCTAAACTGTTTTCAGCTCGCCTCTGTTCTTCGTCGATCGCCGCATCGCGCGACACGGGAGCGGATGTTGGTACTAAGCTAGAAGCACTATTTCGCTGACACATAGCATCAAGCTGTCGATGCTGGCGTGCGGGTATCTTTAAACACGTGCCGCGAACCAGCCAGAGGCTAGGAATAAACACGCACAAGAAAAGCTCGTTACAGCTTGTTGTCCTCTGCAACATTCTCGTCAGCTTTAAAGTGGGCTCCTCGAAGTCGCTGTCCCCTCCAGTCAACAGGCAATAATTATATTTTATGGGAGATGGGACACGGAGCCGAGGAATAATTTCCCGGCAGCTGCATGTATTATTTCCATTTTAATTTTCTTCTCGAAATCTGAATTCTGGTCTCACCGGGAAGCAATAATCTCAACAATATACCCGGTTAATTCAGTGTGGGAATTTAAAAGTGAAAGCGCAGCGCTGATTGGCCAGCGGACGTTGCGCTGTCCATGTGCGCCTCTCTTGCCATTTCTCCAGCTGCACTTTTATATTTCGATTCATTTCAAGAGCTCGATAATGTGATCAATTATACATAAAAGCAGAGCGCAAATAAGGGGCATGTTTCATTGTTTTGCGGTTTTTCACAGATGTGTTTGCCATTAATTATTTATCAGCATGTTATACTTCATTGGCGCTTTCTGCACAGCATTTTCACTGTTGAAGCATAAGTGCTTTTTTATTGTATTGCTTATATATGTGATTTTGCTGTTATGTTAGAGGCCTCGCTGTAGCGCCCCCTTCAGGAGCACTTCCACTGATGGACCCTCTAGCCTTTCAGCTGCAGATTCCCTGGCTTAAGTTCAGCGCCACCTGCCCTGTAAACAAATGCTGCATTGGGAACATTAAGGAGAAACCAAATACTTCTGTTCCCCATATTTTGGTACAGGAGCCCAGCTACAAATTCTGTGCCCCCTGACAAAATGTCAGCTCAGGCCCGGGGGGATACCCTGCAAAGTGCGGGACGCCCTGAATCTGCCAGGGTATCCATGCCCATTGGACGCCTCTGCTATACCAGCCTCTGACTTTCTGTCTGTCTCTGACGTTGATCATGCTCCTCTGTCTCCCTTATTCCCTCCTTTATCTCCTTCTCTCTCATCCTTTCATCATGCTGGCATCCTGGTCTCCGCCCCTTTACCACGTTGCTGGTCCCCGTGAGTCGGTTCTGTGAACAGCTCCTGACCTTGTTCCTCTGTCCCTACCTTCCCACTGTAGCCCCACCCTCCCCTGGTGTCGACCCCACCCCCCTGCAGCGCACGGGCAGCCAGAATGCCGCCGGCGCCGCCTACCAGCGCGGCAGCTACGCCGCCGGGCCCGCCACCGCCGCCTACGCCGACCCGTACCGCACGCTGCAGTTCTGCCCCTCCACGGACTCCCCATACAGCAAGTCGGGCCCCACGCTGCCCCCGGAGGCCACGCTGGCCAGGTCGCCCTCCATCGACAGCATCCAGAAGGATCCCAGGTGAGCGGAGGGCTCTGTACTCACGCGGGGGTCAAAAATCAGGGGAGTCAGGTGATTAAGGAACAGTAAGGAACAGTCAGAGGCCTTAGTTGTTAGAGAGACACAGCCTTGGGCGCAGGAGGGAGCCGTGTTGTACACGCTGACCTTTGACCTCTCTCCAGCTTTTACGCTGAGATTGCCAGGGCCCGAGATCATAAAGCATTTTACCGAAACGTGTTATCGGCACGGTCACCGCCTACGCTCTCTCTCTGGGGGACTTTCACTCTCCATTCACCCCACTGATGTTCGTGAATTTTTATTGGTTAAAAGGAACTTAAAGAAAGAATTCGTTTTCTTTAATGCCGTCTCTGTATTTCAGTCAGCTTTTTGCTGGACTGGTAATTTACGCCTTCATCTACCCTATGTGTTGATTTCAGTCAGTAGAATTCATTTCTGTATGCGAGCTGCAAATGTGAAATAAAAACATAAATATCACTTCCAGATTTAAGTTCGCCAGGCAGATGGGACAATTCTAATCCCCCACCATACTTCTTATTCACACATTAGTTTTTGCTGTTAGCATCAAAATGTTAGCCGTGTTTGCTCATCCGACTAATTAGTCTTAAACAATGAAGTGGGTTTAAAGCAAATTCGCAAAAACGTTACTCTGATTTGAAAAATGTCTTACAAGTCAGTGGGAAGATGCTTTTCACACCAGACTGCATATCCTCTTCCAGTGGGATCCAGCCGGCCGCAGCTGTGCGAATGTAAGCACAGCCAAAGCGGCTCAGCTGACTCTGTTTGCACGGCATAATTGTGGATTCGTCTTATTATGCATATACGCAGAAGGCCGAACTGACCAATCAGAAAGGGGGGCGTGGTGTGTATGCTTCTAATATACAGCCGTGTTTGTGTCTCAGAGGGACAGGGGAGGTTGTTCTGTTGAGATGAGGATTCATACAGTGGTGAGAAAACTACCCCAGTGGCTGTAGACACTCACCGCAAAGTACTCCAGGCTTGTCACTGTATATACTGTAGCATATATAACGCGCCAAATGACTCTGTCCTTGCTAATACCACATTTGGGTAAAAGGCTTTATGAAAACAAAAATGAATGACAACATAAGGCAGGATAATATGACTACAATCCTGATAAAAACAAAACTATATATATATATATGAAAAATACATAATCTATTTGAATCGAAAAAACCATTTAGAGAAACCATTTACACATTGCTTACAGTTCCGGAGATGTGATATGAGCTTTAGCAAAAAGCACTAGAGAGTGTTTACATTCTGTTTATTCATTCTGTCAGATTTATTATTTCTCTATAAACTTTACACAAACACTAATGTTATTCTGTCATTAGTGTTGTCTGACCTATATGAGGAAAACATAGTCTTAATATTATGATTATATTGCATGAATATAATGATAATATTAATGCAATATTAGAATAACTTCACTGACCTCTAATGGGTTACATTCGCTGGCTGATGTATGTATTTTATAACATGCACAGTTAACCTTATGCCACTTATTCCATTTAGTTGTTTATTAGTATATTAATTATTCATGTATTGCATTTATTGCCATTTACTGATGCATGCCTTTAAGTAAATGTGTGTGGTAATGAGGGTGCAGGCGGAGCAGGTCACGATGGATTGATTTTAGGATTACTTTATATTTTCTTTTCTGTCAAGCTTCTTCCTAGACACCTACCCTTTTCTTTCTGCCTGTCTCTCGATAGGTACGACCCCGAATTCCTTGTCTGGAATCAAAATCAAGCCGAGAAAAGAATGACAAAGTAATCAAGCATTTATTTACATTCTACTTCTCATCCTCTGTTTCTCCCCCCTCCCCCGTTCCTTGGTTCAATGGCTTCTTTAGTTCCTGAAATCACGTTCTGGGGATCCCTTATGGCACCTGTGCATCCTCAGACAGCGACGGAACTCGCTGTTATTCTGCTACTAAATGCATTGCGTCTAACACAGCTGCCCTGTGTTGGTTTATTGCTTTTAAAATATATATACATACATATATATATATATTCTCAGCTTTTTAAAGCTTCACAGTTCTTCAACTCTGATCCAAGTATGCAGTGACATCATGGAGGATGTGATTTAATTAATTATGCTTTGAAATGTGTGCTTTTAGAGATCTGAGCCTAAAATTAGGCCACAGGCTTTCTGCACTTAACATGACTTGGAATTTGTCCCTAATATTAACCGCGGTTTTTATTACCAAGCCATAACGTGAAATGGTATCACTGATACGAAATGACCTCTAATGCTATGTAATGAGCAACCATAATTTATTAAAGTTGAGGTTAAAGGTCTCTGCCCCTTGACCCCAGGTTAGGAGTAGCACTGGGGTGACATGTTCACATACCATGCTCACGCTTCGCCCATTTGGCATCGTTCGCTCGTGCTTTGTCGCACTCTCTCACTCACGTCATCCGCCATGTTGGTTCACACCATGCTTTGTCTCTTTAAAACATTTGCGATTCTCCTTCCAAAATAATGTAACCGGTTTGTCAGTCAGTTGTCCTTATTAGTATGTAATTCCATTTGTTGAATTTATATGTAAACATACAGTGAAATTTTTGAAAGATTTTATAGTGATGGTTGTTAGACTCCTTTTAAATGAGATCAACATAAATTATCCAAAGCTGTCATTTACTGTCATTATGGTCTAAAGTAGCTAAGATGTTTACCGTCACTTAGAATAACAGATATATCCTGGTGAATAAAATGCATTTAAACAGTCTATACCTTTTAAAATGTTTGCGTGCCAAGTATTATGTCAGCTGTTGTGATTTGC
Organism: Cryptomyrus ogoouensis; assembly: GCA_025773925.1. NCBI lineage: Eukaryota > Metazoa > Chordata > Actinopteri > Osteoglossiformes > Mormyridae > Cryptomyrus > Cryptomyrus ogoouensis. The sequence goes on from JAOYFF010000081.1 coordinate 84,644, forward strand.
AGCATTGTCAGTTTTCAGTCTGACACGTTTTAAGGAACCTAGTCTAACTGTGAATTCTGTCAGCGTGCGTTGTCGACATCCAGAGCAGTCGTACAGTAATTATTTCACTTTAATGTCTGGAAGCAGTTTTACATTTTCCACAGGCATGGTAAAAATATCCAAGCAAGGACGAACATTTCACTCCGTCTGGAGGTTTTCATTTAGTCGAGGTTCACCATCACATCAAACTTAGAGATTCACTATGGAGACCTGCACTTATTCCTTAAATAAATCATTTGCTGCATCGCCCAACTGTAACAGGATGCAGAGTAGGTCTAACCTGTTTGAAGGCAGCTAGAAGGTTCCATCCTCTGCTTTGCGCTCAGAGCTCGTGCAGCACCGGCTGTTCTGTGGATGTCTTTCAGGATGTCTTTCGAACACCTGAATTACACGTCTGCACAATATATGTGCAAACCTATATAGCTATTTTTTTCAGATATGTGAATTACATCTCGTGGAGAGCCATGCAAACAGCTTGACGGAATTACCCCCTGGGTGGATATATATTTTAAGTCATTTTAGCACCTAGTAGCAAATAAACTGGTAAAGGAGTATTGCTTCTGGTAGCTATGGGGTAAGGAGGCTCGATGGGAGGATGGGATGCGGGAAATAGTTGGGCACGGATGAATATAAATGCTGCGTTGGGAATAGTGGAAGGTTATCGATTCGCTTCCTCATGCGGCGTGACGTTTTGTGCCTGGAGGATTGGGGCAAGACAGCCGTCCGCCATGTGAGCGATGGTCCTGGAGCCGCAGACCTTTCACGTTCCTCTGTTATTGATCACTCTTCTGAGAATAGCTAACAGCCATGCCCCGCCCACAGCCCGCTTGCCGTCAAACATTTACGTTACCGCCTGTGCCACGATCCATCAGCTGTCTCCACTTCCCCCTTGGACAGCCCAGATGTGGAGTCGTGTCCCGGTCTATTCAAGGCCTGTTTCACAAGGCTCTGCTTCTATATAACTTTTAGCCTGGTGAGCATTAGCTAGGAGAGCAGCCATGTGTTAGCTAAGCTAATAGAATTAGCCAAGTGAGGAGCCCTGTGTTAGCTAAGCTAATGGCATTAGCCAAGTGAGGAGACCTGTGTTAGCTAAGCTAATGGCATTAGCCAACTGAGGAGCCCTGTGTTAGCTAAGCTAATGGCATTAGCCAAGTGAGGAGACCTGTGTTAGCTAGGCTAAGAGTATCAGCCAAGTGAGGAGCCCTGCGTTAGCCAAGCTAAGAGCATTAGCCAAGCAAGCAGTTATGTGTTAGCCAAGCTAAGAACATTAGTCAAGTGAGGAGCCCTTTGTTAGCCAAGCTAAGAACATTAGCCAAGTGAGGAGCCCTTTGTTAGCCAAGCTAAGAACCAAGAGTGCCAAGAGTGTCCTGACAGTGGCATCATTGCCACATTTTGGACAAAACTGCAAGGCCTTTGGCTAAAAGCAGGAAAGGAAGCAAAGTCTTCGGGGACCTCTGTTGTTGTTCTCTTACACATGTCATAACGGCCCTTTACATTCGAGTTAAAAAAGAGTAAAAACCTACCTCTGACTATTTCTCGTAATTTTTATGGGGTTAAGGGATCTGGTGCTGGTCTTTTTTAGTGGTATATTGTGGCTCTGATTGATGGAAAATATGATTGTTTTACATTTTCCTTAACATCTATGTCATTGAAAGGGCCACTCAAATTGGCACAAGCAGAGTTTTGTAACTGCAGCACTCTTTGTAACTGTGTGTTTTTTGGATTCATATTGTCTGCGGGTTCAGCGGTTCTCTGCCTCTCCATCACCTCCTGCTGGCACGTTGCCACAGGCGCCAGTTAGTATGAGGGACATCTGTGCTCCTCGCTTAGGAGAATAACGCTTCCCTGGGCACGTGGCCTCTGGGTTATTGACCGGGCTGAAAATCTCACCGGCACCCATAGTGCCAGTATTCTGACTGTCAAATTGCATAGTTTGGCTGTTTATTATGCATAAGAAGCTGCATATTTTACTGGAGCAGAACCCTGAGGATACGACAGCAGAACTTGTGCTGGGACTTGAACCTGGCCGTGTAAAAAAACAGTACCGGCAGAAGGTGTTAGGTGATCGGTTGGACTTTAATTTGAAGTACATGTGTTGTGTTAGTGAGGGGTATCAGAATCGTGAGCGGGGTCGCATCCGTAGGGTAGTTGGGTAGTGGGTATCAGAGCTGGAAAAACAAACACAGAGGGTGTGTGCAGGCAGATGCTTTAGGGGCCTATTAGTAAGGACGTACTGGGCAGGTACAATATCGACTGTGGGGGGGGGGCATGGGAAACAGTTCAGTTCCTCAGAACCAACAGCTCCTTTACGCTTGAGCTGGCCCACTGGGTCTCCTTCCTGAGCCAGGAGAACAATGCCCGGCTTCAGTAGCAGACCCGGAGGCACTGTGCAGCCGGGATTTGAGGCTTTCTGAAGAGAGCAGCACCCCTTTGCGGGGGTGGCAGTGTGCCACGTTCCCTGGCCTGAGGGCCTCCCCTCTCCTCTGGGCCTCCGGGGCCTCGTCGATGCAGCCAGTGCAGCATTTTTCTGGGGAAGTTGTCACTGCGGTAGGCGTGCGGGCTGGACCTGAGGGAGGTGCTGTCAGGTCCGGCCTGCAGGGTGCGTCTGGGGAGTTTAGGGAAGCGGCACGGCTCTGCCTTTCATCCCGAAAACACTGATCCAGCATCTTCTGCAGCGGTCTGGTCTTCCAGCACCCACAGACCCAGTCGAGGTCCATGCAGAGCCCTTGGTCAGCTTCACCACCAGCACCCCCGTCTGACACAAAGCGAAATCGGCTCGCTAAGTCGGTGCCCCCTCAGAAGATGGCGCCCTGGGAGGCCGCCTCTGTCGCCCAATGGGCTGACGGCACTGCTCGTCAACTCCGTGGTATTTTTTTTAAAGAACGGAAAAGATGGTCGCTTTAGGCAATGTAGCTACACCCAGCAGGTTAAATAATCAAAAACGAGCGATGCTGCTGTGATCTCTGCAGAGAAGATCATCAGCCATGATGATTATTAAACTCGGATTTGGGCAACACCACTCGCCAAAAGTGCTTTGGTAGCTTGACTGATCGTTCAGGAACTCAAGCAAATAAGTTGCGAAGAGAAATCTGCACTTTTGACATTTGAATTGTGAAAAGAACAGAAGGTGAAATTCCATTTGCCTCAAAGTGATGTTTCCAGGCAATTGAAGACAGGCTTCCGTTGATTTTAATGATTGTGTATCATGTTTGAAGTCACATTACCATCCATCAAGCCACCCGGTGCCGTTGCTGACACAAATTAGCAATATTACAGCAGCAGCTTTGATCTCAGTGTTTCCCTTCTTCTGCTCTGTTTGGTTCCCATGAAGAGACGCCGTTCATGTCAAGGTTTGTCTCTGTTTCATTACTGGCATGATTTAATTCCTTTTCACCCTATAAAGTACATTTCGAGGGAGCTTATTGAGCAGCTTCCGCAATCGCTGCAGGATTAAACGATGCACTTCTCAGTCAGCTCTGCCTTTGCTCGTGTTGTTGGTCATTATCAGCTAAGGAACGCCTGCAAGCAGAGCCGTGCTTTTGATTGGTCATTTTCCTGTTGACTTGCGTCTGCGAATATCAAATCTTTTTTTGAAGCAATGTTGGCTTCTGAAAGGCCTGCCGCTCTCTGGACCTTTTCTTCCATTTAAATCTGTGTCGAATGCACCAGATTTCCATTATTGATTATTGATTTTGCTGTAGCTGCTAGCAAGGAGGGTTAGGGTTAGAGGCAAACAGTCTTAAGTACAGAAGGAAAAGAGTGAGGAAAACGGTGTTTTATTATAGAGGAAACGTTCCAATATCATTGTTACCTATTCAGGGCTAGTTATTCATATAATAATAGCACATTTAAGGCCAAAATATTTCAGTTTTTTGATTGTACTTGAGGGAAATGACTTGGTATTTGTAAGAGAAGGGATCTAAATGCAGGATCTGATTGTTTCCGTGTTGCACAAGCCAGCGGCGTCCTAATCATGCAGATTTCTGAAAGTGTGCACTCTTCATTTCGCATGGGCCGTTTTTAAGCTCCATGACAAAAGAGTGTTTACTGTCAGCTAATGTGATGGATGTGCGCATTGGCCAGACTGGGGTGATTTATTCTGTCGTTGCTGGGAACTCATTATCGCCAGGGAAACAGCGCTGGAGACAGCAGAATGTCGCGGGTAGGAATGCAGGTTCCAGGTTTACCGGCACACCGCTCTCCCAGCACATTCTCATCCTTTTTCACTTTTGCTCTTCTTTTCTTTTAGTGACTTTAAAGTCTGAAGTTTCATTAGCGACTGAAGTTAGAAAGGATGTCGTTTGCTTCTCACGTGTGAGATCTGAAGCGCACATGTGCAGAGCCATTGTCACTCACCCTCGCCGTTACATCTCACTGACCTTGCCGTTTACTTCATCAGTCTGAGGCATTGTGGGTATTTGCCCCCGTGAATGAAAAGTGTGAAAATTCACAATCCAGCGCTGGTCTATTTTTGGAAGGAGCTGGCGTTCCTGTAGTTACTCATCGCCCAAGGTTGTGCTAAGAGGCTCTCTTTCTTTTGTGCGCCCAGCAAGCAGGTCTAGTGATGTCATCCCATCTATGGGTGAAAGAAAATAATAGTAGCAGCACGTTCTGGCTGAAATGGGGGGGGCACGTTATTTCTCTTCTCGTGGTAAATGTTGCCTTGCCTTTCTACTGCTTCCCGTTGAAGCGGCTGCCTTGTAAGACAGATGCCCTTTCTATCCATAATAGCCAAAGGCAGGCAGGGGCCTATTAATGTACAGGTTGTCCTAGGCTATAGCCTGGGGCCTCAGCAAACATGAGGGCCCCCCATGACCCCGGGAAACAAGAGGGCCCCGCCTGGCCTCGGGAAACATGAGGGCCCCACCTGACCCCGGCAAACATGAGGGCCCCGCCTGACCCCGGCAAACATGAGGGCCCCGCCTGGCCTCGGGAAACATGAGGGCCCCGCCTGACCCCGGCAAACATGAGGGCCCCGCCTGGCCTCGGGAAACATGAGGGCCCCGCCTGACCCTGGCAAACATGAGGGCCCCGCCTGACCCCGGCAAACATGAGGGCCCCTCCTGACCTCGGGAAACATGAGGGCCCCTCCTGACCTCGGGAAACATGAGGGCCCCACCTGGCCTCGGGAAACATGAGGGCCCCACCTGACCCCGGCAAACATGAGGGCCCCCCCTGGCCTCGGGAAACATGAGGAGGTTAAGCTGAATCGGCAACACCTGAGTGTCCATGCTGATGTCAGCCTGAGGCTCCCAGAAAAGTTAATAGGTCCCTGCAGGCAGGGGGGGCCCAGGTGGATCGGAGATCCATTACGTTAATGAAAAACATCGCTGTTTCCGGAATAAACCATGAAAGTTGTGAAGTGTTGTTCCTGTATTGGAGAAACGAATATGAGGAGGGCCAGGCGAATATCTGTTTAACGCCATAAACATTTGGGGAATTTAAATGATTTCTCTCACCTGCTAAACAGAAGGTGCATTGCAGGTTTTTTCATCATCTCTGTGGCTAAGATGTGCTTTGTGCTCCAAAAATACATTTCAGCTCCCAGTCTATCTTTTCATTGTGCTGTTGAACCTGGATAAATGTTAGGATATACCCTCTGGTAACATGCGTCATTCTTTGTTGCATTTACTTTTTTGTATTTTCTTCCACCCTGATTGTTTCTGCAGGACTGAGGGATGTATGTTAGCTGTTGTCCCATAAACATGGGTTCCAGCTTGGGGAGCTATTAGATTATCCTTCAGTTCCCTGCATGGTCCAGGTTTGATGTCTGTATTGGTTCCGCCCACTGGCAGGATATGAAGCTACATTAGCCTGCATCTCGATTAATCATGCATACTGGTGGTGAGACTGCACAGTGTCTGCCATTAGCTGCTGGATCTTCCATGGTGCAGCCAGACTGTCCTAATGAAAGCAATGAAGACCCTCAATCCCTCGTTCCCACGTCTTAATGGAGGCCTTGTGCTTCTGAACACGCCGTAAAGACTCTTCGGCGAATTCCTCCCTCCCGTTCTTTCATGAAGCATTAATATTTGACGCTGGTTGAAGTTCCAGCTTGACACAGCTTCCCAGTGCAGTTATAGCTTACCCGCTTCCCAGTTATAATATATTTATACGCCAAAACCTCTTTGTCAAAACCATTTTTTTTCCAATAAGATGAACTGAAGAATGAAGGTGCTTAGAGTGTACCAAATGGTATGGCAACACTACTTGACTGGGCAAAAATACATAGCAATAACTCAGTTACTGCTGAACTACAAATCATAAACAAACCATTAACAAACATAGTCACTACTTGAGATGAAAGTTGAGTCATGATACATTAATGATGAACAAACATGAGAACAATATTTCACTTGTGTTATTCATTACTTGTTCCTTCAGTGGTTCACAGAGGTTTACAGACTTAACAGACACTGTAACAAATATAGTAACTGCTTGAGATAAAACATGCGTCACGATTCATTAATGATGAATTTACACAAGATCAGTATGTAACAAAGACTTAGTTTATGGTTAATTAATATATAAGTAATAGCATAATGTTATGTTACTTGTGCCCTGCCAAGTGCAGTGTTCCCATATTGATTTTACATCCGTAGTTCTCAACCCAGTCTTCTGGCCCCAGAGCTGAGAAGCACTGCCGTGAAGTGAGGCGTGGCTCGGACCCTTCAAGAAGAACCAGCTGCTGTTTGAGGTCATTTTCAGGGCTGCTGGATCTGAGGTACCTAGAGCCGCTAGCCTGGAGTGCTCTGTAGCGGGAGCCCAGGCGGGATGAAGGAAATCTGCCGAGTCGGCATTAAATATTAAGCGCTACCTTATTAAACCTTAAACGAGGAGGAGGCAGCCAGGAGGACAGGCGGAGGCGCCGTTCTGGCAGAGAACAGCCCGCATCCACCCCCAGCCCCCCTCGCTCCCTGGGGCCCATTCCCTTGAGCCCCATCCCCGTGAGCATTGTCTCTGTGAGTGATTCAGAAGAGAGCCGATGTATGAAGAGAAGAGAGCAGAGACGCCTTCATCTGCCCGCCTTAGCTGGCTTGTGGGAGGGCACTGGCACTGCCTTCTGGGGGATGCGTTTTGTTTTGGGCACGATGGCACAGTTTTCACGAGACATGAACGGCGAGACATGAAGAGTGACAATGCAGGGCTTGGGCCCCTTAACGCTGCCCAGCCCGATTCTCTGTGATAAACGTTAAATTCATGGTTAAGGTTCCCTGCTTGTCTGATTTGCTGTCATATACCTCACACTCAAAGCTCCGCCTCCTCACTTCTCTGATTCGCTACTGTAAACCTCTGACACAAGTCTCCGCCTCCTCGCTTCTCTGATTCGCTACTGTAAACCTCTGACACAAGTCTCCGCCTCCTCACTTCTCTGATTCGCTACTGTAAACCTCTGACACAAAACTCCACCTCACTTCTCTGATTTGCTATTGTTAACCTCAAACTCAAGTCTCCGCCTCCTCGCTTCTCTGATTCGCTACTGTAAACCTCCGAGACAAAGCTCCGCCTCCTCACATCTCTCTCAAAGGCGACCTCAGCGTCAGAACTGGTTAGCTTAAGGATTAGCCGTAAGTAGGCGTGGCAGGCACACGGGAGTCCGGGGATGATGTGGAGGTAATGAAGCTGCAAACGGCTTCGTTCACTCTGAGAGCTTTGCCATACTGGATGATCTCTTCGGGGAGCCAGGAGCGTCGTTCTGGAAAACTTCCACATGGAGGCCTGGAGCAAAAGAGTTCCAAAGGTTCTGATATTTTAAGAGCCAAAAGCTTCGGCATGACTTTATAGTCCTTGTATTAAACAATGACCCACATTGGACCCAGACTGTGTAAATAAACAGGGCCCAAGGGGTCCCGGACCAGGGGAGGATTATTCCTTCCCTTATGCTGGAGAAGGTCACAGCTCCACATCACATAAGGGAAGATCGAAAGTCACCTCGGTGTGCCCGCCTTTTTGGGACAGTGTGACACCTCTCAGCCCATCTGATGGTGACAGTAGGGGTGGGTTGGTTCCCACCTGCACCCAGACCATCACAGGCAGTCAGGGGCCACATGGAGACTGATTGCCAAACACTGACATGATTGGCTACCTCCACCTATCAGAGCAGTGCTTATTAAACAGCATGTGACTACATGGACCAGTCATGTCTTTGAGATCTTGAGGTCATCGTGTGTCATTATTCTTAAAGAAATACAGCCTATTTGTGTCAAATTACTTTTATGTATATCTTTTATTTTTAAGTATGACAACATCATCACTGTAGCTGACAAGTCATGTGGGATGTGGCGGGGGGGGGTGCAGTGTTTTTATAGGAGAGTCATGACTGGCGATTTTATTTGATGGTATTATTTTTTTAAAATCAGCATTAGCTTTTACCCCTTACTCAGCAAGTTTAACAAGCTTAATTGTGATGTTTTCGGTTGGAGAGCATCGTGAACAGACAGGGTTTTGATTTAATAGCCCGCATACTGACTGCACACGGGAGTCGTCTCTCATCTCCCATTGTGTCCCCTTGGTAAGAGCTGTCCAAAAAGATTTTTCTCTAATTTTGTTTCTGTTCGAATCACAAGACCCTGAAGATTTGTATAATTGATGAGGATGAGTATGGACAGACACACACACACACACACACACACACACACGAACAGACACACACACAAACAGACACACACAGACACATGCACACACACACACACGAACAGACACACACACACACACATTTATATACTACTCACAGTACTGTCCAAATGTCTTAGATAGTCAAAGAAAATTACGCTTAAATGACCATATTGGTATAAAAGTTTGATATCGTATTTGTCAAAGTGTGTCAGCTGAGCCATCTCGAAACCTCTCCTAAAGTCACCCAGATATTTGCAGCAGCCATCCAGTATAAGCACTTGTTGACTGAACCAGTAGCCCGCTGCATTTCACTAATCAACATCAATTGATTGAGCTGCTGGTGAAGTGTAACAAACACATGGAATGGCTGAGGGGCCCCTGAGGAGAGGTTTGGGAACTGAAGCGGTGTTCATCTAGCCGTCCAGCTGGAGGTCAGTAAGTTTTTGCAAAACGGAGGAAATTCTAATTTTTTTAATTGTGTTGCTGTTTGTTTGTACATGTTCTGTTGTTAAGTAGTGTTTTTAATAATAAGCTTTAAACATTTCCTTCACCTGCCTGAGACCTTTGCTCAGTGCTGTATGCGCTTTTGCATACACAGCAAGGTGCTGAAAGTGCAAAGATGGTGCACATTGTGCAAACAAGTATAGACAGTGTGAGCAAATGTTAAAAGTACATAAACGGTGCTCCACTTGTTGAGCTACAGGTGCTTACTGTTTGCCTGCTGTTGTGCGGAAAATTAATAAATAAGTGATGTATGTGCAGCGCTGGACATTTTCGGCATTAAAGATTGACTGCACTCCTGCTGAGGTGGTGCAGTGGTTAGCACTGGAGGTGCAGTGGTTAGCACTGTCGCCTCACACTGCTGGAACCTGCGTTCGAGTCTCCGCCTGGCCATGTGTGTGGTATTTGCATGTTCCCCCCCTGTCATTGGGGGGTTTTCTCCAGGTGTTCTGGTTACCTCCTCAAGCCAGAGACATGCTGAGGTTAATTGGAGTTACCGATTTGCATGTGTGAGTGACCTGCTCCGTCACATTGGACTGCTTGCACACCACATGTCATCAGCCAGAGTTTTCTCCATGGCTTCTCCACTTCCTGCTCCCTTGCATTCCTCCGCTTGGAGGTTCTCCATAAGGTCCTCTTTCCAGTTTCTCCTGAACTTCAGGTCCAGGTCAGCGCTGGGAGGCTGGAGGGAATGGCAGCATGGCTTAAATGTCCATGGACCCCTAATGGGTGGATCCAGGTCCAGTATGAAACACGGGAAGCGGGAGCCATACTGGGAATGGGCGGGAGCCCGAGTCAGGGTGTGTGGGCGTGGGGTGCCCTCATCCGCCTGAATAGCTATGCTCCACATGTGCTTCACCCTGGATCCTCCACCAGGGGGAGCTGACACTCTCAGCCCCGAGCTGAGGGTGAACGAGGCCACAGGCTCATGTGACGCCGGCTTCGTGATGCTCCTCAGTTAGACAGAACGTGTCTCCATGTTCCTCTCTGTCACTGGGCTTCAGCATGTAACATGAATACTGAAGTTAAGGAACTAAAGCGTTTTTGTTGGGTTGTTAAAGGGACTGTTTCAAGGTAAATTATCATGGCCTGCTTGTGCTTGGCTCACTGTAGTGATAATTGTAAAATAATTCGGCATGAGCCTCTGCTGCCTTTTTGTCATTCTTTCTTAATCTTTGCACTTGAACATCCGGCAGCTTTTGCTGACAAACAGATTTTCAGTGGCTCCATATAGACGAATAAACAATCCATTTACTGGATCAATGTGCTGCTGCTGCTGCTGCTGCTGTTGCTGTTGTTGGGGCTGTGCAGGTCCTTCACAGGAATCCTTATGATGGAAGTGTGTCTCTGACTTTGCCTGATGGGGAAAGGCTGTTTAATCGGCTAAGCTGAGGCTATTATCCAGGCCTGCAGAAGCCGCTGTATCGCTGAGTGGTGGGGGACAGAGACGGGGGTTTCCCGCAGCTCTTGCCGCCCCCCCGTCGCATAATTAATCCCCGCCAGCCACTCCCTCCACGGCTCCGGTATTGGCCATGGTCCTGATTTAGGTCCTATTTTGGGCTGCAATTGCAAACTGTAAATAAGCGACACAGCCTTGATTTGAGAAGCTACATGCCCGGGCGTCGCGTTCGCTTTTCTCTCTGCCTGTTGACTTGATTAGAAGACGCTAAATTGGTCTTGCAGCTCTCAGCCGAAGCCGTGAAGAAGCAGCCCGGTGGAGTTTCCCCGCATCTCTGTCCTGCTTGGGGTCTCCAGTGATGCCGAAAAGACAAAGGCGGCGTGGCTTTAAGATCCGCCTCCCAGTCACCCGGCTGCCGCTGGCTTTAAGAGCCCCCTCCCTGTCACCCGGCTGCCGCTGGCTTTAAGAGCCGCCTCCCGGTCACCCGGCTGCCGCTGGCTTTAAGAGCCCCCTCCCTGTCACCCGGCTGTCATTGGCTGTCGGGCTGGATTTTTCCATGCTAATATTACATCATTCGCTGCTCGTTGTCTCCAGGCTAGTGTTAGAAGACTAACACTAAGTTCTGGAGACCTTCAAAGAGCGGAGCTGTGGATTTGTCGCTTGCGATCGCGTGTGAGTGTGAGCTCGTGTGCCTGCCACGCCCAGCAATGAAATTCTTTGTCCTGCTGTTTATTCCCAGATGGTGTTTCACCTGCCGGACCAGCACGCCTGTCCATCAGGGTCATACTTCTCTCGCCTTTTTCTGCCGATTATGCAGAATCATACTGTCATTTTCTCTCACAACCTATTTGCACTTTTTCAGTAACAGCTGTTTCCTCTGGGGGAAGTTTCATTTTTTGTTTGCTGACACACATTCGCCCCCTGGTTTACTTATTCATAGTTTTATTTTTTTGCGCGTGTGTCTGAGTGTGTGTCTTTTTTTAACTGACTCCTAGCAGATATGAACACTTGCCGCTTCCTTCAGGAATCCGTGCAGAAGTGTTTGTGGGTGTGTGACCCTGAACTGCTGCAGTGTTTGTGTGCTTAAAGCCGCCACATCAGGTGACTAGAGTAGTGTTTTGTTTACGAAGGGGAATCTTGCTAATGAGCCTCGTTGGTATTCACTAGTGTCTTGGGGATTTAGAGTCAAGCCCTGTCCATCCATATTCCAACCATACCAGAGACACTGAACCAAGCTTCAGTATCATTTAAACGACCACATTGGATGACGAGATTGAACTGATGACTAGTAAAATCACACAGGATAATTATAATCGCACAAACATCTAACAGCTTACACAGAAATAATTATTGTCTGTGCATTTTAAAATACTCTGAGCGTCACGGACACGGCTAGCGCCAGGATTTATTTCAGTTGCAGGTGTTGAATAGTTTAGCAAGTTTGTGAAATGGCCATGAGTAAATATTCCAAACGTTACGGTAAGAAAGGCAGAAAGTAAATCAGGTGAGAGGCTGCGGGGGAGCGCGGGCCTGGTCACGCCTGTGTGTCCAGCCGGGCTTGTCTGGTTAAACGTAAGCGAGAACGGCGGACTGAGCAGGGTTGCCAGGGAGACGTGGAAGCGAGAGATGAGGCGATGAAGATGAATCCCCATTTAAAGCCTTACAGATGCTGGGAGTAATTCCCATTTCAGGGAGACGTGTAAAAATGACATAGCCAGTGTCTCTTCTGGTGCTGTTTTGCATCCAGATATGTATATTTGTAATAATTCCAATAATTCTAATTATACCAGAAACAGAAGTTTTCTCAGGCACTCTGGTTGTGTCTATGTATGTACTGATAGACATATTAGTATTAGGCTTACTGTACCAGTTTGTAGTTTGCGAAAGGATGCTTTGTTTCTGAGCGACTGCTGTCTTTGATGTGTAGCGGGGTGCTGGCTGAGCAGGGCAGCTTCTGCGGCTTGGTGAAGGCTGCGTTTGTTAAGGGGCCCCGTGGTCCCCCGGTCTAGGGCTCCATAGTGCTGCCCTCTGCTGTCCTGCCACTGCATGTGTCACCCGGGATATCTGCAGCACGGCAGAGCATTGCGTACCTGCTGAGGCCGGCATCATGGATACGGCTGAGTTTAGACCCGCAGAGTGAAGGGATCGTTAAGTATTTCCTTTTAGAGGACTGTTCTAATCAGGTCTGAAAAGGCCAATCTGGAGATGGTGTATTTTTTTTATAATCCGTCCCGGCTCTCCATTAACCTTTTCGTAATTACATTTTTGGGCCCATTTCTCTCGGAAGGCCGTCTGTGATTTAAATAATTCCTTCGTCCTTCCCGTCCCACGCCGAGGCCACATGAAGAGTTATGGGCCTGTAGCGACTGGCTGTCCGCTCCTCGAGGGTGCACTGCATTGTGGGTAGTGCCCCCCCCCCAAGAGGTCTGCCTACAGAGCCTCCACCCCCCACTGTGCTTTGCGTCTCACCATTATTTTAAACGTTTCTCCACCGTGAGAGAGACTCTGAGACATTTGGGTTGGGGGCCGAGTTTGGGACTCGCTCAGGGTCTGTGGCTGTCTGTCCTCATGGGGGGGAGGGAACCAGCAGCCTGGAACATTCATACTAGGATATTTTAAACTTTGTTTAAGCTTTGATGCCTACAGTGCATCATATATAACAGAATACAGTGCGTTCCGTGTCTGTCATCGGCAGCAGCCCGGTCATTTTTTCGTTGTTTCTTTGTGGGCCGTGATGCCGTGTCGTTAACAGCAGGACGTCATCGCACAGGCCTCACCTTACACAGGAACTGCCGGGTGGATTTTCTTGTTGACTGGGAGTGTTTGTTTAGCAGTTAAGTTTAGTGTATCGTGCAGGTGGGGGCCGGGGACTTTGTAACGCTAATGCTGCTCATTCGGGTCCCAGAAAGAGGCCTTGAAATGGGTACTTAACCCAAATCGCTCAGGTAAAATATCCTGCTGAATAAATGGATTAAAACTCCCGCTTTAGTTGAAAGCCTTAGCAAAGCAAGTGAACGGAAATTTGTGGGAAAGAAAAAAAAAACTCACTTTAATTTTTTTTTATCTTAGACTTCTGTAGGCCTTTGCTGAAAAGCTTTAGAGTTTTATAGCTAGACGACAATTTCAAGTGGCTTTTGCAAAGTTTTCCTGTGAGGGACTAAACTAGCCTTTACAGTCGAAGGAAACGGCCACACAGCCAGGCCTGAGACATGCTAGCGCCGTCTCTGAATCATGTATCTGTCCAGCCACTGGATTTACGCAATCCCTGCTTGGTTTATTTATATTATTAATTTAACGTAATGAGCAGTGATGATAGCTTGCTGAGTTTTATTGCCTTTCCACTCAACAGTCTGTCCACACACAGATTAATTCTGTGAATCGTTGTAGTTTAACTGGCTCGGGTTGTAACTAGTGACTAGCGTCTCGTCCCACACAGATGCCTGCGTTAACCCATTGCTTGCTGATAACACTGATGTCATGCTATTCGCCAGTAGCATTGGAATTGTTTCTGCTCGTTGGTGTGACATTGTCATGAATCAGATGTACAATATGGCCTGTTGAAAAACATAACAAAATCACAGGTTAGTGATTGTCTCCAGCAATCTGGTTATTTGGGCGTGTGTTTCTATTCATTAGGACTACCTGTGATCGGAAGGTTGCTAGTTCAAATCCCCTGGCTGGCAGACTGATATTGCTCTTGCGCCCTTGAGAAAGACCCTTAACTCCAACTGCTCCAGGGACACTGGCCGCCCCTGGTCTCTATCATGTAGCATCTGCTCCATAAATGAATAATAAGCCATGGACAGTAACATCTGAGATCCATCCAGGGAGCAGGGACAGTGTAGCAGCAGATGACACAGACTGAAGGCTGTCTAAAGTGTTTTTACCCGAGTTTCAGTGCATCATACAGCTGTGAAAATAGGTATAATTCTGCCCGTGGAAGTTTTACTTACATAAAAATGTTCTGAGGGCAGAATGAAAAATGATTGGTTCAGAGAGATAACCAATCAGATTGTGGAGGAGGTGGGTCCAAGTGATTAGAGGAGGCGGGACCAAGATATGTGATTGGTTGGTCCCACCTCCTCTAGTTGCTTGGACCCACCTTCTCTACAATCTGATTGGTTATCTCTCTGGACCAATCTTTTTTTTTTTGGTCTGCCCTCAGAACAGTTTTGTGTAAGTAAAAATCCCATGAGCTACAGTTCTACACAGCCACATGCAAGTCAAGGGGCCGTGATGTATTTGTATACATCTGGAGGATGCTCTGGCCAGCAATTAGCAACTCTCTGAGTAGCTGTGGGTTTTTCACACTGTCCCCAGTACTGACTGCCGGGCGTCCAAGCGTCCTGCCCGAATTGCTCTCTGCTGTCCTGGCTCACACATTTACCACTTGATACCTCGCCACCCTGACAGTGAGAATTTTGCCTCTCAGAAAGTGGCCATAATGGCAGTGATCCACAACGAAAGGGCCCCGTTTCCAAAGGACCTCAGGATAAAGGTCGATCTTCTCTGGCTGCTGCCAGGCACAGTCGCTGTACTCACGGGCTGCTGGACGCCTGAGAGAGGGTTCCACAAAGTGCTCAGTGAGAATATTGCGGAGGATTGCGGAGACCTAAGGCAGTTGTCTTGTTTTGGAAGGGCTCTAGTGAGCAGTACAAGGCTGTGTAACGAGGAAATCTTCTCAGGATGGTGCAGTAGGTCATATTTTGGATGTGCCGCATTTGTCGCTATTCATGTGCTTGAGTTGTATCTGTGTTACTGTGACACCCAATCTGTGGATTCATTTATGAGTGTAAACCCGTTTCTTTGTGGTTGTTTCTGTAAACCCACTTGCACGGCTGTCCTCTTTACCCCATGGATGAGAAATCTCTTAACTCCCCAGCCCTCCAAGAGAATGTACACTTTCTGTGCAAAACCCATCTCCGTGTTCAGATTAAATCACATTAAGTGACCCAGTGTGTGTGCAGGTGACTGGAGTCGCTGGCTTACTAAACCTTTGAACTGAGAAATGGGAAGGAGGAAATCACTTACTGTAAAAGTACAGGTGAATCTTACGAGGTACTGTCAGTCCTGCTATAACGCGATTAATGTGTTCCTGAAAAACCTCACCTTCACTAAAGTCATGTATGGAAGAACATATATCTAATGCGACAAACAGGGTTAGGGGAATGGTATATTTTATACATATTATTATAGAATAATAATAATAAATTAGCTGTGTGTTTATATATGTTAATTTGTCAAATATTTTAAAATTTTTAGTAGCTAAGACTTTGACCTGTGTGGCGTGTGGATGTTTGAAAAGTTCAATTAATTTAGATCTGAAAACCGGCTTGACCAGTTCACTGACAAGAACCAGCTTAAAAGAACGATTCATTCACGAATCGAACATCACTATCGTTCACTTGAGTAGCTGTTTTTCGGCGCGAATAGTGTTTCTCGCTAAGACCGTAACGCTTTGTAGTTTGCGCAGTGCTTTTCTCTGACTGAAAATCATACAAATACAAATGCGATTCTGCGTTGTATTGGACCTGGGTATTAATATATCGATCATGTTAGAACAGATTCGCAGTGTGATGTCATGCGTTGTAGCAGGACTGCCTGTGCAATATACACTACATGTCAACACCAGCCTAGTTAGGTCTGCTTTGCGTGTTTTCGCCCAGTACAAGGAGTCAGGTAACAAAGAAGACCTACCTCAGGCAGCTTTTCTGAGACGTTCCCTCAGGCCAACGTCCAGTGAGGGGCGCCGGTGTGGGCAGCACAGCAGATATGGGCTCGGAAGGACAGGGCCGTGTTGCGGAGTCAAGGTGGGGTGCCGTGGCAACAGCCGACCAACGCCTGCTCTCTCCCTGTGTGCGTCTGCGTCTGCGTGTGCGTGTGCCTGTGCATGTGCGAGCAGGGAGTTCGGCTGGAGGGACCCGGAGCTGCCGGAGGTGATCCAGATGCTGCAGCACCAGTTCCCCTCGGTCCAGTCCAACGCCGCCGCTTACCTGCAGCACCTGTGCTTCGGGGACAACAAGATCAAGTCGGAGGTACAGTGACACCCAGCCGTCCCCCTGCAACTGCTCGTTAGCAGCTCTTTCACTGCAGTCTAATGGCCTGGCTGCTCTATAGTAGCACTGGTGCTCTCGCAAAGCATTCTCGGCGACACTGGCGGGTTTGCTAAACCAAAGCCAGAAGCTGCCGTCCCCGTGATTTTAATCCGAGGCAGACAGAGCGCGAGGGGAGGCGTGGAGCAATACCCGCGCTGCCAGTGCCCGCCTCCTCCTGGGCCTTGCCCCTGCCAGAACACCGCATTCGGGAAGACAATGGCGAGGAGGCGAGGGGATGTACGGTCCCACTGTATGACGGGATGGGCAGTGTCTGAGTGCAGTGCGTACTGCTCCTCACTGGACACGGCGCTGGATGGGGCCTTTGGCGCCGTTTGCTGTTCTCGTCATGCCACTGAATCAAAGTTGGGCGTGTTACATCCTGGAGAGATAGACAGCAAGGTGGCATGAGCCACCAACTTGGCACCCCATTCCTTACGAGTATCGATGAGCTGATGCCACCGGGGGGCGCTCTTATCACCGCTGGCACAGGTTGCCACGGATGTTTAGAGGCGTTCTGTGATGAAGGATGGTGAGTAATCTGGATGCGAGAGGAGGGGGCGGGGCAAGCAGCATGTCGAGACCATGATCCAATAGAGATGCCAGATTCAGTCCAAAGGGGTGGGAAGTAGGTTGCCAGGACCTATGAGAGACTGCACCTCTGATGATGCGTACGTCCAGGCTTCATCCTTCTGATGGAGCACAGATGCTGGCTTATTTACTGGATGAGGCCAGCGATGATGGCGACATGATGGTTTGGCTACAATACATAATAAAATAATACACAGACGCTCCTCTACTTATGAACTTTCAGACATACGAACGAAGAGGACTGTAAGTCCAAATTGTGTTCATTGGGCTCCCGTTTCCTGTCCGCAACATCAATTTATTTTTCTGCGTGCCAATTCCGCCTAGTACGACTTCTGGCCGCTACTCCCGCCGCGCGGCACCGTAACGTGCGTACTCCCAGCATCCTAGTTCTTTGTACTTGCGTATACCCTGAAAATGATGTTGAATAACGACTTACGAACATTTCAAGTTACAAACGGCTGTTCGGAACGTATCTCATTTGTAAGTAGCATCTATATTATAAATAACCTCTAATAAATATCTACTGAAATATTAATTCATAATTAACATGCAAGATAAGCTTATGTTAATAGTAATAAAGAAATATTAACTGTGAAATTATGCCTGCATTTATTTTATATCCACTGGTGTTTTAGATTTGATTTACTTACAGAAATATAATTTTGAAACATACATACTTTTATATTAAATATTAGTATTGAATATGACCAACATACAGCGTATGAGGCAGATAGAGATATAATTTTGATTTGATGTTAAATATTGATAGCCTGAGAATTAGATTAGCGAGCCTTGATAACCTGGCTCTCGGCCGCTATAAATATTAACCACTTCCACGCATGCTGTTTTGGCAACCGGCAAATCCCTTTAAATAATTTAGGCTTATCTGTCTGGGGCTGTTTTTTTTGTATATGCTTTTGTGTTCAGGTTGTGTCAGTTGTATTGCTGGTTTATCTCGTCGTTAGCGGCAGCTAAACGCGTCGTAGCGGGAGTCGTGGGCGGGAAGAAATTGAAATGTGCTTCTTATCTAAACCCTCGTTTGTTTTGCATTGTGAGGGTCTGTGCGTCAATGTCTGAAAGGCTTAAATTCCAAACATCACAGTATGCTGACAATCGGCACCATGAAGAAGGATCGACAGCAGAGTTAGCCAGTGGCTGTCTGTGGCTCTGATTGGTTGGCGCCCGTTGTTTGGTGTCAGCATTCAAAAAGAGCGCTTTGGGGCTGAATCAGGCCGTCCACAGAACACTACTTAAAAAGGCTTTTTCTATTTCTGGCCCGGCAATCAAGACGTGAAAACAAAAGAAATTCACATATGCGTAAGTCTCCAGTCACGAGCACAGGTGGCACCGCCAAATGGATTACTTAATGCGTTCATTTCCGTAAACAAAGTATAAATGTTTATTGCAATTAGGGGAGAAGAGATTTCTCACCTCACAAGCTGACAAGCGCCATCTGTTCTCGCGTTCTCCTGCTCTGACAGCTGTTTCCTCGTTCGGCGCCCTGTTGGCCATAGGTCAGCGTCAGCTCTGCAATATTCGGAAATTAGTATCCGTCTGTCCACTTTCGTTAACAAAATAATTGGGCCTGAACGATGCGATATATGAAAATTATGGTTTGGACGTTGACTGGCGTTGGCATCACCGAGCTGCCTTTGCTGCCTTCTGATTGGTTACTCACATCTCAGCCACAGTGCATCTTAGGGATTTTATTATGATATATCGCCGACACTAATGCGACTGCTAAAAAGGTGCAGGACGGGCCTCCCCCAGGACGGGGGTATGAAAGGGGAGTGTTTCTTTGGCTCAGGCCTTTAGGCAGATTCTGAGAGTTATCAGCCCCGCCCTCAGACAGTCATCCGTCCCTCTGATTGGCAGCCAAGGCTCTTGCTGCCTGTGAGTTATCAGTTATCAGCCCCGCCCTCAGACAGTTATCTGTCTCTCTGATTGGCAGCCAAGGCTCTTGCTGCCTGTGAGTTATCAGCCCCGCCCTCAGACAGTTATCTGTCTCTCTGATTGGCAGCCAGAGCTCTTACTGCCTGCCTGCTTCATCTTGGACTGATGCGTCCAGCTGATCTGCCTCAAATCTGCCATGCACGGTTGCCCACCAGACGATTGATTGGCTTCAGGCCTTTTCTCGATTCTGTACGGCCTGTTGAAGCCGTTTTCTTCCCCGCCAAACCTTAGGTGAACTTTTATCAGTCTCGCTGGTTTCCTCCGCTGCTGCATCTCACACCGTTGTTTTTTTCTTGTGAGGTAACACACATCTGTGTACCTCTATAAGACAGAAATTACTCACATCGTTCAGGTGCACCTTGGCATCACTGTGCAGGCCCCTGACCTCTCCGCTGCCCCTAGATCCGGCGCCAGGGGGGCATCCAGTTGCTGGTGGACCTGCTGGACCACCGGATGAACGAGGTGCACCGGAGTGCCTGCGGGGCACTGCGCAACCTCGTCTACGGCAAGGCCAACGACGACAACAAGATCGCCCTGAAGAACTGCGGCGGCATCCCTGCGCTGGTGCGGCTCTTACGCAAGACGGCAGACGTGGAGATCCGCGAGCTGCTCACAGGTAGGTATGGGGGAGGCAGGGGCCGCGGGGGCAGATCAGCAAAATGAAAGCTAGACGCTACAGCAAACCTACGTCAGGGGCTAACTGGCATGTTAGCATCCGGCTAGCTAATTAGCAGACATCACACCTCTCCAGGAAGTTCCGGGATCCTCCCATAAATTGACAGCAGTTCCTTGACACCTGCAAATGATGCGCAATGTCTTGGAAATCTGTCAGTCTGTTATTCAGCAGTGGTATAATTAGCCAGCAAGAAATTGTACGGCTGCAACCCTGCCCCACCTGGTCGCACAACGTTAGCACCACCTGGTCGCACAACGTTAGCACCACCTGGTCGCACAACTCTGCCCCACCTGGTCACACAACTCTGCCCCACCTGGTCGCACAACGTTAGCACCACCTGCTTGCACTAGACTTGGGCGGCATCTAATTTTCAGTACCTTAATACCGTGACATTATACTGCGATATACGTTATTTTGACGGCATTTTAAAAACCAGCGCTATTTTGGTATTTCCTGATGAAATTTTGGAGATTGGTTGGGGGGAGTTCGAACAAAAATACCTCATTATACGCAAAATACCAATTCTGCCTAAGCCTAGGCAGCACCCCACAGCCCCCAGTCGTCCCTCATCCACCTCCCTGAAATCAGTATCCCTAACGCGGGATGTCTTAATTAGTGCCTGGCTAGCCAATTAGCATCTGGCTACATTCGGAAGGTAGAGCATAAGCTGATATCTAAGATGGCGGTTCATCCATCGGAAATCATCCCCCACTCGTCACATTGTGTTTTTCTCATGCTGATGATGCCCGTCTCTCCGCCGGAAGACACTCGTTTGTGACAGCGTTTAACACTGGCAGTGACAGCGTTCAGCGGTGGCAGTCATCTGTTACCCCGAGCCATCACCGACGCCACTCCGTTTATCCCGGTCGAATCCTGGCCTCCCCCCGGGGTGTTTCGCCGCGCATGCGGACCAGTACGCATCTCGGAACTCCGCGTCGTGCTTGCCGTGGATTATGAAGTGATCCTCGTTGAAGAGAGGATTAAATTTGGACAGCATTCAGCGTTTGGAAGCGTACTGCAAAAAAAGCTAATTGTTCTGCATAGGAGGATTAGTGCACGGGGAGAATCCCTGCCGGGAGAGACAGCTCATTCTCACAAGTCATCTGTCAGCGCCATCATCTGGACATTGTTATTTCAGCTTTATGCATTCAGCTATCTTCTTTATTTCTTTTTCCAGAGATTCTTTATATTGAGATTTGCTCCCCATTAATGCCGTGACGCTTTTTGTCTTGCCTGTGAATTCTGTGTTTCATAAAGATTTTCTGTTTTGGTATTTATTGCTGCTGTTTAGTTTAGTGCATGATTTAAAACCAGGAAGGGCAGCAGATATACGATGCTGCTCCATTAGAGATTAAATAGGTATAATCAGCACTCTGTTCTCCAAAGCAGCGTTTCCAAGTCCAGTCCTCAGGGAACCCCAGTAGTCCACATTTTTGCTCCCTCCCAGCTCACAGTGCAGCCTTGCTAGGTGTTTGGTGTTGATTGGCTGGGAGGGAGCAAAAATGTGGACTGTCCAACGACTGGGTTGGTAAGCACTGCACCAAAGCACCTTAAAATAAGAGAAATGGGAATTATTTTGTAAAATAGAATTCAAAGGCAGGGAAATGCTAGAGGCCTCAGGGGTTTGTCAGGCAGTGTGATATGAATCACTATCCTTGTCAGACAGGATTTCCATTGATTTATTTTTATATTTTTGCTAATTAAATGGAGTCCATTCGCACAGACTGCCACGCTTCCACTGCGAAATGAGGCCGTGTAAAGTGGCACTGGGGTGACGGAGTCTGAATGGATGTGGCATTCCTTATGTCAGTTATCGCGCTGCAGAGGTCGCTCACACTCCCTGTGAGGGGTGCGTATGCTGTGTCGGGGTTGTACTGCGTTTACGGGGGTGTCCAGTCGGCAGGCGATGTGCGGAGAGCCAGCCATGGGTCTGTTTGATGGAGACACTCGACGGCCGAGATACTGGGCAAATCGACTGAGCTCATGCATCCTGTGAGAAGATTAACATTTATATTAAAAATCCAGTGTGAGTGAAGCAGCCTTGAATGTTTTTGCTGAAAATTCACCGGCACTGTAACCCTAGACTCTGTGGCCTATAGACATCCATCTTCTCGGCCTGTTATAAAGGTGTGATCGCAGGCAGAGCCGTTTGGATGTGTGACTCCTCCTGATGACATCACCCATGTGCCTTTGACTAAGGGGTACAGTACCTGGAAAAACCTCCACTGCCTCTCTCTTATCTAGACATGCAGCAGTGGTGTAAATGCTCTCTAATGCTCTAACTCTTTTCCCACAGGCATAGGCCTGTTCCCACATAATATGAGTAAAGGTGTCGGTCAGTCTTCTCCATATCTGATTATGCTTTCGAAGGTATCCTACCCAGAATTATTGCCTTTGCTTAGCGAGAGGAAGTTGACTGCATTTGATGCCAAGATGTAATTCTTTGTGTTTGCCAAGTAACTCAGTTAGCACCCCTGAGAATGAGGAACACATTTGCTGCTTTTTCCCCTGCTTTGACCCTGACATGGTGTCTCACCTTGTTCCCAGAAGGCCTTCTAAAGGGACTATTGTAAATAAAGCTGACAGTGGCTTTTAGATGGCCGATCGCTTTCGAGTCGCACACGAACTTGCATGTGGCATGTTGCTGTGCCAATGGCAGGCAGCCATTACTTTGCGGGCAGGTTCACGGCGAGTGCTCGGATCGGCGGAGCTGGGCTCGGATCGGCCATGCTCCCGGCACGCTGGAGAGCAGCTGCCTGGGCACTCGATGGGGGGCAGTGATCCACTGGAGCGGGGCGGGGAGGCTGTTGAACCCTTGAGAAATGACTCGACTTCACTTTCGACATGCATGCAGTATTATTGCTGCCGGCACCAGAGGCAGCAGGGACCAAATGAACACAATGTTTGAAATAAGCCTTATATACCAAAGAGCCAATGCTCCTGCAGAAGGGCAACTGAGGCGGGATCAGGGAACTTAGCCAGTCACTGATTGGTTTAATGCCCTGTCCGTTTGCTGGTGCTTATTCATTATTTGTCAGCATGCCCATAAGTCCCACTTATCTGATTTTTTACTACCAAAGCCCACAATAGTTAAAACATTATTTATAAGCTGTGCTGCTTATTTTCCAGACACGTGCAGGAGGTTAAACTGCAAGAACCTAAATAAAAATCTTAATAAAATGTGCATGTAATAGGAATACTATAGACTGGCGTCCCACTTAGGGTGGTCACTGCTTGTCCCCTGTGGTTTCGGGGAGAGACTCCAGGCCCCCTGAATAAGCAGCATGGACGTCTGCATGGATTATAGTCTATATTTTCTGTATCCATTTGAAGTGCAGTTTCACGCACACGGCACCTGGGTCCCTGTCACTGGATGAAGAGGACATCCAGCTTGGGGCGTGTTGGGCTGCGGCCCCCCCTCCTGATCACAGCGCACCTTTCGCTCATCCACTGGAGACCCTTTATTAGCGGCGTCTGCACACACCTGTGTGGACCATCCCATCTCAGCTGGGACGGCCGTGACGCTCCAGCCGCTCAGAATGTGAGCCAGTAGGGGGATAGATATAGGCGCAGATATAGACCTGCAACGGCCGTGACGCTCCAGCCGCTCAGAATGTGAGCCAGTAGGGGGATAGATATAGGCGCAGATATAGACCTGCAATGGCCGTGACGCTCCAGCCGCTCAGAATGTGAGCCAGTAGGGGGATAGATATAGGCGCAGATATAGACCTGCAACGGCCGTGACGCTCCAGCCGCTCAGAATGTGAGCCAGTAGGGGGATAGATATAGGCGCAGATATAGACCTGCAATGGCCGTGACGCTCCAGCCGCTCAGAATGTGAGCCAGTACGGGGATAGATATAGGCGCAGATATAGACCTGCAATGGCCATGACGCTCCAGCCGCTCAGAATGTGAGCCAGTAGGGGGATAGATATAGGCGCAGATATAGACCTGCAGTGCTGTAACAGTACCTTCTAGCAGCACTATGACTAAAACTATGACTTTAATTTATTTGATAGGTGCTTTAATTTAAAGTGACAGCCTTGCAGTGCCAGGAACAATTAGGGGGTTAGGGTCTCGCTCAGGGGCCCAATGGGGAAATCAATCTGCTGACCCTGGGATTTGAACCAGCAACCTTCTGAGCATTGGCATATTGTCCTGACCCGCTGAGCCACATGCCACATTGGGGTATGTTAAGCGGGGGACTGCAGATGGGGGCGGGGCTTGTCGCAGCCGGGTTGAGCGAGAGAGCAGCCATCATGCCAGCAGCGATCGCTCGGCCCCCGCGTCTCCTCCAGCCTCACAGCATGCCGTCTCCAGGCACCCCGCATGGCTAGCTGCGAAGACCGGGGGGCCCGGCTCGTGTGAAACCGGCGGAAGCAATTTCAGCTTTTGCCGGCTCTAGATCGCGGAGCGCTGCCGCCATTTTGAACCTTGATTAACATTTTAGCGGCGCTTTGGCATTTTGAGACGCCTTGCGGGCTCGGAGAAGTCAAAAGCCCGCCGTCATAATATCTCTTCTTCAGGCATTGAAAGTGCCGGCGCCTTAGATCAATATTACAGGAACCATAAAAAAGGAAAAAGATATAACAGGGAATGACTATAAATGTAATTACTGTAAGTGATTTTACTGAGGATGTGCCCTTAATTGGGGGGAGTGCGGCCGAATAACGAGTTTAATAACATTTTAGTGATACCTTTCATTGTTCCTGCTCTTCTGTTGGAAATTCTCTCGACAGTGTTTGCCATCGCGGGATGAAGGTAATGCTTTCAGGGCACAAATGAGCTACAATGTGCCCTCATCTCTCGCTTTCTGGAGTGAACGTGTTTGAATGAATGTGTCTCTGTGTAAATTAGACTGAAAGCATAGGAGCAAACGCAGCAGAGTGTCCTCTGCCCTCCAGGGTTAGGGATTCGATTCCCAGCTGTGTACGGAACTTATATGTGTGGTCACCTCCAACCTAGTACATGTACCCAGTGACCTCCAACCTAGTACATGTGCACAGTCACCTCCTGATTGTGTCTGTTCAGAGTGTTTCATGCCTGTAGCCTTTATAAGCTGAATCTGGGCCCTAAATGTGAATGTATAGTTCTTCAGTAGAGAGACCAGTCTGCCATATTAATTATGCCCCAACCTGCCTTTAACCAAAACATCAGGCGACTGAATGATGCGTCAGTTTGCTTTTGGTTCTCAGTACCTGTCAGGTTAAAAATGATTTGACACACGAAAGGAAAAACTTTTCTGTCGTGTCCAGTTATCGTTGGCCTGCTTCGTTTGCTTAATTAGCCTGGGAAGCGGAGTCACCTTTCACATCGCTGTCACAAAGTGCTGTTGCTGTCACGTGAAATGTAACATGTAGAATCACATTAGCTGCCCCAAACACGTCTGTAACATGTGATAATCACACCCGCACTATATTTTATATTTCGATTCTGGCACCCTCAAGTTCTGAGCCCCACAGAAAATGGGACTGTAAATTCCTCTATGTAATAAGGGGCTTATTTCAGCACCTTTGAAGCTTTCATCGTTTAATAAGATGAATTTCGAAGTTGTGACAGTTTTAGGAAAAACACCTGTTCTTCTGACTGGTTGTCTGGCAGACAGGATTCTGGGTCTGCAGTCTGCCGTTAATCAGCGAAGTAAGAAAACCTATGACACACGGCCCGATCTCTTCGGGGGGGGGCTCTCTCTCCAGTGTTCCAGCCATCCCGTGTTGTGTATGAATATGTCTCCGGAACAATCTGATGCCAGCTGATCTGGTGGCCAGAGGTGGTAAGCTCAGGTCCAGAGTGTAAAAATCCGAACAAAAATTTTGTTTCTAACCAACCAATGGAGCACTCTGTGACTGTGATACCCTCAGCTGATTGGCTGAAACTAAACTTGGTCCAGATTTTTACTTTCTGCACCTGAACCATGCCCCCCTGTTGGTGGCCATCTAACCAGCCTCCTGACACCGAGTTTAAGCTGAGTTTAAAGTGTGAATTGCCGGATAAACATGTGCTCTGTATGAAATGGCATTCAGCTCAATCAGCGACGCGCGAACACGCCGGTGAAGACAGCGAGCGGACAGACACAAAAGCGGCTCGCCTTAGCTACTGATGCGTTTGTTAAATGACATTCGTGGGCGATTGGGGGGTTTTGTTGATTTTATGTAAATGCCGCCCAGCAATGACAATGCGGAAGGCTGAATTGCCTCGATTTGCTAAATAGGACAATTATCCGTCTGTTTGTTCGAACCCTGTTTTACCGAAATGACAGATGAGGACGTACAAATGGATCCTTTAATCTTGCTTCACCACTAAACTGCCTCATAGCTGCACATTCAGCATCGGCGCTGACTGCGCATTCCCTGCGGAATGTTTGCGCTATTTCTCTCATTTTATTTCTCTTCTTTTACGCGCTCTTAAATCTGAAGCCTTTTATCGGATTTCACAAGGACCGACAACGACTGCATGTGTCAGGTGACCCGTAACAGTCTCAGTCACTAACACTTAACTTATCAAAGATACTGCAAGGATGTGGAAACTCTGAGACACACGTTAATGGGAACAGTGTGACCGCCTCTCATTATTTCAGAGTGCTAAACACATTAGTGTACGCATGCTAGCTGCAAGTATAATAAATTGGTCTTCCGTAATAATATCATTATGTAACAATATGTTGAATGTTGCCATGGTAAATGGAAAAGCAAGCAAACATTAATTAAAAGCCATGTTACATTGTGTATATATATTTGAATATATGGGGTGGCACGTACCTCCAAAGGGGGCTTAATTGCCTCACGCCACCAGAGTTGGGGGTCTGAATCCCATCAACATATTTAGTGTGTTTTCTCCCTCAGTCCATATCAGTATCTATAAATTGCCTAGGGTGTGTGCCCTGTGATGGACTGGCATCCCGTCCAGGGTGTCCTCTTACCTGTGATGGGCATGGTAAGCATGCGAGGGACGGGGTATGGTACACAGGCGGGGGGGGGGATACAGGGCCCTGCATAGATGGATGGTTAAATATACATTATTGATTTAAATTTCCATTTAATGTCTGGTCTTTATTGGACAGTGGTGGTTCGACAGAGTTAAAATGCTGGGACACTATCAGAGGCATTAAGTGCCAAACAGATCTCTGCCTTTCTATTTCACCAAGCAAAGTTATTTCTCCTTATCAGGACCCCCCAACAAATTGCTTTTTTCCCCTATTTTTTTCCCAGCTCCTCAGCTAAACATAACCCCGTGTTCCTGATGACATCTGTGTGCTTAGCTAAAAGGCAATATCGTATCCTGAACCGAGAGTGCGATCTTTATCGGAAACACATTGCCAGATACTCCAAGAAACAGATTACTTTAATCTAAGGTCTTGAAAGACAACTTTAATCCTGATTTGGCCCTGATTCGATTACACCGTATTTTCTTGATATAATTGAAATAATTGTCGGCAGTCACAGTCTTTGGTTTCAGTGCAGGACTTTTTGTTCATTTTTAACTGGATAGCGGTTTTCTGATGCAGTAAGTAATAGAATAGCCAATGGCTTGTTTAACTTTTTGAAAACACTTTATGAAATGAGATTCTTGTTTAATTAAAGTAATGGTGATTAACTAAATTAAGATCAGTTGGCATCAGACCCTTAGGTGTACTGAGACGTACATTTTTTTGAAGCAAACACTATTTAGGAAATTATGTTTGGTTTTAGTATAATAGTATTTTTCTACTTCAATAACGTGATATTTTACATTTTTTGTTCATTTTTAGCAGGAATTCTATAGTTTTCTGAGCTTAGTATCTGAAAACAAGTTTCAGTGTTTGTGCCATGTTACATTTATCATTTGAAGGCTAACATGTAAACATGAACAGTGATGAAAGAGCCTTGTGATGGCTCTCACATGTCTCATACATAACCCTGTGTGCATCTGGCATTAATCATGAATGTAATGATCACTTCACACTGGGATCTGATATAATACAACAATAAATGTGATAAACTGACAAAATATGTATGATTTGTGTCTGAAAATGGTAACAGATCTGCAGTTGTAATAATGCAGAAATTATATGAAAATAACAATAATTACCCAATCAAACCCGAAACAGGGAGTGATCGTGTTGCGGTTCTTGTGAATGTCTTGGTGACCTGGCACCCCCCTCGCCTCAGGTGTGCTGTGGAACCTGTCCTCCTGCGATGGTCTGAAGATGCCCATCATCCAGGACGCGCTGGCTGTGCTCACCAACACGGTGATCATCCCGCACTCCGGATGGGACACGTCCCCCCACCAGGAGGACCGCAAGCTGCACCTGCACTCCTCGCAGGTGCTGCGCAATGCCACCGGCTGCCTGAGGTACCCGCCTCCAGTATGCTGACCATGCCCCGCCTCCAGTATGCTGACCATGCCCCGCCTCCAGTATGCTTACCATGCCCCGCCTCCAGTATGCTGACCATGCCCCGCCTCCAGTATGCTTACCATGCCCCGCCCCTCGGATGTTGACCATGGCCCACCCCTCGCATGCTTACCGCGCCCCATACGCTTACAGTGCTCCACAC
>JAOYFF010000081.1:113668-128832 GCA_025773925.1 Cryptomyrus ogoouensis
CTGCGCTCGCTATCCGCGCCCCGCCCCCCACACGCTTACAGTGCTCCACACGCTTACCGCGCCCCGCCCCCCACACGCTTACAGTGCTCCACACGCTTACCGCGCCACACCCCCGGCATGCTTGCTGCCATAAACTACATCCCGCTAGACCTCCCTGCTGCCATTACCCCAGGCATGAGTACCCTCCCCCTCTGCTGGTTGCAGAATTCTTTGAGTTGATTTCCCTTCATGGAATCATCCCAGTGACATTTTGAATAAGATGCTTCATGATCTCAGGTTTCTCCTTTGAACACCAAAGCGTTTTTACCTTTCTGCAGGGGTGTCGGTGTGCAGGGAGTAGGCATGCAGGGAGTAGGCGTGCAGGGAGTAGGCGTACAGGGAGTAGGCGTGCAGGGAGTAGGCGTGCAGGGAGTAGGCGTGCAGGGAGTAGGCTTGCAGGGGTGTCAGTGCATGTGTGGGATGTTGCAGCCTTTATTAGCACCACGCGGCCCACGTTACTCTGGGTCAGCCAAGCCGTCTGACGGTGCCAAAGGCATCTTATCTCACGCGTCGTGGTATTCGCAAGTCCAGGAGGTCGCTAAATGAGACATGCTGTTGCTGTCTATATATTCCAAGAGGTTATCCTGAAAGACTTAAAAAAACATTATATTATTTCATCCATCTATCTGCAGTAACTGGTTATTAAATATAATGTTGTAGAGTTAGGGGACTGTTCCAGGAAGCACAGAATACAAGGCAGACGGAGCACCGTGGACTGGACGCAAGGCAGGGGGCGCTCTGCAGGGTTCGTACAGTCATGAAAATCCTGGAAAAATCATGGAATTAAGACATTTTCCAGACCTGGAAAAGTTATGCAAAATAAAAAAGTTTTGTAAAAGTCACAGGAGTTTTTGAGAAATTTGCAGTATATCACGCTGTCTCTCTTGAGCGGTATCTTGATTATACTTTCCGCGTCAGAGCAGGTCGTGAGTATGGAAGGCTGTTGGGACAGAAAACAAGAGAAAACGGCATTTCTCCCCTCTAGACGTGGTATTTCCCCCCCCAAACATGGCACTTTCCTGCGCAGTATTGGCATTAAAATACGCACTTAAAAACCAATGGTGACATGCATTTTTGTGCCACGTCAACATGGTACAAATTTACATGTTAAAAAGCTTTTCCAGTTTTAAGATGTAGCAAGGCTAGTACCTTTCTATTCGAGGGCAAAGGATTCAGGCTGTAATGCATTACTGCTGTATTTTTATTACCATATGGTATTATATTGCGACTTTTAATCATAACCAGTGATACACAAAATTTGTAAAAATTTCAACAAAGAGGTTCATTGTTTTCTTTGTTATGTTGAATAATATGACTGAATAGGAACAAGTGAAGTTAAAGGTAACAATCTGTGTAAATGTATCATTAAGCTGTAAAACTTTGTGCTAAAAGACGTGATTTATGCATGTCATTGTAATTGCCTTGACGTGACATACGCGCCATTTACGCATTATAAATTTGTCACAAAAGAGCGAAATCATTTTATCTTGAACTGTATTATTGGACAATATTAGATGGGATACATTTATACATTTAGTGTGGTGTAGTGGACTCTGCTAAAAGATTTTCTTATATTTGTAATAAATATTGTTGACTTGAAGAGTAGAACGTATGGAGACCATATGAAGTCCAATTATCAGACGTAACTAAAGAAAGACGTGAGCATGTGTGTGTGACTGTGTGTGTGACTGTATGTGTGACTGTGTGTGTGTGCAGCTGTGTGTGTATGCGACTGTGTGTGTGACTGTGTGTGTATGCAGCTGTGTGTGTATGCGACTGTGTGTGTGCCTGTGTGTGTATGCAGCTGTGTGTGTATGCGACTGTGTGTGTGACTGTGTGTGTGTGACTGTATGACTGTGTGTGTGTGCGTGACTGTGTGTGTATGCAGCTGTGTGTGTATGCGACTGTGTGTCTGACTGTGTGTGAGACTGTGTGTGTGTGTGTGACTGTGTGTGTGTCTGTGACTGTGTGTGTGTGTGTGTGTGTGTGTGTGAGACTGTGTATGTGTGACTGTGTGTGTGCGTGATTGTGTGTGTGTGAGACTGTCTGTGTGTGTGACTCTGTGTGACTGTGTGTGTTGGTGTTCTGAGACGCCACAGTGCATCTCGCATATAAACACTTAATGTGCTGCCTGTTAAAAAAATGCTTCAGATGTTCAAGCTGGCAGAGAAATTTAGATACAGAATGTGTGCAGTTCGATTTCAAGTATCAGACAGTGTGACAATAAAGACGTGTGTGTGAGAGCGAGGAAGACAGAGTCAGTGTCATTCAAGTGGTTACTGGAAGGAACACATTTAATATATAAAATAAATACTTAGACAAAAGCTATAAAGTCATTTCTAGCTAATAACAGTCACATCCAAGGACTGACCTTTCTACATGTTTACATGCGAAGTGCACCTTGGAGTTACCTGTTAAAGGCATCATTATTATTATTAATATTATTATTTTATAATGTCTGATATTTCAACTTCGCACATTCTATAACATGTTGGGTATGCTTCAAGTTAACGTTTTTTTGTGATGCATATATCACACTTATGTCATACCAGGGTAATTATAACAGCATGCAGAAATACTAACTTTCACAACTCAATAATGATTGTTTCTTATTATTGCAAATGTAAGGAATAAATTAATGACTTTCTATCTGATGATAGCTAGAAAATATAGTCATTATTAAACCAGATGGTAATTAAACTATGCAGCCTTTTTGATAGTGTGTGTCTGAACAAGACAGAAAAGCAACATGCATGTCTGTAAAATGATATGCAATGGAAGATACATCCATATCCAAAGGGTGAATGCAAGGTCAGAGCAGCTGGTTCCTCCACACAAAGTACATGTGTGTAATGGTGTCATGCGATGGTGATCACATAACAAGAAGGAACACTTATCCTGAAGGGGCTGAACAAAGAAATCTTTCTTTGGATCGATTCTTGGAAATTTACCTTGATGTCCTGGAGAAGTCATGAAAAAGTCATGAAAAAGTCATGAAAATTTGTTGATCGAAAAGTGTATCTATGTGCACATGGTACATTTGTTCCTTTTGATAATAGAACATCTTGAATTGGCCACTGAGAAAAAAGCGTTTCCAGTCCATCACAGAACACAAGGCAGGGGACACACTGGGCAGGATGCCAGTTCATCACAGGACACAGGGTAGGGGACACTCTGGACGGGATGCCAGTTCATCACAGGACACAGGGTAGGGGACACTCTGGACGGGATGCCGGTCCATCACAGGGCACAGGGCAGGGGACACTCTGGATGGGATGCCAGTCCATCACAGGGCACAGGGCAGGTGACACCCTGGATGGGATGCCAGTCCAATGCATAAAACATTATTATTGTGATTATGATGATGAAGATGATGATTATTTGCACTAAATTTGACGTGGGCAGGTTTCATTTAACTTACTCACCGACAGCAGTCCTACAATGTCCTCGTCTATGGTGTGTTTACCCTGGACTAATAACTCGCATGGCACATTTGTGCTTTTTGATTGTAGATCATCTTGAATTGGCCACTGAGAAATAAGGTAATCAGGCACAATCGTCTGGGCTCAACGTCCCTGCAGGCTTTAGTCTGCCTTGTATCCATAGCAACACTGGCAGCACTGCACTCTGTTGAAGGTCAGGTCTTTGCCCAGTGTCCTGGGTTTCCCTGGAGAGCTTAGGGGCAAAAACCCCCCAAATATAGGTGTGGGGCTTATAGTTAAACATCCCATTTCATTCAAACTAATTGTACCTATTGTACAAGCTCTATCAGTTAAATTTTGAGCTGTAAATGCACTTTATACGTTTTATTTGAGTCCTCTGTATATAGGCTGTTACGGCAAACACTGTTTTTCTTCTCTAGAGAGGAGTACACTGTTTTCTCACTAACACTGTTCCTGTGTTCAGTCCTGAGCCTCTAAGGCAGATCCCAGGAATGGATTCCTGCCTGCTCTGCCACACGCCGCCTTCAAAGGCGAGTTTTTCGTGATCCTAGTTCTAGCTTTTGCCAACGGTCACAGTCTGCATCCATTTTTCACGCTGATGTTGAGCCGGGTGTTTCATTAAGCAGTAAAAGCTTACTATCGATGCCATCGCCAAATACAGGAGTGACTTTTTCAGTCATTCATCTATTCCGTTTGACATTGGATGATTGTGGACTGGATCTCCGAACAGGGAGTTGACTGTCACCTAGAAAGGAAACCTTAGATATCTGGACCTCTTCTGTTTTGGTCTTTGATTCTTTCCCACCGCATACTGCATCTAAAAACTAATTTTGACAGTGCACTAATGGATCCTCTCATAGATCCTCCTGACCAGTCTGGATCAATGTCTTTTGTTCCCTGTTTACCCATAATGCCACAGGGCGCGAGATTTACTGATTGCAAAAAGGCCAGGAACACGTTACAGTCTAGGTCTATGATTGGCCACCGCAGGACAGACGAAGGACGAATCACGCAGCAGAGAGCCAGGTCTTTCCCACTCATGTCCATCTCAATTTAAGTGCGGAGCCTGTGTAAGTGGTTTCCTCTGCTCGCCCGTAATTCTGCCACGGACCGGATGCATTTATAAACCACCGGGGCAACATTCCTAGAATTAATCCCCCCTCCTAGTCAGAGACTGACACAAAGACACATTGAGAAGCAACTTAGGAGTTACTAATAGATTTTCTGACTGGTAAAGCATACTCCCTCAGGCTTTCACGGGGGGTGTACTACTTTCGGGCGTGTAGTTAAATGACCAAGAAGGCACTATATAATTTAGTTATTGCTCCGGCTTCATGTCCAAAGCACGATCGTGGGCCAGACAGGCCCTTGGCCCCTGTACCCCTGGAGTAGAGTGGGGGGTTTTAGCAATTGAATCTGTCTAAAATGTGAGGGACCCCGCACTCTGTGCTGAGCCGGCTTGAGACACCTCTATGTTCAGTGCCAAGACACACGCTGCAGTGGTGACAGGCGGCTCAGCAGGCAGAGCGACGCCGTTGATTAATGGTGTTGTCACGGCGTCTCCCAGACCGGGATGGGACCCGTGACAGCGCCGAAGACCTGTCAGCTGGTTAAGCACGCGCCTGTCAGCCGCACACATGACCCGCAACGTCAGCGCTCTGTCACAGGGCGGATTCTGAAGGCGTGAGCTTCGCCCCATAGCGAAACACTGTTTGTGTCAAGAAGGGGTCACATGACCCGCCAACATCCAGTCAGATAGCATGTTAGTGCCTGGTGCTGATGGTTATGATGTGTGCAGCTAGTGTTAATTTTAAGGCCCTGTACAGGAAGATGAGACATGGTTCTAGATGGCTATTACCTACCAGGTACCAGAAGTAGACAGACAAGTGAGGTCTAGATTTTAACATTCATACTGCTTCAGAGCCTTTCTAGTGTTCCTGTAGCTCTGTGCTTAGCTTCTACTGATAAGCAGTGCTCTTTGTGCTGTACGGTTTCCTGTGTCTGAGTCAAGGACATCGATCGTAGTGGTCCATGCTTCCGGCACACAAAGAGGAGAGATCCGCCGTGTTGATCGACTCGCGTGGAGAGAGAGGGCGAACAAACAGCAAGCGATTAAATGCACAGAGACGGCCTTGGTGGTCTGTAACGGTCCCTTACTTGGGTGTTTGAACACTCCAGAGTAGCCCTGCAAGTGGGAATGCATTTATATACAGGAGATATGGATTTATTTTCTTATTCACTGTCATTGTGAGCTTGACAGGATTGTGGATTTGCATTTAGCCGACATTTTATCCAAAGTGACATACATTTTTAAAAAAGCAGCGTCAGTCAGTCCTTGGAGCAAATGGGGGCTAAGGGTCGTGCTCAGGGGTCACTCTGCTGACCAAGGGAAATTGAGCCAGCAACCTTCCGCTCACAGGCATGGCGTTCTAACCCATGGAGTCACACACTACCCCTGTTTATGTTTAGGATGTAGTGTACTTTCACTTTAACTAAATCTAAAATCTGTGTAGTATTTTGGGTTCGTATATTGTTACAACTGAAAAGAAGGTCTGAATCTCATTTTATGTGCCACTGAAGAGCTGCCCATGCATGCCAGTATTTGTGTAGGAAACTGTCTAATAAGGTACCTTCATAACACTGTTTTAAAACCATTTTGGTGAATAAATAAAATGTGGGAAAATGTATTGTTTTCCTAATAACAAAACCTCCTCAACCACTCACGCCCTCATTCTGCCCTGAATGTTCAGCCAGTGACATCAATACCTTTTATGACAAAGAAAAAGATTGTTTTTGTCTATCTAACGATGTTTGCGAATGCTCAATTTTGTTAATTAACAAACTGCTGCTTTGAAACATTCTGAAAGAGGTAAGAAGTGACTTAGGACAACAAAGACTGAGGGAAAATGTCTCGGTGAAGGAAAACGAGTGAGGAGCGGAGTGGCACGGGCTAGACGTGCGCTTCATTGAATCCCGTGATGATTGTTTTCCGTGAGTATCTTACCGATGTGCACAAATTAGCTGCATCGGGTTTATTGAGAGTGACGGGGAATAAATGGAATGTGTAAAGCCGACAGGAAGCAGAGGTGTGGGGGCGTGTCTCTCTGACAGGAAGCAGAGGTGTGGCGGCGTGTCTCTCTGACAGGAAGCAGAGGTGTGGCGGCGTGTCTCTCCAACAGGCTGTCGCTCACCTCACACCGTTTCACAGATTGTAGTGAGTGGGGGGGCGCTATCTGTTTTACCACCTCAGCATGTGATGGGGGGTTAGGGTGCTTTCCCTTCACAGGTTCCCTTTAAATCAGCACCCGCTCTCTCCACACTTTTCACAGGCTTTCTGATGGAGGACAGCTGCACCGTGATCAGTACGAAATGCGAATGGATTGGCCGGCTGCAGGGCTGTCATGGGGGCGCGCTGGGCTTTTATGGCCCGGGAACGTCTGCATACTTTTGCATTTCTTTGTTTGGCAGGTGTTCTTACCTAAAGCGACTCGCAATAGTAACAGCAAGGTCAGCCACTCCCTGGAGCCATTGGGGTTTAAGGGTCTTGCTCAAAGGCCCAACAGCAATTTCACTCTGCTGACCCTGGGATTTGAACCCATGACTTTCCAGTCACAGGCACTGTCTTAACTTGCCCCCAGTTTGCTATAAACAATGTAGCCTGCACATGCATTGTGCTGTGTGACTTAATGTACCCTTGCTCAATGTGGGGCAGGTCACTAAACGCATGTCCTTGTGCAAATTGGTCACAACGCCTCCACCAAAGGAATAGGAGAATTGTTACCTCCTCACCTGCCTGAGAAGGAGCAGATACAGTGGTGTCTCCCAGAGTTACTGTGTATCTTCAGGAGAGGAGAGGAAAAGATGGACACAATTGACACAATTTTAATCGGACGGCTACAAATCGGTCCATCGATACTGCAACAGTTGGCAGGGGAAAGACGTGGCAAGTGACACCTAATGCGACAATCCCCGGACTCGGTGTGCTAATTAATCTGTTTCATGGGTCGTTAAGGAGCAGGGCATCTGAGCGGATGGTGAAGGGGCAGGAGGCAGAGTAGTGCGCCCCCCTGAGGCCACTGCCTGTTATCACGACGTGTCGCCTTGTCACCGTAGCTGGCGGGAAGCTCGATCAAAGACCTGTCACGGAAATCCATACAGAAAGTCGTCCCATGGTGCCCAGCGTCTGCTGTGGGTCCGTACGCCTGTTATATAATACCACCCAAAAGTTTCACTCGCTCTCCTGCTTTATCGCGAGTTTAGACCTGTTGAAAGGTTCACTGCTTTTCTGCAACAGCTGTCTGTTGTAGCTAAGCATGTCGGTATAACCAATTAAATATGTTTTACTACAAACTGCATTCCAAGCTCAGCCAGAAAAAGGCCACATTAACACGAGTGGAGAGCAGCGTATGTCAAGCATGATTATTTCGCCTTTTTATTTTCGAACATAAATATTGTCGGTTAATTAAAATTTTATGTAGGGCCCTAAAATTTAAATAAATGGAAATATGTGGCGTCTCTACCAGTGAATCAGACGGATAAACTCAAAGATGATGATCTGAGGTGTTGAGGCTCTTGATACACAGACGGTATAGATGGCATCGTTAGGTGTTAAGGTGCCTAAAGCCGTTTTGTAAATGTGCCGCGTGTGGGAGTCTGTCGTGTGTGTATGTGTGTGTGGGGGGGGGCTGTGAGCAGATGCAGTGCGTGTGTGGTGTGTGTGGGTATGCATTACACTGATGTATGCTGGGTGCGGGTGTACACCGGCATGCCGATCCGCTGAACCTCTCAGCCCAGCCCCTCCCCCTTTGTACGTCATGCCACTCCAGACCGTCACCATGGAAACGCGACACCGCCGCCGATGTCAAAGACCCCATTTGGAGATGCGAGATTGGGCGACCCGCCGGCTCGCCGGAGCGCGCGTGCTTCCCTGCAGCCTGCGCTGCTGCACGCTAATGCGACAGGCGGGCGAGGAGGGGGGGGGGGCGGAGAGAACAGGCCTTTGGAGACCAGGGTAGGAACAGAGTGGTGGCTGCTGAGAGCTCCACACTGACACCTAAGGAGAGGATACTCCTTCGGAGTAATGCCGGCAGGAGGCTCTGTCTGCTTTCTGTGGATAATTAACTCTCGCATGCTGTAGTGGGGAAAGATGGAGAAGAGAGAGGAGGCTTCCTTCTTTAGAGTAGAGGAGAGTGCTGTCCCTCTGTGGGCCAAGGAGTATTTGTGTAGAGAGCAGATTACAGTCCCTGTGTAGGGCAGAGTAACGAGTGTCTCCGCGTGAGAGAAAGCAGTGCTGTCCATGCGTAGGGCAGAGTAACGAGTGTCTCCGTGTAACGGAAAGCAGTGCTGTCCATGTGTAGGGCAGAGTAAGAAGTAACTCAGCATGACAGAAAACAGTACATTCCAGCAGTAGTAGTATCTTTGCGTAGATATATAGAGAAGTTCCCTGTCTATAGAGTTGTGTGTGCTGGTGTGTGTTGTGCTGTACAGTAGTATTTCTGTGCAGTGCTGTATGGCAGTATATCTGTTTTATTCTGAGTGGATGAAAGCAGCACTGCTGAAATCATCCTATGGATTCAGTCGCTAGCATGATCACTCTGGAGATGTCAGGAATGTCCGCTGTGCTCCACGACAGAGCAGCAGGCAGACGTTTAGCTTGCAGTCTTCTCTTCGGAGCGTGCCTGTAATGTCAGACAGTAACCTGCACGAAAGCCCGGTTCGTGGGCGATGTTTTCTCTCTTATCTGTCCTCCCTACTGCAGCACTGACTTCAACAAACGCCCCTGTGCTTGTTAATATCATTTACTTTCCTCCCTGTTTTAATGTTACAGCAGCGTATTGACTGAGAAATCATAATCGTAAGGCTTATGTATTGTGAGGAGTGTTGTATTGTCAGCAAAGCAGTTGGTACAAATTGGGATTTCCATTAGGTAGATAATGCAATAAAAACCAGGACTGCGTCGAAGATTTATTGCTGTAACTCCTCAAAATGCTCTCTGTTACTCACTGTCTGCAGCTATCGCCGTTTTTGGAACAGAGGGATTTTTGGCATCGGTCTAGGAAGGATGCTGCGTTGCGTTCAATGCCAGGCATCTCCGCGCTGCAGCTGCCAGCCTGTGACATTGTACTGAGATTCACATTTGGTTTCTTTGGGGACATTTCAGGATTGACTGCTTTTTTTCATTCTGTGTACAGCACGGGCAGAGAAGTGATACATGTTAATGGTATAATTACAGACCAGTCGCTTCCTGCCTACTTACTAAACATTGCTTCTCCCCGTCTGTTTTTCTTCCTGCACGTGTTTACTTTGTGAAAACCACGGTTTATGATGCTTTATATTGCGACATCACTCTGCCGACCCTGGGATTCGAACCAGCGCCCACTTAAATCTGAGAATCATGTGAAAGAAGCTGGAGTGGAGACGTACTGGGGGGTATTCTGCTGCTGAAGCGGAGAACGAGACCCCCATGTTATCTGTGTAGAGAGTGACGGGGTTAGGGCCCGTGGATGGTGCACATGCTCTTACCTCCTGACCCCTGTCGCAGGAACGTGAGCTCGGCGGGGGAGGAGGCCCGGCGGCGCATGCGGGAATGCGAGGGACTCACTGACGCGCTGCTCTACGTCATCCAGACTGCGCTGGGCAGCAGCGAGATCGACAGCAAGGTGTGTCCGCGCGCGGGGGGGTTGCCATGGCTGCACCCTGACAACGTATGGAAACATGGTTGCTTAGGTGATGCTTCTGTTCGTAGCGGCTAACGGCCTTTTACGCAGCAGTGTCCAGTAGCCCCTGCTGAAAGCTGATTGGCCCCTTCTCCTGTCACTCGCTGATTCAAAATATATTATTGGCTAATGATAAAGTTGGCCGCTCTGCATAAATTACCGCAGCCTGGTTAGCCTTAGGACACGTCATGCGATGGAGTAAGTGCTCATCCTACTCCAATCAAAATCCTCATATATATTTAAAAGAACGTTTTTTATGTTCATATGGGCGTGAGTACCTTGTGACGAGCACAGTGACACTTAGAGATGAGGGAACGCCGTCCATTTGTTCCCAGCTATATGCAGAATTTACCGCAACTAAGCGTTATGAATCAAGGGGTTAATAAAGTGGATAATCTGCAGTTTATATGCTCTAAACTGTACTTTATATAAGACCACTGTCCCCTTATGTATACACTCTCTGGCAATAATACCACCTACAACCTTCACATTCATTAAGTGTTTGCAGCTCTCTGTTGTTCATGGTTTTAATTTTACATCAGCAACCTGAAAATCAATAACACATTCAATGTATAATTTAATGTGCAAATAATCATCGATTTCTCATTCAAGCTTAATATGGGTGTAGTGGGTGTAACCAAAATCCTTCATGAAGGTTACAGATTACACCATGCAAATTACACCGTACAGATTGTACCATACGATATACACCATGCAGATTATAACATACAGATTACACCAGTGTTTCTCCAACCATTTCACCGGGACCACCAGACAGTCCACATTTTTGCTCTCTCCTATTTTCATGGGAGATGAGAGGGAAAAACAATGTAGACTATCTGGAGGTCCCCGAAGACTGGTTGGAGAAACACTGGATTACAGTGCTATTGAGCAGATTACACCGTGCGAATTACACTGTACAGATTACACTGTGCGAATTACACTGAGCAGATTACACTATACAGATTACACTGTGCGAATTACACTGAGCAGATTACACTGTACAGATTATGCCAAAGCTTGCATGGACACTGCATTATACCCCGTGTCAAAGCAGATTAACATAGTTACAGGTCATTAATTAAGCAGCCCTCGGTTGGTGCTCTCGCCGCAGACCATCGAGAACTGCGTGTGCATCCTGAGGAACCTGTCGTACCGCCTGGCCGCCGAGACCTCACAAGGCCAGCAGATGGGCACCGAGGAGCTGGACGGCCTGCTGTGCGGAGATGCCGGAGGCGGCGGGAGCGGCGGGGGCGGGGGCAAGGACGGCGAGAGTTCGGGCTGCTGGGGCAAGAAGAAGAAGAAGAAGAAGGCCCAGGACCAGGTGGGGGGGGCGGCGGTGGGGCGGGGTGGGCTGTAAGTGGACCCGAGTGACACTAAAGAGTCACAGCGGGTTTGAGTCACAGAAACCCAGTGATGCAGCAGCGGGTTTGAGTCACAGATCTGCTTTTGTCTTGCAGTTTTTGTTTTCTTTTTTGAGCTAAATGTGTACATGAGGCCTGTTGTGGGCATGAGGGTGAACAGAATCACGATCCTTGGGGACAGGAGGACAAAATAAGGCCTTTCGTTTGGCACGGGTGTGGAGACAGGGCCAGCGGTGGACAGGAACGACAACAAAGTCAGCCAATTTGGCATCAGGTCAGAATAGTTGGTATCATCCGAAAGAGGTGAGGGTATTGATGGCGTCTGCGTCCTGGGCCCACAGAGGGAACAGAACCCAGCTCTGCATGATCATGATAGGTCAGGTGGAGTCACCTGACTTCCCCCAGTCCTGGGAATTCCACTCCCCCCATCATTTACCCTACATCACTTGCAGTGTGGATACAGAGTCTTCCCTCATCAGGGATCAGAACCCATTATCCCTCCGTGAGCCTGGTGTGTGAGTGAATGATGTGTGAGTGAATGGTGTGTGAGTGAATGGTGTGTGAGTGAATGGTGTGTGAGTGAATGTTGTGAGTGAATGGTGTGAGTGACTGGTGTGACTGTGCCCTGCGATGGGTTAACATCCCATCCTGGGTTGTTTCCCGCCTTATACCTGTAGCCTCTGGGATCAGACCCCCTACGACCCTGAAGGATACGCGGTTTCAGAAGATGGATGGATGGATGGATGTTTTAGTGATTATTATTAAGTATGATTATTGTACCTTGGAGATACACCATCTAAACCTGTTAAAACCTGGTGAAAATCACTCAGCAGGCTGCTGGCAGGCAGCTTTCAGGCTCTGCAGCACATCAGCCGCTCTGCAGCACATCCTGCTGGATCGGGACCCGGAGTGCTCCCCCTGTCCCCACGG
Source organism: Cryptomyrus ogoouensis (assembly GCA_025773925.1). NCBI lineage: Eukaryota > Metazoa > Chordata > Actinopteri > Osteoglossiformes > Mormyridae > Cryptomyrus > Cryptomyrus ogoouensis. The sequence goes on from JAOYFF010000081.1 coordinate 126,161, forward strand.
CAACAATGGGGGAGATGTAGGGGGGCAGGAAGGACGTTCTGAGTGTGGGGGGGCAGGTGGGACTGACATAAACACACACACACACCTCCTCCCTGACAGAAAGTAGGTCAGACAGCAAGGTGCCACATGTCAGACCAGTGCGGACAGGGAGGGGGCGACAGCACGCACTGCGTCTTCCACTGATTCTGGGGAGGGGGGGTCCAATTTCGGGCAGCATGAACCAGGTTCTGACAAACAAAGAATCCACATCCCGGACCCTCCCTCCCTCTGTCCTGGTGACGCCCCCGCATCACCCCACCCTGCAATATGGATGGATGGATGGATGGATGGAAAGAGACCGCCATGTGTGCCTGCACTCTGGAGGGTGCATCCAGCCTCTCTGCGGGGAGAGGGAACAGACACATCCCATTGCCACTGTTACCTATTATTATTAATAATCTCATATTCTTTACAAAGGCTTCTACTGTAAAGGCCTTAATCCTGCCATTTCAGGCTTTGTTCATTCAGGCGGCGCCGCAGTCTTGGCTGAAGTGCCGGAATCCGTGCCTGACTCTCTGGGGTATAAGAGCTTGCCCTTAGGAAGTTAAACCCCAGGGCCTGTCGAACAAAACAAAACACCTTGGCGCTAAGATGATCCCCACTCCCCCCCGCCTCTGTCCCTGATTTGCAGTGGGACGGTGTGGGGCCCCTCCCAGAGACCGCCGACCCCCCTAAAGGCATCCAGATGCTGTGGCACCCCTCCATCGTCAAGCCCTACCTCACGCTGCTGTCCGAGTGCTCCAACGCCGACACACTAGAGGGCGCCGCCGGGGCACTGCAGAACCTGGCTGCCGGGAGCTGGAAGGTAGGCCCTACGGTCAGTGTCCGCCCCGCCCCGCCCCACGCAGCCGCCTCAGCACCCACGTCAGCGTAGACCACCATCAGTGACATCACCACGTGACAGCACTGATGCAGGCCTCCACACTGTCCAGATGGTATAAACGGTGTGAGAAGGGACAGTGAGAAACAGTTACTCTCTGTTTTGTTTGCTGTAGTAGTGACCAGTAGACAGGGTCTAGAGCAGCCCTGACATGCGGTGAATGCAGTTTTTAATGTAGATTTTCAGGCTATTCTCATATTTATTTGACAAGGCCAAATAAAACGACACATGAATTAAAGGTCAGATTAACCAATTTCTGTCCCAGGATTCCTTTCATAAGTGGGAGGTGGATGAAAGTACATTTTAGCTATAATGAAAAGCTTGTGTGTCTCTCTGGTCAGACCTGTGGTCTGGAACCTCCCCATGTCGGTGTTTGAATCCCGCTTCCGCTCCCTGCGTGTTGAGTTTGCATGTTCTCCCTGTGTGGCATGGCTTTCCCGCTCGTACTGTACTTTCCTTCCAAAGACATGCAGCTAAGCTAATCGGCATCATTACACCACCCATGGTGCCATCGATGGACTGCTATCCCCTCCCTGCCCGGGATTGGTTCCAAGCCCCCCATGTGACCCCACACTGGCAAGCTAATTGGAGGATGGATGAGTGGCTTGTTAACTAAACAAGCTAACACAACACATGGGCCCCCCTTCACCTTCCTGCATTTTCTGCCCCCCATATTCAAGGCCTGTTCACATGATCCCACCCCCACCCCCCATGAATGTTAGAAACATGTTGAAATTCACAGTGTCACATACCTTAATCGGGCATGTTGACTGCACAGCCTCAGGAAAGTGGTCATTCAGGGAAAAAAGGCAGGGAGTCCCATCCGAAAGGCATGTTTCATACCCGAAGCAGAGTTTTACCTTTGAGTATTCTGAGGCTTGGGGGGAGGAGGGCCGTCAAGGGCCCGTCAGAGGGATCAGGATGGGGGGGAGTTTGTGAAATGTCAGAGGATCACTCTGCTTAAAGGAGTTTGGTTAACCATGAATATACTGTAACAAGCGGAGTGTGGAGCACTGACGGCCGTCACATGGTCCTGAGGAGACGTGGCGGTGGAATGAGGTACGATGAAAAGTGATGGAGATGGCTGAGTGAAGCGGAGATATGACAGAGCAAGCGATTTTATACAAGTATGGAAGGATACACACATACTCTGGCCTGAAGGACAGAGGTTCCCCAGGGCTCTGAATGGGCCAGGTGCACTGGCCTCACTGTTTTTGCTTGATGCTGGCAGGAAAACACTGCAATTTGTTCAGCATAAGGGAAACGGGACAATTGTTGAACGAACTTTTAACATTACAACTGACCCCAACTACAAGTCCCTTGACTTCACCTGGATTAAGGCTCCCAGCAACAACTCTGACACTTATCAAACATGTCGGACTCAAAGTACACAGATTATTGAGTAAATAAGTATGGATTTGGTTCAACAATTGTCCCTGGTCTCCCAGAGCGCCATGTTATGACTTCATCAACTTCCCATGATGCTGAAGGCCGCTCTTGATTTGCCCCCCTCCCTCACTGCAGTGGTCAGTGTACATTCGCGCGGCCGTGCGCAAGGAGAAGGGCCTGCCCATCCTGGTGGAGCTGCTGCGGATAGACAATGACCGCGTGGTCTGCGCCGTGGCCACCGCACTCAGGAACATGGCGCTGGATGTGAGGAACAAGGAGCTCATCGGTAAGCTGGCCTGGGGGAACCCGTTCACTGTTTACATCAGAATCAGAAACAGAATCAGAATCATCGGTAAGCTGGCCT
>JAOYFF010000081.1:143575-158441 GCA_025773925.1 Cryptomyrus ogoouensis
GGGGGGGGGGAGGGGGGGGAGAGGGGGGGGGGGGGGGGGGGGGGGGGGGGGGGGGGGGGGGGGGGGGGGGGAGGATAGTTTGGGTCCAAAAGATGGAGACTAGGACTTGGAGGCTTGTTCGAGTCTATCTGTGAATGGTTAAACCTGGGGTGGGGCTGGTTTATTCATTAAGGAGGGGGCTGTGACCTGCTCATTTTACCACCCCCCCATTCTTTTTTGGGAGACTCTGGGGAGCTGGGTAAGGTGGTCCTTTCTGGGTCAGTGCCGTTCACCCATGATGTCAGGGCTGATGGAATCAGGGAGGGAGTTTGTGTGTGTTGGGGGGTTAGGTGCTGGTGTGTAATCCTACTGGGAGTTTGTGGTTAATGCTCCCGATCTGGAGCCAAGTTGGGTAATAAGGGCAGAGCGAGTGCAGTGCGACACGGGGGGGGGGTGTGGATGATGCATGGGAAGGGGGGGGGCAAGGGAATGGAGGATGAAAGAGGAATGGGAGACTGAATTTCATTTCGAGACGAGAGATCCCGGAAAAAAATCCCCAGAGAGTCGGCCCTTCTCCCAGAATCCTCGTCCCCTCATTTGCATATTCAAAATGCTTCCCATCCTACTTATCTGACCTTCCTTTAATGACCCCTGTCCTCGAAACGGTGGCCCCAGCATGACTAGCTCACTGCCACCATACTCCATTACTTCCCCAACTCTCTCTGACCCCGCCCATGCTTGTCCTCGTTGCCGTGGCACCGGTATTCCCACCGGGGGCATGTCCTGGCCTTTCCCGTCCGCCTGACTTGCTCTCCCCAGCTGAGGTGCGAGGCTAAGTTTGGTCTGAGGACGTGCGGTGGGGGGGGGGGGGGGCAGCAAGGTCTACAGCCCCCAGAGAGCCCCCACTGATTCACAGTGCTTGTGCGCTTCAAACCTGCTCTAGCCCTTGTGCCATACTGTGCCTCAGGGGGTAAAACTCTTGCATATCAACATGCACAAGAGCCTTCAGGAACTATTTCTTGCATCGTTTCATTTAAATAATTAAATGGCTCTAACCATTCTGTGGACCAGTCTGTTTACTGAAGATGAGATGAGTGACAGGGTTCACCGAAGACTTTCTGTCAAGTGATCATATGAGTCACAGTGCTCAGTGGTTCAGTAAAGACTTTGTAGATTAACATATAAGTGGCAGTGTTCAGTGAAGGATCTTTATCTGTTTGCTGGTAGCGTGTTAAGCCCCAGTGTTGAGTGACGGATCGCAGCCTGTATGCTGACAGTGAGTTAAACCCCGGTGTTGAGTGACGGATCTCAGCCTGTATGCTGACAGTGAGTTAAACCCCAGTGTTGAGTGACGGATCTCAGCCTGTATGCTGACAGTGAGTTAACCCCGGTGTTGAGTGACGCCCCTGCTCCCTCTCTTGCAGACACTCTCCCAAGGTGGTGAAAGCAGCCTCTCAGGTCCTCAGCAGCATGTGGCAATACAGAGACCTACGCAGCCTCTACAAAAAGGTATGGCTCCCCCTGTGGAGGTCCTCCGCATCGCGGCCTGTGCTCTCAAACGCGGGTCCTGGCTCACTGCCACCTCCATCAGATAAACATGCAGGGGATGGATGCATGTTCTAGCACACTGAATAAAGCACAAAGGTAATCCAGCGCCTGAACCGCGTCAAGGCCAGAGCTTAACCTTATCAGTGCTTCTGAACTGCAGACGTATAACTGAGCCGTTCCAATAAGGAGGCAGCGGCTTAACGCGCCTGTAAATTCATGGCCTGTGTCGAGCCTCAGCCTCGCAAAGAAGAAAAAGCCAAAAGTTTCTTCCTTGAGAAAGGCTGCTTTGTGCGGATTCCACGTCAGTCCTGCCATGGGGTTCGGTGTCTGTCCCTTTAATTCCCCAACCCCCCCTTGTCATTGACGTAAAGCCATAGCCATGTGACTGCCGTCTGTCCCCCCTCATTACTGCAGCAGGCTAAAAGCAAGGGAAGAGAATTATGAGCCCCTCCCATACTGCTGTCCCTGCCCATTAGTGGCTTTACGTGGCTGGGTCCCATAAGTGAAGCGCATCGGGCATTTATGCCCTGTTTCCGACACTATGTGGCGTCGACACTCCTGTTTCCTCGCAAGTCACCCCCCAACAGGGTCGTCGGGGTCACAGTGTCCCCTCTGCAGCCACATCGTCCTGACGTGCCACTGGGCTCTTCTCACGTCTGTTTTCTAAGAGCTGCTGAGCGTGATTCTTTATAATGAAGGCGATCCTGGTGAAGACGGTACGGGACAGAGCCGGCGCACGTGCGCATGAAGTGATGCATTAGCCCGGAAAACCAGAGGGTGCGGGTCGATAGATTGAGCTGAGTCTGAGTCCTGGGGGGCTGTAGCGTGATGTATTCAGGATCTTGTGCTGGCTGACCTGCGAGGTCACCCATCGCTGTAGCAGCCCTTGATGGGGGCTGACAACTTCTGATTGGGGGGTTTACAAGGGCTGATTGGAACAGGGTCCTGCAGGGCGTTGGGCATCCACCAGCCAGCAGGGGGCGAAAGAGGTGGCGTTCACAGACCGAGAGGTGCGGTGGCAGTGTCTATGCTCTCGATCAAAGCCCAGCTACCGGCAGCGCGCATTCAAGAGGCGGGAATCATCGTGTTGCTGACAGATATGGGGCTTGGACTAGCAGGGGGTAAACGTGAGCCCAGCACGGAACGTCGAATCGGAATCTCCTAGCAACCGGCGGAATTCTGGCTTCTGCATGCAGTAGGTTTACTCCGGATGGACCTGAGGTCGTTGATTGTTGTGCCGCTTTAGCCAGGGTCAAACGCCTCCATCGCCAGCATGGACACGGAGCTATTCCTCAGGGCAGGGAGACGAGCGGCAGGCCCCCAGGAGTCCGGCCCCCACATAGGCTCTGCCTGAAGTGACGTCAACATAGGGATGAATGTGTCTAATGGAAGTTAACAATAAATGCTGCAAATGAACTGTGACACACATTTGAAGACAGCAGTAATTAAATGTCCAGCCATTGTAAAGCAGCCCCCCCCACCTTGATATTTTAGGGATCTGAACCCACAGAAATGTTATCGGGTGACCTGGCTTACCAGTCGTCTCCAACTAAGCCCACTGGTTGCCGTGTCTTAAATCGCATACAAGATTTGCTGAATGGGTCGATCTTAGCGAATGTTCCTTAAGCGCCAGGCGATTAGAGCCTTCAGCACTGCTTAATCTGACATGGTGTTACTCACGAATGATAATCCATTAGAGGTGTGTTTGATATGACAACGGAGTAAATTAGATTATAACTATTTAGTGTGGCTGCATTATACAGCTTAATGTGTGAAACGCACTACTGTTCGTTAGCTAAATCAATGCCTAGTGGTAAAATGTACTAAAACAAATACAGGCAGGAACATGCTGCATTTATGAATATGAATTAGGATGTTTGACATAGCAAAGACAACAGGAACAACAGAACAGCAGCAAATATGGAAACATTAGCATCTCTGCTGGTCTAAGGTAAGTCTCCACTTTTGCTGGGATCAAGAGCAGAGGGAGGCCAGTTTTCCCCCAAAAAAGTTTTGCGTTGATGTAGCATTAGCCAGAATCACCTGGAAAACTGCCATGTTCTCCAGACTGGCGCTGTAGCAGAGGGGAGAGGATAGTAAGGGCTGATGCTCTGTACCCAGAATGCATCAGGTGTGAGCTTTGCTCGTGGCCCTGAGACCTGAGGCCACTGTGTAGCTAAAGGGCCACTGTGTAGCTAAGGGGCCACTATGTAGCTAAGGGGCCACTATGTAGCTAAAGGGCCACTGTGTAGCTAAGGGGCCACTATGTAGCTAAAGGGCCACTGTGTAGCTAAAGGGCCACTGTGTAGCTAAGGGGCCACTGTGTAGCTAAAGGGCCACTGTGTAGCTAAGGGACACAACCCACCTTCGTTAGAAAGCGGACGCTTGCGTTAAACGAGTTTGCCACTTTGCTCCTTCATCACATTCATATTTCCTTTGTGGGAATAAGAGAACAAAACAGATGGAAAAATCCTGTTTCTTCCTGGGGTGGGGGGTGGAGGGTCTTCATCACCATAAAGGAACGCCTCTGTGTTCAGTTTCATATCACTTGAAAAACATTGTGCTGAAAACGTATGGAGCTTTATCTAGGAAGACAATAACATGGAAGCAGATGGCTTTTAAGGACGGGAATGCTGAAGGAGCGTATGAAGATGTGGGGCGTCACATTGTCAGCAGACACAGGAGGGCATGCTGGGGGGGGCAGGCTTTAGCTCCTCGTCTGCATTTTAAGTTCTAATACGGCTAACCAGATTTCCATTAATTATTCTTTATTTTTTACTGTGGAATTAATGACACATCTATGGTCTTCAGAAATTTGGTCTGCAGAGTTGTGATTGCCTCATATTCAGCAATCAGTGGTATTCATCAGTAATAATCAGTGATCTTACTCAACGCTCAGAATACCCACGTAAGAATATCTTAATGGGGCCATTCGGTGTTCAGGTGCCATAACACAATGCATCGCACGCTCTCATTGGTCAGTGTGTTATAACACAATGCATCGCACGCTCTCATTGGTCAGTGTGTTATAACATAATACATCGCACGCTCTCATTGGTCAGTGTGTTATAACATAATGCATCGCACGCTCTCATTGGTCAGTGTGTTATAACATAATGCATCGCACGCTCTCATTGGTCAGTGTGTTATAACACAATGCATCGCACGCTCTCATTGCTCAGTGTGCTTTCTGTATTCATTTCCTAGAGCACAGATGGAAAATGCATCAATTTTTGGATTGCCTGCTGCAAGTTAACTTTTTAATTTTGCAGATCACATTCTGTTAAGCAGGACACCAGATTCTTCCATTTATTATAAGAATGTTGTTAGTCGTGAATGTTTTAATTAAGATGTCATGTGTTGATAAATGCATTATTCAGTATACAGACTTCTAAGATGATATCATTTTACATTTATTCTTGTATTAGACACTTTGATACAGAGTGACGTATAACTGAGAAAGCAGTTGGGCACTTTTTACAGTATCTGGTCAGTTACTGCGATGGGTTGGAGCCCCGCCCTGGGCTGTTCCCTGCCTTGCACCTGTAGCCTCCAGGATAGGCTCCAAACCCCGTAACCCTGAGTAGAACAAGTGGTTACAGAAAATGGATGGATGGATGGATGGATAATCTGGTTAATCAGTTAAATCCTCTTCTCTCCTCACCAACATGAGGCTACCTGAGCTTTGAACCTATTCTAGACAAACATTCAAATTGTATACTGCTACCCAGAATCCTTTGTGTGACTTGTGGAGATTATGAAGATATCAGCCAGCTGTGATGAGGCACTGTACATGCACTTGACTGAACACTTAATGATCTTAAAATAATAATCAATCCCCATCCTTGCTCTAATTTTTTAAACTGAGTTGAGATGACTACCTTTCCTCCCACAAACAATGTTTAGTGACAGCAAAGAGTGTGGAGATGCTGGCACTGTCTCTCTGTCCCTCTGTGAGGGACGCTGATGTCCCGTTAATTCTGAGCAGGATGCCGCTATATTTCCTGTTCACTGTCCCATTGCTCAGTATTGCATTATATTCGCAGTTATTGTCGGGAATATGAATGGGACAGCGGAGAATGAGTTATTGCAATTGCATCCATAATTGCATTGAAGCTCAAATTTATCTCCACAAAGAACCGTTTTCAAGAGGCTGGTCGTGGTTGCAGAAAAGGTCAGCCATCGCGACGATCACCCGCTTCGGAGTCCAGACGCCTCTCCCAGTCCAACTCGGTCGCGTCACCGGGACTGTCCGACACCCCTATTGTTCCATTCAGGAGATGTGAAGAACGGAGAGAAAATGATCACGCCTCGCATAGCAGCCTCGGTAATGAGCGAGGTGGGAAATGTAAACACACGAACGGCAGCAGTCTGCCGGGGCCCTGTGTGCCGCCAGATGCAGCTCCCTCCCCCCAGCCGAGTCCCCCGTTTGCGGCCATCATTCCTGCAGACCTGTCCGGTGTCATTATTTGTGACGAACTCCATCGTTGCTTAGCAACAGCGGCCTCCCCTAGCAGACGGTGTGCTGGAAATGCCAAAGGTGCCCCCGCGGAGAGAGCTTTCGACCCACAGCAGGTTCAGCCCGTGCCCTGTAAATCTTTCGCCCTTGTTGATCTCTGCAGCCCCCGTAAGAGGAGTTTGTGCCTTCAAATGGCAGCTGAGTAAATAGGAGTTTTCTTAGCAGCTGTAAAATGCCTTACTAAGACCCTTCGGTTTGTGTCACTCCCAGTCTCTCCCAATCTGTCCCAGTGTCTCCCAGTTTCCACACTGGGACACAGGTGTGCTGAGCCGCATCTTCTTATTTCTAATCTTATGACCCTTTTGCTCATTTTTTGCTGTTTAATGACGTAATGGCAGCCAAGCCCCTCCCACCGAATCACGTCCGGCAGCCAAGCCCCTCCCACCGAATCACGTCCGGCAGCCAAGCCCCTCCCACCGAATCGCGTCCGGCAGCCAAGCCCCTCCCACCGAATCGCGTCCGGCAGCCAAGCCCCTCCCACCGAATCACGTCCGGCAGCCAAGCCCCTCCCACCGAATCACGTCCGGCAGCCAAGGCCCTCCCACCGAATCACGTCCGTCAGCCTAGCCCCTACCACCGAATCACGTCCGTCATGCGCTCCATGTTGGGGGTCTGCTGTCAGCCGAGATTTAAGGGGCTTCTGGGGCTCGCTGATGGCTTTCAGGTGCGAAAGCCACCTCTTTATGTGTGTTCAGTGATGCAGATGACGCCTGGACAGAAGGTATAGAGGAGAGAGGGAGATGGAGAGAGGGGGAGAGAGAGACAGACAGAGAGATAGACAGACAGACAGAAAGGCAAATTCCACCATTCGGTAGCGCTGATCAGAGAGTTAAAATATTTCATGTAAAATTAAGGGATGACTGCAGATAGGAGGAGATTTGTTGTAATTACAGTCTACGTTTGCATTGATGTATTTGCTATAAACAGGAAAAAAAAAAAAACATTTCTCTTCCTTTTCAAGGTTCTTGTCTGCGCGTTTCTGAAATAAAGCACCTTGACACAGTCTATGCACCATCGCCAGTACCTGGAGAGAAAATTAGTTTTTGGTGTATTTTTGACGTCTGCATCGTATGGCTGGGAAGACATACCCTTCTAACACATCTGAGAACAAAGTTTTTTTAAACTTATCATGAGCTGTTTTGTCGTTCAGCGAGCAGCGCCGCGCCACTGTATTTGGAGAACCGGTCGCTGTCCGCGATCACGGGCCTGCCAGGCGTGCGAGTGGGCGTGGCCCTGTGTCGTCTCTCTCCCTGTGCCTCGCCCAGGTTCCCGGGATTGTCGGAATGCTGGCATGGAGCTGCAGGCCTTCTTGATTAGTGCTTATGCAACCTGGGTGAAAGATACAAGGGGGAAGGGGGTGTGACTTAGCGACCCACTCTGAGTGTCGATGCACACTAATATGCCATCCGCAGTTGGGGGGAAGGGCAGTGATTAAAGGTTGTGGAGGCATCAGGACACCCTTGCTTTCAAGAGGTCCTTGGGTGTGAAGCGGCACCCTGAGGCCGAGAGTGGTTACTGCAGATGTTCCTGTCAGCCCTGTAGGTGAAGGTAGAGGAGGTAACCTTGAGACCCTTGCATGCAAACCGCGCCATGTAGCTACATCAGCAATCATCCCTACAGTCCTATTGATTCACGTCAAGCTACGTCACAAGGCAAGTAGCCAGGGTCTCACCCGCCGCATTAAACGCGTCTCCCATGTCACAAGGGTGAGCAGCCAGGGTTTCCCCTGCCGCATTAAATACCACGCCCACGTCAGGAACACCGAGCCTGAGACTAGCACACAGTCATTTTTTTATTCCCTTATTTTTAGTTCATTCCTGCATTCATGCGCATCAGAGGCAGGGCTGTTCGGTCCGTTTCCTTTGAAGTTCAGATTAAAGGGGATCCAAATGCGTTTGCCTGTGCATACCTCCTGCTGTACTACAGGAATGATAAATTACCATCGCGTAAAAAGATTTAAACGGCAATGCACAAAAAGCAGTCTGTGTATGTCTGTGAATGACAAGTACCTTTTACATCATGCATTACCTTTCTCTTTTTAAAATAAATATATTGTGCGTTACATTTATCATTCATGTGAGATACTCTTTCCTGTTAGTATTGCTGATATTGTTTTTTTTCTGCTGTACCTGTTATTTTTGATTGATGTGTTTCTATTATATGGTTAAGTAACACTAAATGAAACCATCAACGTCAAATTGAGGATAAATGAATTAAGATTAAAATGAAATGAACAAATTGCATAAAAACCGTACCCCATTGAATACTGACTTTTTTTTCCAATAAACTTGAATACAGCTTTTTAAAAATACATTATTCATGTAATACTGCCTCAGAACGTGCCTCCATAGCCTGATGCCCTGCTCTCATCCTGATATTACACATGCTACCAGTCAAAGATTTGGACACACCTACCCATAGAAAGGTTTATTTGTACTGTTCTCTACATTGTATAATAATTATAAAGACATCAACACTAGAAAATAACATACGGAATATAGGCACTGACCAAAAAATATTAAACAGAAAAAGCAGCTCTGTGGGTTGGGACTCAGAAGGTTGCTGGTTCAAATCCCATGGTCAGGAGTGACATCCCACCATTGGGCCCTTGATCAAGACCCTTAACACCAGTTGCCCCACGGACTGGCTGACCCTATTGTCTCCTCTACGCCAGTTCCATGAGGTGGCCTCCTGGGATGCTGTTCCAGCTGTCCTGCAGGAGGTCCCATATATATGCTGAGCACTCATTGGCTGCCTTTCTTTCACCCTCTGGTCACACTCCTCCATAACCATCTCTACTGTGTTTAGGTCAGGTGGCCAGGTCATGTGATGTGACACAGTCAGGCATGTGGGTCTGCGGAGTGTCTCCCTGCCTCACCTCGTATCTGAGCAGACCTCTTCTCTCTCTTCTGCACTCCCTTTAATTCAGACTCATGCCTCTCGCTATGTACCCAAGGCCTCTGGATCATTCCGCTGTGAGCATTTCAGCCACCGCATGCCTCTGTCTGTTACAGGATGGATACGCGCAGTATCACTTCGTTGGATCTTCTTCGACCATCGAGAGGGACCGGCAGCGGCCCTATTCCTCTTCCCGCACCCCCTCCATCTCCCCGGTGCGGACATCCCCCAACAATCGCTCAGGTGAGGCTCTCTACCTCGCGCCTCCCCCTCGCGCCTCCTCCTCACGCCTCCCGCACTAATGCTTGATTCTGACCAGCCGTCCCATGCTTACCCTCTCCAGCCCCTGAATAACGTTACGGAGAACTGGTGCTGATTCCGCTGCCCAGATGTACGCGTGACACGCCCCCCTGGGGGGAGGGGGGGTGCATCTGCCCAATGTTTAGCGCTGTGGCATAACTGTAGCTGCTCTTGAGGAAAGTTGGGCGGGCTTTGACACAGTGCTTCTGTTATGTTCCGGCACAGCGAAGGGGAAATGTGCTCAATTTGACCTGCATGCCGCGTGTCGGTCAGGCATGACATGGGGGACCTTGAGCCGAGGAACACAATTAGTTCTGACATGCGTGTGCGTGCCGCACGACATGGCTGAGATAACGATGATGCCATTTCAGTGACACGTTTCTGACTGATAAACCATTTGGGGACACGTTAACCTTGACTGGTCAGTATGGGGAAGCAGTCCCCATGCACAAGGAAGCGCTCTACTGGAAACGAAACTCCTATTTTCAATATCCTGATACCCTAAACCAGTGCTCCCCAGAATCTTAATCAGCTTATTGCTGGGTTAAGTAGGTGTGTCTGAGCAGGGACATCTGCAAACTGTGTTTCAAACTTCCCCCCCCCCAGAACCAGAATTGTGGAACCCTGCCCTAAAACAATGCAAAGACTGTAGAGTTAATGCAAGTTAGCATGTGGCTAGTGTTAGTGTGGGATATTACATTAGTGTGGCATGGGCTTCAGCAGATTAGCATCAGTTAGCATGCACATTTTAGCGTATGTTAACATTAGCATGTTAGTACAGTACAGTAGCACACATTTATCTCTGCCAACTTCCAGCTGTCTCCGTTTCCGTGAAAAATACGGCAAATAGACTGGAGTCCCAGTAATGGCTACAGCAGCATATTACTGAGGGGACATTAGCCATTATGTGTTAGCTATGGCCCTGCATCGGAGTCGTATCGCATGAAATTACGAGGGAAATCATTTGCTAGCATAAAACGGTGAAGGACACTTAAAAACCGGTTCTTTATATTTTATAATAGTCAGTTAAAAGAAACCAGTTATATAAGGCAGAAGTAATCATCTACCAATACTATTATCATTACATAATGGCCCCAAATGGTCCCCACAGCACATGCTCTGTATGATAGCTGTGTGACGTGAGCCTTTGTGCTTTCGTTTGGGACTCCCGCTCAGACTGTGTACATTTGTGTCAGATCGCAGCCGCCCAGATACGCTATTCAGTATCTATACACCATGTAGCCATGTACTAACCGGCTAATGTTCACCTCGCTTTCACACACAGGGGGGGGGTGTCTATTTCAGCAAGCAGTTAGAATGTGTTTAGTCTTCATTACACTGAACAGGGTATACTGCCCCCCAAAGGCAAAACACTGTAGCTGCATATTTAATCAAAATTGAGTTAAAACTAAATCCAGCATAGTTACTGTGTTTTGCCTTTGGAGGGCAGTATGGTCAGCCCCCACCAGAGAGGGGTGCCTTTCGTCCAGCGTCCCTGTTACGGACCTTGTTCACGGGCCCGGCGAAGATGTGGCTGTTGAACAAGCTGCCATTCCTGCTGTGGGTGGAAGTCTCACTCGGCTATACCGAACAGGACTTAGACACAGACCAAGACTGATGCCGTAAGACCTTTCTCAAACAGGACAGGACTTAGACACAGACCAAGACTGATCCTGTAAGATCTTTCTCAAACAGGATAGGACTTCGCAGGGGTGTGGAGGAGTGGACAGTGTCCTCTGGAGGCTGTCCTTGGTGTTAACCACAGAACACAGCCATAAATCCCAAGCAGATATGGCTTTTATGACATTCTATATATGGACCATATTAGCCGCCGTAGTTATCTTCTCCACGGTACGCCTCTCCTTGGCACACAGCTGAATGAGGGGTGTGACCTTAGTAGAGACATTCATTTATGTGCACGAGGCTTCAGTGAGTCCCCCTGACATACAGCGCCTCTGTCAGGCAGCCATAGGAACACATGTCAGTCCACTAGGGCTGACTGCATGTGGAGGTTGGGTCCTGCTCATCGACACCCCCGCCCTCACTTGTGGGGGAGGCCCTACATGGGGTTCCAGTCCATCACAGAACACACACATGTAGTGAAACATCGTGGCCAGTGTAGTGTCTCCACTTCCCAAAACTCACACAAACATGGGACCAATACAGCAGCTTGAGAGCTGTGTGGCTCAGGGGGTTAGCGGATCCAATCGGAAGGTTGTAGGTTCTAATCCCAGGATCAGTTCTCTGTTGGGTTCTAGGAACCTGTTTTCTTGGTAACGTACACGACAGAGGAAGCATGGCTGACCCTTAGTTTACTGTGACAAGCAAAAGGCTCCGTCACTCGACCCCCTCTGAGTAATGGTGTGCCATTACTGAGAAACCCCACACTGTGGAGGGGGCGGAGCTAACCCCCTCCAGGTGATGGTGCGTCGTCACTGAGAAACCCCGTACAGTGGAGAGAGTGGGACTGATCCACTCCGAGTAATGGAGTGATGTCAATGAGAAACCGCACATAGTGAGAGCAGAGTTGACCCCCTCCAGGTGATGGTGTCAGGCCCCTTTATCCTAGCTGGCCTCTGAAGGTTCAGGTGCAGCAACCTGTCTTCACCTCTCTGGTGAATTTGGCAGATTTGCTGCATGTTAGGCCCCAGCCACTTTGCCGGAGCCATTTGATTCAGGAAGCCGGGATCAGCGTTATCGGCGCTATCGGCGCTATCGGCGTTATCGGCGCTATCGGCGCTATCGGCGTATTTGGCGCTATCTGTCATTAAGGAGCACCGGGCATAATGGCTTCTTTCAGAACAGCAAAATAAAAAGCGTCTCTGCGGATGAAGCATCAAGGGTCTGGCTCTGCCGAGGAGACTTGTTTTTGCCTTAAACAGATCTTCGGTTTGATCTGTGAGTGTGGTGAGTAATGTGTTCCGGTCTGTGCTTGGGTTTGGATGAAAACGCTGATCAAATGTCTGGCAAACGAATAGAAAGCGTAACGCACCAGCGAGTCACAGTCGGGGCTCATCATTTGTGGAGCAGTGAAGTTCCCCAGCGAGGATGCAGCTGTCACAGCACCCCAGAGGTTTGAGGGTTAACACAGCTTTAACAAGACACCTTCTGAGGGTGGGCAGCCTGACCATGTTGGCAAGGGCCTGAGGGCATGGGGGGGGGAGTTTGGGGAAACCCTGACTGTCCTCTTCTCTGCTTGTTCCAAAGTCTCAAACTGATACCCAGTACAAAACACGTCATTAATGACATGTGTCCCCATCCAGAGGGATAGGACTCCATACCTGTGATCAGAAGGTCACTGGGTCAAATCCCAGAGCTGCAGGAGGGATGTCATCATTGTCCCCTGAGCGAGGCCCTTAACCCCCGTTTGCTCATGGCAGCCACTGATTCCGCTTCCTATGAAGATGTCCATCGCTTTAGATAAAAACGTATGTTAAATAAATATAATCACATGGCTCTTGTCTGTGAGGAGTAGATGCAGGTGAAGTGCAGCCCCACTGAAGTGCCCTCAGGGGATTGGCAGTCTCGGGACTCCGTAACGACATAATAAGCCTGATGATGTAATGGTGTGACATTGCATCCCCGTTCCAGTCACCCCCACTGTATCCAGAAATCAGCGTTAAAACCAGGAATTCCAGGAATTCCCCCTTTGCCTTCCAGCTAATTTCCAGCAGGTTGTTTTGTGGGGGGGGGGTCCCCACTGTCACATGACCGCTTCCTCAGCTGAGGTGATTGGAGCCTAGGTGGCTCACCTTGGGATAGGAAAGCACCCCCCTCACGGACTGGCGTTTCGCTCTCCCCCTGCCAGCGAGCGCCCCCGCCTCGCCACGCGAGATGACCAGCCTGAGGGACAGGAAAGCAGACTACGAGTCAACCGGGACCAATGCCGGTTTCCATGGAAACAAGGGGGAGCACACCTCCCGGAAGGACGCCATGGCAGGTGGGGGCTCGCCTCGTCGCACCCTTAAGGTCACGGTGGGGGGGGGGGGGGCAGGCACGGGGCCACATAGTATAATGTATGGCTTTGGACCCCCCACCCTGGACAGGCATGTAGCCAGCCCAAACCCGCTCGAAATTAGCTAGCACTCCTGGTCAGTGAAATCTACTGAGCAGCCCCAACCCCCCCCACCGCGAAGTTTCGGCCTGTGGGGGGCACATTCTCAATCTCCTTGTGGGTATGTGGAGAGCCTGATGCCTGCCCACAGTAACAGGGAATATTGCCGTAAACACAACATGAAATATGAAATATTACTGTTCCGACACGTAGGTTTATTTTTAAAAGAAAAATGATGAATTTTGATGCTTAAAGTGCACAGTCATGATCAGTTTTTGTCTGGGTGTCCAGTTTCCGTTTTGTCCCAAAGTTCAGCTTGTTTGTCTCACTCCGTGCAAGCCGGCTCACGGCCATCGTGCGATCACTTCGCTGATGGCTGCCGCTCGCCTTATCTGTGTGACAAAGGAGGGTAATACCAAGCACAGTGAGCCGTCCCTCCCCCCGCTAGGCCTTTTTGTCCCCCCGCCCCCTCAGGAATCCGTACGCCCACAGCCAGCTCTGACACAGTCCATTCCCATTGCCCCCTGGCTAATTCAGATTTGCAGGATTAGCTAAATGCATCGTTCCAAGGTCACATGGAGCTGTCTGCCAGCGTGAGGTGTGACGCCCCCCAGTGGTGGGCTCTTAGAATGGGCGACGATCGCTCTTCCTGCAGTCCCCGGAAGACCGGATTGTCTCGCCTTTGTTCCTTTGCTGTAAGTAGCTTAAGAGTGAAACATAAAGCTGAGTAGCAGGCAGCTTTGGAGCAGGCCGGTGTTCCCCCGGGCCTCTCCCTCGGCAGTCATGTGACTCCTGATCATGTGACCTCTGTAAACAGGCTGAGGTCATCTCCAGCCTGTGAGCTTCAATGGCCTCATTGCACGACCTTGGAACCTCCAAGCACAGAAAATTCTGCTGTATGGCTTACATTCATGCTTATATATATATATACACACACACACAGGTTTGTATTTATATCTTTGTGGGGACTCTCCATTAATTTCTATGGGCAAAACCCTAATCCCAACAATGATAACCTTAATCCCTACCAAGCCCTAACCCTAACCATAAGTAACCAAACAAAATATGCGACTTTTGGCATTTTTACTCTTTTGATTGCATTCACAGATCTTTGTGGGGACCTGAAGAATGGTCCCCACAACGTCAAAAAAACAGGTTTTTATTACATTGTGGGGAACATTTAGTCCCCACAATGTAGCATAAACCTAATCCATACAGACACACACACTCACACAGATACACTCACTCATACAGACACACACATTCATAGAGATACACACACTCACAGGCATACACACATACATACACACACACACACTCACAGAGATATACACACATACACACACTCACAGAGATACACACACATACACACACTCACAGAGATACACACACTCACAGATACACACTCATACACACGCACATACACACACACAGAGATACACACACACATACACACACTCACAGAGATACACACACTCACAGATACACACTCACACACACGCACATGTAGGGTATACATATCCTTATGGGGACCGCTCATTCATTTCAATGGGAAAAATGCTAACGCT
>JAOYFF010000081.1:179435-193372 GCA_025773925.1 Cryptomyrus ogoouensis
GGGGCCATCCGGGGTGTAGGGGCCAAGGTTGGCCCCGAGATGTGGGGCCCCAGGGCATAAATATGACAACAAAAGGATTGTGATTTGGAAAGAATTTGGCTCAAGGAATGCATTTTGAATGTGAAGGTTCTCTGGGTGAAATCTCGTACCTTAGACGTTCACAGTAAACAGGTGCGATATCATTTATTAAGCAATTCATTAACGTGGGCCCCGTTAATGTGCCCGCTTTGCCGGGCCCAGTGGATTAAGGCTGGCTTGTGCAGTGAGATTATTTATAGTGAACCCCTGCGAAGCACCACAGCTGGACACAAGGCTCGCTCAGTGAGGTTTATCGCCGTCGAAATCCCACAACCTCTCGGTGTATGTTTTTTAATTCCCATCACTCCTTTTACCTTTTGGCTGCAAGTGAGCCCTTTGGGGATGATTTGCACATGTTGCAATACTTGCAGTTCAGCCTGTGAGCCCCGAGCATCGGCAGCATGATCTGTGTGTCCCTGAGGTGTCTGTATTACGTGTGGGGGGGTCTGCTCCCACCCTCCAGTTAGTGCCGCTCCGTCCATTAGGTGATGTAAGTGGCCATCTTCTGAGCCAATTCACTTCGTCTCAGAGAGGGGGCGCCAGTGATGCAGCTTGACCAGGGAGCCACATTTGCTTCAGCCGCTACTGCCTCCTGTACTGCGTGCCCAGCCTCAGATACGGACGGCATCCATTCTTCCATGCGTCTCTCCATTATGGGTAGATTCCCATATGGGACAACTGTAGCTAGCTTCACCGCGAGCTTGGCTCTAGAATGTAGATGCAGATTCCTGGCACGCTCCTGCTCCTCGGGTCCCTGGGCACCCTCTACGGCTCATGTGAAAGTGCTTTTCCACTTCGGGAAGTCATCCATCACTGAGGGATATACTGAGCGTAAAAGTGATTTAAAGACACATTCTGTAGAAATATGGCATGCCCGCTGACATTACGGTAAGTTAAACTAACTTCAAGAGCTGTTACCTTAAGAGATTTGTGTTAGTCCTGCAATGCCGCCGCAGAGCTGCAGTCTACTCTGGATGTCACACGACCATGGCCGGCCTCATCCTGGAGCCATATTAACTGCTGTCCGTCGTGCTACTTTTGGAATAAACAATCAAGCTGACAGGAGCAGGGTAGCGCATGTGCAAACGTGACATTTCAAGCTTATTTCTTCATGGAAATTTCTGGATTAAGGAGCAGGACTCAGGTTACCCCCCGACGCTCCTCTTGTTTACTTTGGTCTCCTGTGGACCGTTTTCTCGGCCATTACTATAAAAACATGAACTTTAGTCCAGTAACTTCTAAATAACAAACTAGAAACATTCAGTTTATTACATAATTACGAGCGTATAAAAGCTGATTTGTTTGTTTTGTTTTGTTTTCTGCTGGTCAAGTGAATCACAGTAAGTCGTTCCCCTGGTTCTTCTTTGAGGTTAATTGCTGATTCCACTTCGATCGTGGTCAGTTCTCCCTCCTGCTGCTCAGACGTTGAGCGACGGGCTCCAGCCTCCCTCCTTTGTTGCTCCCCTCGACCCTCCTCCTCTCCTCCTTCAGCTCCTTGTACCTCCACCTGGGCACTTGCAAGAGGTGCGAGTCAGCGGTGCGGACCTTCATGGGCTCGCACGTGGCGGCGGGCGCCTTGGAGACGAACAGGCGGGGCACGGCCAGGCCGGGGCGCACACTGCTGCGCCGCAACAAATGCAGTGGCATCAGGCTGCTCCTGCGCGGCGCCCCAGCGGACGTGGCAGCTGCCTGGCGCAACGGCTGCAGGCTGGAGCGCCGCTCCTGAGCCCGTGGTACAAGTAGGACGCGTGAGTTCTGGAAGAGTCGGTGGTATTGGGTGAGATGCTTGGGGCCCAGGTCCCTGAGCTCGTCCTGCCTCTGGCGGCGCAGGATCTCCTGCACAGCAGGCCGGCGCTTGCCCACGCAAGGCGGGCTGCCCGGGCACACAGTGCGGCATGCCGTGGCTACGAAGGGGCTGCTCAGAGCGGTGGTGACGCGCACCATGTGGTCCAGCACGCCATCCTGCCGTGGGGCTGTCCGCACGCAGAAGGCCACCCGCAGGGAGCAGCAAAGGGTCTCGGCCAGCCGTCGCAGGCAGCTCCCGTTCGCGCGCGACTTGGACACGCGCTCCGCCAGCTGCGGCCACTCCAGCTGGTATGCGTCGCAGAACTGCTCAGCGCATGGCCGAGCCATCAGTCGTGCCATGACGCGGGCTGTCTCATAGCGGCCTGTGAACAGGGCCCACTCCCGGGGGGTCAGCTTCCGCCCATAGTCCGTAGACTCCATGTCGCCCCCTAGTGGCAGCAAAAATTTACTAAATTTAAAAAGCATAATATCACCCTGTTGCATAGAACTTGTCAATCAAATCGACAACCTACATTTCTCATATTTTACCCATTTACGCAGATTTTAACGAATTAAGCAGTTCAGGTTTGGTGCAGAGGTACTTAAATCATTTTATCAGGCGTTCTAACGCCTTTCTAAAGTTTTTTTTTAGAACAAACAGGCTAATGACCTCAAAACAAAGTGCAGACCACAAGCTGGTGCAGAAAGGGTGCAGTACCTGCTAGCATCAAGGCCCGGACGCAGTCTGCCCTGCCCTGCATGGCGGCCTTCATCAAGGCGCTGAAGCCGTGGCAGTTTCTCCTCTCGATGTCCAGGCCAGGGAAGTAGTTGAGCAGATAATGGGAGATCATTGTGTGTCCTGAAGAGTAGCAGAACGCTATTAGCAGTTAGCATAGTGGGAGGGAGCGGCCTGGCCATGTGCACCTCCTGTACTCTTTCCAAGGCAGAGCAAGTCCCAGCTGAGCATACTGACAGGTCTATAGTTTCTTGGTCGTGTGCTTTGTTTACCTTAAAGGGATGGTTCAGGTTTCGAAAATCAGGTCACAGGGAATCATCGCCCAGTCATTTATACATGAAAGCGATTTATAGTTATCTGCAGTGTTGTCAGACTACTATGGTGATTTGGTATGCGGTGATACACGTACGCGCCTTTTCAAAATGCCATGATAAATATCACATTAGCTTAATTAAAGGCCAAAGGCAAGCTTTGCTTTGCATCTTTCTGAAAATTAATGAAACCACATCCTTGGAGTTAATAACATTTTGTTAGAGATTACTGTATTTTTTGTCATTATTCAACAGAAGACATCTTTTGGAACGTCCAACTCTGTGACCTCTAGAAACACCTCATTTCTGTAAAAGAGTGTTTGTATTTTAGAATGTTAATACCTGCTGTCTGTAAATATTGCAGGTTTTATCAATAAAATGAGGCACAGGTAGTGCTGCCATTGTTTTATGTGTAAAATGGTGGGCGAGAAGCAGAAAAGGAGCGATTGGCTGGTGGATTACAGCTTCCTCCCAAAGAGCCAATCAGCAAGCATCTCACCTGCCTGAGCAGCTGTGATGAGGGCAGTGTTTCCTTCCTTGTCCTGCCAGTTGACATCCAAATAAGGGCACTGCGCCAGAGCTATGACCACGTCCAGGTAGCCTTGGTAACAGGCCACTATCAGTCCCGTCTACAGAATACACAGAGATGGAGAGATCTTAGTAGAAACTTCACAAAAAAATTGCTCAACAGATGGAATACCCAGTTTCCTCTGAGCAGTTAAAACAGTTTAAGAATCAACTTTAACTAAGTTTCAATTTTAAAGCATGTGAAATTATTGAACATACCATCTTATTTTTTGACACTTCACTAATTTTTTCCGCTTAATATTTTATTTTTAGATTTTTTCCTTCTTTATTCACTTTGTGGCTTGTTGTTACATGTTAGCTGCAAATTTTATTCAACTTTTCCATTTTTTGCTTCTTTTAATCTCATTTTAATCTCATATGCGAAGCACTCTGAGCTACATTTTATGTAGAAAAAGTGATATATAAATAAAGATTATTATTGTTATTACTATCTAGCATATAACATATTTAGAATTTAGCTAAACTCTAATACTTAGTTCAGTGGTGTCTGCTTTCCAGGTTTCCCTGTCTGGTTGTGTTTAAGCGCTGAGTTTACTCCGCCTCAGTCTGTTCGAGAAAACACGAGAAACTAGCTGCATGCTACCCATGCTACCCAAATCGCATGCTACCCGAACCACGTGCTACTCAAACCGCATGCTACAACAACAGTACACTACCCAAACAGCATAGTACTTAAACTGCACGCTACCCAAACCGCATGCTACCCAAACCACACGCTACCCAAACCACACGCTACCCATACCGCATGCCATCCAAACCACATGCTACTCAAACCGCATGCTACTCAAACCACATGCCATCCAAACTGCATGCATGTGTGTCTCTGATGGATTCGTGCAATTCCCTGGCCCACAACAGCCGTGATTCTGCAGCCCAGGCCTTCCTGGCCTCTCGGTGTCTAACAGCGGCATGGGGTAACGCCGTGGCCTCTGTCGTGCTGCCGCTGATACTTTGCCAGCTTCTCTGGAAGATAATTTATAGCCTGAAGAGAGGGAAAGGTTCTCCTGGGCGATGAAGGGATCCACCAGACTGCAGGCAGTGCAGGACGGACTGGGACGATTTTATTAGCACCCTAGGGCTGCCTCAGGAGCTCAAAAAGCCATGTGCTAAATCATTTGCTTTCTGACTAACAAGAAACTTGTACAGCCACCAGTGCCGGCTTCTGCCAACACAGACCCTGCACACCTGCTTCAAACTCAACCCTCTCTGAGACATGCAGGAGTAGAGTAAGCTATTAGCCCAGTTAGTATTAATATTACTTAACTGGTAACTCTAGATTGTGTGTCTATGTCCTGTGATTAACTATTTATGAACTCTACATTATGCTCTCATGGTTATCTCTCTAATCAAGATTATTATTATTATTATTATTATTATTATTTTGGGGTTTGTGTAAGGTGCTTTGGACAGAAATTTCTGCTAACCAAACATAAACTTAATGTAAACATAAGCTTATTCACTGGCATATTAAAACTCAAATCTGGAACTAACACTCATGAACTGGTATAAGAACATAAGAGTTAGGGTTAGGGTTAGGGTTAGGGTTAGATGGTAATGTTAGCTCACTAACTGTCTAATAGTTAAGTAAACTACTTAGTTAAGTAAACTACTGTAGTTCTAGTAGTAAACTACTAGAACTACAGTACTACTACTACTGAACTCAAAACAAAATTACAACAAACTACAGCAACAAAAGATACATTTTATCAAGAAGGAGCTTTAATAAGAATAAGGTCACATTCCTCCTCCATTTTCACAGGCAACCAATGATCTGCAGAAGAATATCCGAAGGGACAAATGAAATAAACGTGATTGGCAGATTCAGATGGCGCAGACTGAAGTTGACAAATTGGGTGGGCAGAGCTGAAATTTGGGTGGGCATTGCCCACCTCTGCCAATCTCTAGATCCCGCTGTGCTACACACTCACCAAGGCCCTGCATGGAACAAGCACTTATGATGGATGGATGGATGGATGGGTGGAAGAAATAAAGACTTGATTCCAGGTTTTAAGTCACATTTATCCTGGTGTATACTCTACATGTCCATTTTTATTGCTGGGAACCTTGCTTGTTCTGCATCAGTCTTTAAGTGTGGAATCAAAGAGACCCAAAGCAGAGATGTACCAAAGTAACCATAGGTTTTACCCTCATAGCGGACCAGTGGTTACAGGCTTCAAAATGCCAGACAGGCTGTCTCAGCTTATCGGGATTCAGAGAGACGTGAGTCTCTGCTCGCTTTTTTAAACAGGACCCGGGACGACATCAGCAGAGTTTACTTTAGCAAGGTTTTTGCTTCATGAGCTTCACCAGCTTAAACAGCACTTAGTAACTTATCTGTTCACCAAAGATGCCTTGCTGATTAAAGCATAATGTCCTTTCCTTGGATGAAAAGGACACACGTGGAGAGACTCGAACCTCACCTCCAACCAGAAGGTTATGAGTTTAACTGCACGCCATTGGCGTGGTATCTGGGATTCAATCTCGTCTTGGGTCAAAGTAACACACGTGTGCATTTACAGTTACAAATTATACCAAGTGAGTCACTTCATCATGCCATGTTTCAAATTCAGAATACGGCACCAGGGAAATATTCGTTTAATTTTGGATTGATATTAGTAATCTCACACTGGAGGGAATGATTTGCATTAAAAGCATCCTGGGAAATTTACATCCTGTGGTTCTATCATCCTCACTACTCACTAGAAAATTGTAAAAGCAGAATAGACTTGCACAGTGTCTCTCGCTCCGACTGAAGCAGCATTTCCGGAAAGCTGCAAACTTCACGAGCGCCGGGATTGATTTTAATAGCCCCGTCAAAGGTCAGTGCTAATTAAGCTGTCAGCGTGCCGTGTAAATTGTGAAACCGTGCTGCAGTTTACGCAACAATACGCGCTCACTCAGAGGAAAAGGTCAATGAATCAACCACTTGACTAATTTGAGAACACAGCCTTCTCTCACTGTATTTTAGTCAGTTTTAAAGCTTTTAATGTTAAGTTTTACGGTTGCTGTTAACTAGATATTCATATCTATCTGGAACACTGGTGTACCCATATGTAACATAATAGTTTTATCAAATGAATTCTGCTTTTATATAATTTCCAATCACTCCTGCCCTACAATGGGTAAGTAGTTATGTCAGACTGATATATGGTTGGATGATTCCCAATTAAAATATTGTTTCCACCATCTGCACTGATTACAACCATTTCTTTAAAAATGGTACAGAATGCAGGACAAGTCTTCATTATTAGACATGAATTATTAAAGAGCATTTACTCTGGATAATCAGTACACTCAGATAAGCGGCTCTCTGACATCATTAGGCTAGTGCCAGCAGACACAGAGACTCTGATCCTGGAGACAATCCCTTGTTAAGACTTTGCTAATAACCTTCCTCCAGTTAAGCATCTGGCCTTTACCCTCTCTGTGTCACCTGACTGTTGGTGAGGTGCTCTGGGAGATATTTTTTTTGTTATTGCATCTTTAAAACTCCACAAACGAATCACTGACCATTACTGGACTTAGTTCTCCCACGCTGGCTAACTCTCTATTGAGCGAGTATCGGAATGTGTTCACCGATGAGACGTCTAAGCACTTATGTAAGTCGCTCTGGCTGAGGATGCCTGCCAAATGCCGTAAATGTAAATGTAACTCCTGAGACACAGATATTGTGATCCTGATTCAAACATGCTGAAAAACACCATTATTGTTACCTGTGCCGGACAGGCGGAGAAAACACAAGGAGCTGCACTGAGCTGGAGCCCCATTGATCCGGTGCTGGGGTCCCGGGGCCCGGGGCACTTCATTTGAAATGAAGCTGAATTCAGACGGCTGTTCAGAAATCCACACAGATACCGCCAATGGTCTAATGCAAAATTATATCGGATATATCAATCCAACATTCTACATCTTAAAAATATTTGGCCAGTTCCAGACTTTTGACTCTGTAGCCTGCATCCATTCCAGACTTTTTGAGCTTCGTGTATCTGGCCAGCTGATATTTACTTACAGTGCTGAAGTAAATAAGCCTTAACAAACAGAGTGTATATATATATACACAGACACAGACACACACAGACACAGACACACAGACACAGACACACACACACACAGACACACACAGACACACACACACACACACACACAGACAGACAGACAGGCACACACAGACAGACAGACAGACAGACACACACAGACACACACACACTATATTTAGCTGCAGCTACTGCTGTTTCCAGTTACTGCTAAATATAGCATCCGTCTATGACGAGGCTAAAGGATGAGATCTGGGCTCCATTCGGTTCGCCAACAAAACAGCCACAAGACACAACAGCTTCTGCCTTGAATAGAAGCAGCGGCTTCTGCCGTCTAGCGAGTGCCTCGCTCTCAGGCCTGCTAAGTGTTTGGCAGTGGCCTACTGTTCAGTGTGAGGTTTAACAGGGGTAACATGGGATATTCAGGGGCCCAGATTTACAGGTATAATGGAGGGGGGGGGTTCAAGACTGGTCACATGACTTCCCATTTTGGATTTTGTCAGGTGGCCCAGAATTTCTAGCTGTGCACCTGCAAATACATCATACATCCATCCAACATCCACCGATATGTCTTTTTGGTTCGTTTTATTCTATTGCGGACCAGGGTGCATGAATTCTATACATTTCATCAGCACGTGTACATAGTACACATCGTTTGAATTTCTATAGTTCAATTCTAATGTTCAGCAAGACTCAAACCTCAAATTGTTATCATATTCTACAGTTCTGCCATGTAATCCCCACAATGTACAATGCATTTCAAGTTTTAGTTAGTGACAAGCAAGTGGTCACTTACGAAATGGCCACCAAATCGACCAGCCAGGGGAGACTAAGCTGGTTATCAGCACACATCTGCCGTATAATTCCAGCATGATTAGATTATGAAGGCAGGTCCCGGCGGCCTGCATGGTAACACAGCTTTGCTATCCTGTCTCCAAGAGTCTGTCCCATTTTCGGCCAGGCTTCTGAACACACAGGGATTTCCCCGTTAAAACAGAACGCAGCAGACACATGTACAGAAGGGAGAAACATGCTAGATGCTACATAGTTTCATTCCTCCTTGAAGCAAAGATTAATTTTGCTGAATGTCAAAGTCCTTCTATTTAAAGAAAAATAATGTTCACATGTGTCAATATCTCCTGTTGGGATTTACGAGAATCTGATTTGTAGTCGCACAAGCGATATAAAACTTTCTGGATTCTTGAATTTTTATTGTCATCACCTGCAGGAGCACTTTTGTTAGGTAATACAAAGCTGAGGATGCAGCGTTCAGACCCATAACCCTCTCTAACAGGCACGGGGCTCCACATGAGGAATGTCAGGCCTGAAAGACTGTGAGGAGCTGTCAGATTCTCCATGCGCTCCATCTCCAGATCAAACCCAACAAAGTGGCCCTATCCAGTTACAAAGTAAGAGTGACAAACTCAGACTGCGATGACAAGCTGCAGCACAGACTCGTCCCATTCAGAGCAACAACTGCGCACCAAGCCTCAGAGGAAGAATATTACAATATGTATGTGTGTTAGTTTGGTGAAAAGCTTCAGCTAACCGACATCATGATAAACTTTGAATTTAAACGCATTCTGTTGTTGCTAAAATGATCCTGTACTGCTTACCAAATATATCAAATCTGAACATGGGCCATCGTTTATTTCGGAGAAACACTGATTACTTTATGTTAAATGCATGAGCTTAATAAAAGTTACTTAAAGAGTAGGTCCAGTAAAAAGTGAGAAAACCTCAAATCTCAGGCTTTATTATTTAGCTGCAATTCTTGAGTTGCTTCGGGAGCAAACACAACAGCAAGTGGGGTACTATACTGGCTGATAAAAGTTCCAGGGTAAAACATCGGTCCTTCTGTATGCATAAGTCTGTACACCTTATGTCTTAAGATACTGCCGTTGATTACAACTCTATGCGAAATGAAGTGCGGCTTGTTCAAGGTGAAGGAACAGCTAAGGTGAGACTGCACGAGTAAAATGAGCTTCCTGCCTCTCGCATTGCTACACGCCGGAAGGCTGCTTTGTTTATCGCTCCCGCGAGTATCCAGATCATCAGCGGCTAAATACAGTAACACCATGTAAGAAAGCCGCTGTGAGACGTGAGCGCGGAGATGGCAGGGACCCAGAGCGCGCACCGTCGGGGACGCGCTGGAGAGCGGCGCTGCACTGCCGGGACATGGCGCACAGTGCGGCCCAGTCTCTAAGTCTGCCTTTTAAATCATTCATTCAAAAGGATCCACTGGAAGACACAGACCACTTTAATTATTTAACAAAGCAGACAGGGCTATGCTAGCAGCGTGTAATGGGACGAGTCTGCGTCGCTGCCACATTGTAAACGGGAGTAGTGCTGTCGTATGGAATGGGACAGCTGAGGTTTTCTAACTATGAGTGAATAAACTGAATTTAAAAATAAGCGGTCAAAACCACACGCTTTAACAGATTTGATTAACTAACATCCATCAGTCACCAGTGGCTCACCTTCCCTCATATAAAGCGATGAATGTATTGCATATTTCTAAAACAAATTATTCAATAAGTAATACGTATTTAATTCATTTTTTTGTACTAAGTAATAAATACCGCACTTAATGAAACAAAGTTCGGAATCTAAGATAAATAAGAAAACACAAAACAGTGCAACGGACTAGGCTAAGTATAGTCTACATATGCAACACTCTCCCTATTCAAGTTTGCTGGAAAAATTCGGATCATGAAGTTTTGTTTGCCATTTAATTTAATTACTTGCAATAAATGTCCATGTATTTTTATTGTAATTAAGCTGCGTGGCAGTGTCAGAACAGAAACACACGGATATTTGGCCTTATAAATAGTCGTTTTTTCTTGACGGTGTTAAGTTGGGAGAGTCACATATATAAAGCCCGTTAATTTAATTATTAAAACAAGGCAGCTCTTCGACGCCGCGCGAACTTTTTTATGACGGCAAAACTTTTTAAAACATTTCTATAACTGGAGCTCACCCTGCTGTTGCGATCAGTCTCCCGGACCTCTTCCTCCGTCAGCCCCTGCCTGATCATGATCCGCACGATGACGGTGTTATTAGTGCAGCATGCTCGGAAGAAGGAGATGGGCTCTGGAGACGGCGATCGCGGCAACCCGATCGAGTTATCAGGTGGGTAAAAGGAGTCATCTGAGGCGATGCTCCTGCTGTCGGGGAACTCTGAGAAATCTTCATACTCCTCAAATTCCTGATAGACATCGTCGTCGTCATCATAGTCATCATCGTCATCGTCTTTATCGGCATCGCCAAAGCCGAGGGATTCCCCCTCCGACGCGGGGTCCTCGGCGCTCTTCTGCTCCTGGGCGGCCTCGGCCTCCGAGCCCTCACTCTCACTCTTCTGCTGCACTTGAGTTATCTTCACGGAAGAGGAGACCCCTCCATCTTGATCGTCCCTTATCACAGCCATTTGACCCCTAAGTAAAGATCCACTGCGCGGGCAATACGACACTCTCTCCTCCTTCACATTCTGGGCACATTTTTATCACAAATTTCTCAGAGACAACGTCTGCAGGAAAAAAAAATGCAATTTTAACACACACTTGAGCCATCTGAACTAATTAGGCCTATACGAATATTCACAAAATTATACACGCGAAAATAATTTTAAAGTGCCCCACGGGTGACTTTTTGCATATTAATGCACAAGTTACAATTACTGTCATTTCAGGAGTAAAAAAAAAAAAACATGCAGAAATAAACTGACAACAAAGCTTTCCAGATGTAAAAGTTTACTTTATGTGCAACGTTAACAACAAAGCCTCCGCGTTGCTTTTGGCAAAAGAAGAAAAAGCACTTGGACGAACCAGCAGCTAATCCGTTTAGGTCTCCCTCTCCTTCTCGCGCCGCATGGTGCTGCTCACGTGACTTGTCATTTTGGATTTTGATTTCTGGTCGTGCTGAGGATTGTGTGACCTATTACTTAAAATGTCGCATGCTACCACAGACACTATATTTTTTACTCTGGAGATGACTCGTAAAAGTATTTTGTCGGGAGCTGGTTGTTGTTGGTTGCAGAAAAACAAACAAGCGTGATATAAGCAAGTATAATGGTTTCAGAATTAATTAATCAGAATTAATGAGGAGAGGGCCAAATTCAGAGGCTTGTAACTTAATCAAGAAAGCGATTAACACCTCTCCCAGGGTGTGGTATGATGTATGCTTGTAGATGTAGCCCTAGGTTAACTTGGAGAGCATAAGTTTGTGCATGGGATACCAATGGAAACAAACAGTTTTGGTAGAAAATTTACAAGCTTGGTCTCTACTAAGCTTCTGTCAAAGGTCTAAAGGTCTGTCAAAGGCTGTTTTTACGTTTTGCAAAATGACATATTTTAGTGTCTGGTATAGTTCTAGTACTGATTAGTATTTTTTTTCTTCTCAGTTTTTTAAAATCCCGCTTATAGTTTATGGTACATGACCAGTTTCTGCAGCTGTTCACAGCCTTTGCTGCGGAGCCCGCATGTATCGCTAAGTGAGTCTGCCGTGTGGCTGCTTCAGAAACCTTAAAAAAGGCGACCAACGCGGGGACAACGCGGCAGCCGCGTGACAGTAAGCCGCTCTGTGGTCAGCTCTTGGGTTAAGCACACTTAGGTGAAATACCAGCCTCTTACCCGCCTTTGTGTCTTGAGAGTTTATCACCTGCAAGCGTATCCAGGCTCCGCGTACTGTGGCGTAGATTGGACACTGCACCCCCCTGGAAGGACTCGTGCAGAAACTTAACAACTCTTCATTATTTTCCTCCTCAAGCGCATGTAGAGATCGACACTCCTCCCCCCATCAGTATTTAAGCACATGATAGTTCAGCTGCCATCAATCATACTGTGGCACTCAGGACTATTTATGCAGAGTACATTATTACTGGGGGGTCCAAACGTCCCGTAGTTCACAGGACATTCCTGATGCTCTAATAGCCGGATTCTGTCACTCTTTACTTAAACGTGAGGCTCCTGAGGCAGGTTCTCGGTCTGTGTGGGTGTAAGGCACTCTGTATTTATAGGGTCGCGTTTATATGTGAGACTCCACTGTGTCTGGTGCAGAGACCTTAAAGAACACGCACTGCATGGATGGTCCTGTGCAGCGACACGTCTGTAAGGCACCGGGCACGGTATCGTCAGGTCCCAGTATTCCTTGACGTGTTAGAGGTCGTCTTATGTTGCCTGTCTCTTTCGCTTGTTTTCTAGGAGTACCCCACGTCACAGTGTCTCTGAAATCCGTTCAGTGTGTTTTTAAACTTTTAAAGCGGCGGGTCTAAAGCGACGCCTACGATGCAACCGGCCACTGAGAGATTAACGGCGAGCGCGTGTCCCGCGGCGGGCCTTGACCCCAGAAGACGCCGCGACCTCGGTGATGACGACTAGCAGGAGGCTCTGATTAGAATGGCCTGGGAGCTCAGCAAGACAGCGACACTGAAAGGTATTCCCCAGGGGCATCGCAAAGCTCGCAGTCGCTACAGAGATCGCCAAAGCTCTCAGTTCCAAAAATATCTGTTTTCTCAGTGTTGCATCAGGTACTGGCCGGTTGAACCTGGGTCTGTGTGACACTACAGATGCTAAATCTCGTGTAACTGTCCGTTCGAGGGGTCTGTTCTCAAGGGCATTCGGAAGGGGTATTTCTCAGGAATGTAATTAATAGGTTGTATAACAGTCGAGCAAGTAATATTTCATCTAAAGATAATTACTTCTGAAATAATTTCCGGAAATTTGGCCCATCATACATATGCATGTGTTAAAGACTCTCTCTAGAAATTTTATTTTACCATTAATAAAATTAGGCCTAACACAGCAAGTTATACAATAACCCGTGCGCTGTGGTTTGTGTGATTTGCTTCTCTGAGGCATTTTGTTAGCGTGCCTGAACCAACAGACACTTATTAATAAAATATTGAAAGTAACGCTGTGAGGCACGTGTGGATTGATTACTGTGTTTTCTAGGCTAAGTAAGTGAAACGAAAACGGCTCCTGTCAGCAATGTGAGACACTGCGATATGAGTCTGAAGTGTTGTTGTTTATTAGCGGTAGCGTCACAACGCAAAGATCAGGTGGCGAGAGCGGTGCCCCGTGAAAGAGCCGTTCCGCTAGTATCTAATGCAGGGGCTCACAAAGTGCGGGCCGCGGTTACGATGCGGACCCGGACCCAGTCGATGATGCATCTTATGAATCAAGATCATCTACATACATTTCTTAACATGGTTTGAAGAATAAAAATACAATATAGAACCACCAAATTTTGCCCACACATAACTCATCATAATCCCTCCATGACAGAGAGTCCCGTTTTTGTCACATATTGATGTCTATATCGAAGATTATCGTTAAAGTTCATTAAATGCTGTTTTGTTGTTGAAAATTATTCCGGACCTCTGACTGAACAAAAATCTAACAGTTTGTG
>JAOYFF010000081.1:223479-250340 GCA_025773925.1 Cryptomyrus ogoouensis
CCAGCTCTTTTCACACACCCCCCCCCCCAACCCACCCCCAGCTCTCCCTCCAATAAGTGGGAGGAATTTTCTCAGAAAGACAGGCTTCCCAAGCACAATTCTCTGCGGACACAGTGACCCAAAGTTTAGGTGGAGAAGGAACTGGAAAATTCTAGCGAATGAATTCACGTGTGTATATGTACGTATCTGTGTGTATAAGTGTGTGTCTAAGCTGACAGAGGTGTGGGTAAGAAATCAGCACTTTTGCTTGGGCAAATATGAATATTCATCGTCATTTACATTTGAAGTCATTTCTATTGCTGGCATGGGCCCTGGGTTCTAGACGATTCCCATCGCCGTCGTGGGAGTGACAGCCCCCACTGGCGGGCCCTGACAGAGGTCCTGGGAGGAGTGAGCTTGCGTCCATCCCCAGCTGTCCACAAACACTCATTAACACAGGCAAATATCCAATAGAATCTCTGGGAGAGTTTTTAATCACACAAAGGCCCTGCTAATTAGGCGGCTGATGGGGCATGGAGAGCACAAGGACGAATTCTTTAAACAAAGGACTGGAAACTTTAGGAGCTTTAATTACTCGGGCAAAGAGTTCATTCCAGAACTGGAGAGCACATTATTCCACTAATGAGACCAAGTGGCAGCACATATTAGCGAGAAATAATGTGGAAAGTTCAATTACATTGTGCTTTTGGAGCCTTTCGCCTTTCTCCAGCTCCGCTACCCCACACACGTATGACAAAGCCGGGGCCAGGGGAGAGCGTCGTGGGGGGGCGCAAGGCCCGGCTCCTGGAGCCCGCTCTTCATGTGCAGCTTGGCAGGATTGATCGTCTTAATTGCCCATTAGGCTGCTCCCCTGTTTGAAAATGAATATCATTAGAGGTGTGGTTTGGCCGCGGCCGGAGAACGCCGCGCTGCGCCTTTGTCACTGCGCGCCGAGCCCGGAATTCCGAGAGACCGGTGGCCCCCGCTAATTTGACTCCAGAAAGTCAGAGGAGGAGAATGGCAGGCTGATTTAATTGCTCGGCGCTTGTTACAGAAAGTCATTATTTTATTACAGCTCCCCAAGTCTGACCCCAGCCCCCCCACCCTGACGTCACCCAAACCTCATGACTTTCACGTCTAACAGCTCTGCTGTGTGTACTTTGTAGGCCACATACAGTTTATATAAGCTGAAGTTACTTAGTTACAAGTCGCAGAGAAAAACAGATCACTAAGGCCTATTGTAATGAATTACTGCCTATAAAAATATCATCAAAGGGAAAAAGTATACAATACAAATCAAAGGTATACATAAACAGTTATTACTGTATTACTAATATAAACTCATGCACTCAGATCCCGTGATATAATATTCCAACAATAAAGACTGTGACATCATTTTAAAAAATTGCTTAAAATCCAAACTAATCTATAGTTTGAAAAAATAACCTGCAGTTTTATCAGTAAATAACCCTGGAGAAATAACCTCACTGCATTATCTGCGTAGCGACGCTGGAGCGCATGATATCTGCAATTATATTAATAAGGGACACATTGGAGTGAGGTGGAGGAAACGATGTTCACACTACAATCTGCAGAGTGCTACGTCTCACCATTGCATTCGGGACAGTGTTTAGGGGAAGCGGAACTTCCTGGTTAATGCAATTAGACACAATCCTAGAGCCCAGGTGCAGTCGAGTGTTTCACATGATGTTTGCAGTAAATAGTAAGGAATTACAATGAAATAATGCTCAGCTTAAAGGGTAATTTATGCATCTACCATCCGCGTAAAAGATTGCCATTTTAACTTCTAATGCAATTCCACATTATAAGGTACCAACACATCAATTATATCGTGCAGTGAGCAAATTCCCCGTGAAATAAAATGCTAATGAAAATAGAGGGCAGTGAAAATGTTCTGTGCATCTGGTTATATCGATGCAGGACTCTGTAGTGGACCACGTTCCAGTCAGTATTTAGTCCTATTACTCCAGACCATGCTCCAGTCAGTACTTATGCTTATTACTCCAGACCATGCTCCAGTCAGGACTTAATCCTATTACTCGAGAGCATGCTCCAGTCAGGAAATACTCCTATTACTCTAGAGCATGCTCCCATCAGTCTTTAGTCCTACAACGGTGGCCCATGTTCCAGTCAAGATTTATTCCCACAACCCTAGACCATGTCCCATTTGGCACAAGGTCATTCACACCATTTAGACTCTCACCTTACTTTGCTGTATGTGAAGTATTTATGAGTTAAAATCTTTTTATGGTGCAGTTTTGCATTCTAGTTTTTTGAGTCTGTAATGCTTACCTGCATAAATCCTCCTTAATCACAGGTTATTTTTAAAACCAACCAGAAGTTCTAAAGCTATATTACATATCTTCCCATGTATCAGCTTGCTGGTATTTAATAATAACTATTAAAAATTAATTTATAACTTTACTTTCTCCTAAAGTTTACATTGAATCCAGTTCAAAGGAGTGTCTGTTATAGCAAAACACCTCCACTCTCTGACACTTACTTAAAGGATCTTAAAGGGAGTCGAGTTCTCAAGTACAGTAATTGCTATAAAATCACAATAATCTAAAACAGGGGTGCCCAACTCCAGTCCTGGGGGGCCGGAGCCCTGTGCAGCTTAGTTCTTTCCCTGTTCCACCATAAATGATTCCGCTCAAGAGCTGTGTGGTAATTAGCACAAGGAGTTGAATCAGGTGTGTTAAATGAGGGGAAACCCAAAAATGTGCAGGGCTCCGGCCCCCCAGGACTGGAGTCTGACACCCCTGATCTAAAACAATCAATTCCAATGAAACAAAAAAAGAATGAAACCAAAAAACAAGGACTTATTTTACACTCAAAAGGAAAGTCTAAAAACGACTAGTGGAGACAGTGTAACATTTACCACTTCAGAAGGAAAGTCAGTGATTTCCAAGCTCGTCTCATGTTGATGAATTAGTGGCCAGTGTTACTCTACCAACCATCTCCTCCAAAACACACCCAGCTGAGAATGACTTGGCCAGGGTGACCAGCAAGCTAGGAGACTGTGATGATTTTCCTCCCTCCCTATCACTTGACTTCTCCCCTCGCACTTGCGCTAACGTATCCGACAATAAATAGCTCCTCAACCACTTGTTTGTTTTTATTAAAGCACATATTTTCCTATTAAAGTTTTCTTTTTGGATATATGTCATTCCTTCGCTGGTTTAAATAATGTTGAGGTTGGTATGATTGACAAGTGTAATTGTGCGCAGGGATGTAGGAGATAAGTGAGATCAGTATCTTTGTGGCACTAAAATCTGGAAATTCGGAGAGCTGAGAACTCAGATACCTGTCTGTAGCATATTGACCATATCATTTAAAAAAAAAAGCAGTGCTACCTGGAAGGCAATCATTCATCCATTTGTTTTTCTCCCTCACATTTTTAAAATTCTTTTAGGGAAGAGGAATGAACTGCATGGGTCTTCTCACAGGACACTCTGTGGTTGATGTATGTCCACAATTTGAAACTGTTATTTTAATAATAAGGTAGACAGGAGCCTTGCTGCATGTCTGCCAAGCTGTTTTTCATTAAAACGGTACAGCGGGAAGACAAAGTCTGCCATGACAGCGCAGTAAATTCTTAAATTATATAAATGTCTTATATAACAGCGCCGACTTTAGAGAGTCTACATTTTAATTACATTCATTAATAAAACAGGAAGGCATATTTTTTTTTTTTTGTAAAACTCTTAAATTTCTGTAGTAATTCATTATTTATCACACAAAGAGCCGTCTATGCATAGCCTGGGAAAAGCCCGGCCTAAAGCATATTGTTCAGGTCCGGCTTTTTGGCTTCTCTGCGATTTCTTACGATTCCTCACTGTTCCATGTGATTCCCCACTATTCCCAGTGATTTCTTACAATTCCCCGCTATTCCTGCAATTTCCCTCAGTTCCTTACGATTCCCATGGTTCCCTACGATTTCCTGCAGTTCCTCATGGTTCCCTGCGAAGCCCTGCGGTTCCCCACAATTCCCCATGCTTCCCCGCTATTCGCCGTGATTCTTCGTGATTCCCAGCTATTCCCTGAGATTCCCCATGGTTCCCTACGATTCCCCTGCGATTCCCCCCGAGCACAATGTTGATGCGCTGCCTTCCTGATGGAGGGCTGGGTGTGGCTCAGCGGGGTGGGGCACTTTGAATTAAAAGGGCCTTGATTGATATGGCCATTGAAGGCAAATCTGCTCCTGCTAATTGTCTTTCAA
Organism: Cryptomyrus ogoouensis; assembly: GCA_025773925.1. Taxonomy (NCBI): domain Eukaryota; kingdom Metazoa; phylum Chordata; class Actinopteri; order Osteoglossiformes; family Mormyridae; genus Cryptomyrus; species Cryptomyrus ogoouensis. Next base: position 227,702 of record JAOYFF010000081.1, read on the forward strand.
ATGGCCTCATTAATCAAAGCAGCACACGGCTAGATGATGGCCGGCCGGCCCCAGTGCGGTGTTTCCATGTTGGCCGTGCTCATCTGCCCCCTCCTGCTAACCCTTGTCCACTCACCCCAAAATCACTCTGGCCTTTTCACAGAGCTGGACTCTGGATGATGCATTAAGATGACTGCTGCCTGCTTAGCTGGCTGGATGCTGCTCTGGGGCTCCTTGGTGGGAGAGTGCGGGCAGGCGTGGGCAGGGGGGGCAGGTGCGGGCAGGTGGGGGCAGGGGGGGGCGGGGGGGGGAGGGGGGGGGAGGGAGAGACAGGCGAAACCACAGCGGTAACGACCAATATCAAGCCATGTAAGCAGGTTAAACTCTGAGTAAACTGGGTAAGGCCTGGGACTCACCGGGCAGCGTGAGGCAGAGCAGACTCGCCAGCAGCAGAGTCAGACACATGAAGAGGATGAGCAGTACGATCTGCAGAGGACAGACCGCCATTAAGAGTCACGCATCAAGCAAGAGGCCGTCTCTGACCGCGACACGACTGTCGATCCGTTTGCTGCTGACAAATGTCTGGATTGGCTGTTGCTAATTATCCCAAGACCAATCAAAACTGCCCTCCCCCACCAAATTGATGCCAGTCCCACGGCCAACGAATGAGGGTGTGGGTCCGAAGCGCGGCAGGGGAGCCTTTACCCTGAAGGGGAACCGGATGGGCCGGTGGTAGGGCTGGAAGCCGACGGGGCCACCCTGCTGCAGGATGGCCTGGTGGGCGGCGTGCAGTCCCTCACCCACCACTGGGGCGGCGCCGTTGTTGTTGTTGTTACGGGCCTGCTGGTTCCCATTGTTCTCATTCTCCTCCTGATCTCCCAGGAGGTAGGAGTGCAGGTCCCTGTGCAGCAGTGGGAGGTGAATTTTAAACTTTGCTCAAACAAACAAAATAAAATAATTATGATGACGGTGATATCCACAACAGCAGTAAAGCATAAAAATCTCAAAGATTAATTAGCCTAAAATGCAATATCTAATCACGGTGGGGGGGCCTGGAAACAGGATTCAGCAAACAACGCCATGTGTGACCGTGGCCCGTTTCCTGCCTCCCAGAGGGGCACCGTATCAGAGGTCGCTCCTGCGGGGATTCCCGCTAAGGGGTGTTGCCCGGGTGACAGCGCGGAGCGGCGGCGGCGGGCTCACAGCAGGTATCCGGCGGTGACGGTCCAGGCGTGCACCAGGCCTTTCAGCCACTGCCGCGTGTGGCCCTGCTCCAGCAGCGCGGGAAGCACCACCTGCAGCAGCAGCAGCTCCAGGGACAGCTCGCTGACGGGGGCGTCGCTGCGGGGGCGGGGCAGGAAGCCACCAATCAGCATTAAGGGGCTCATTCACATGACCTGACACAACGGCCACATGGGACAGTCACGTCCTCCACAGCAACACTGCCCGTCTGAATGCCAGCCAATCCGCTTTAAGCACTGCTCTCTCACTGGCCAGTCTGCCCCCCGACACTGCCCACTGCTACAGACAACGGACCGTCTAGGCCAGGTTTAGCGAACCTGATCCATGGAGAGCCGGTGTGGGTGTTCAGTTTTCAAATGGATACCATTATTTTTAGGATACATCACAAAGAATGGGAACCTAGAAGAATGGAGGGGATTCATGCAGCCACTGGCCATCGTGACAGCTGACTCACCTAACAGTGACAAACACCTGCATTCCATGACTCAACACGCACACTTAGTGAAAATATAACATCCCCCACTATGAAGAAACAGTGAAGCCACAGACGCACCTGTAGAGCATCACGTTGTACGGCAAAAAGCTTGGTAAAACTTGCTTGATTATTCGAATGGGAAGCCATAACATCAGGAGGACGATGGACCCAAACACGACCTGCAGGGAGAGAGGAGACCCCCTCAAAGACGGCTCTTAAATCACCACAGGTAGAGGGAGAGAGAATCAGGCACCTGCAGCGCGTCACTCACCACTGATAAAATGAATCTGCGCAGGTGTCTGTATATCGGCAGGTGGATCATTTCCTGCACCGGGTTAAAATCGGGATCGTTCAGGTTTCTCAGAAACCACAGGACGCCAGGGCGCAGCACCTGGGACAAGGTCAGACAGCGCGTGACCTCTCACGGAACGACAAGCGTGCTCCAAGAGCAGGCATTAAATAAGGGAACTCATTTTAAAGTCAGTCATCCAGGTTAGAAAACAATAACAAATGATCAGCATGTTAGAACACCAGTACGAGATGCGATGGCTTACATGCAGACAAACACAGGCACACACAGGAGCCTGCAGAATACCATACCTCTCGCAGTAAGAGAATAAAAGATGCAAAGTAGAAGACGTAGACCATGCCAACGAGCCAGTGCAGGAACATGGTCGTCCCAGGGGCAGAGCTGAAGCTCATCTCTCTGTCCTTCAGAGAGGCGTCGAACATCTCCTGCAAAAGGGTGATGCAGAGGCATCAACACAAGCTCTTTCTGAAGGGCCGGGATCTCACGGGGCTCCAAGAAATCCTACCAGGGAGCAGATGTCCAGCCACCACCCGCAGATGAGCGGGAAGACGCCAATCTCCACGACGACCAGCAAGGAGACCTGAAGCGGAAGCTGCTGATCAGAGTCTAACAGGACAAAATCGCCTCCGTAAACTAGCAAATCCCTAAACCTCAGATGCTCACAAACACACTAGGCTGTTTTAATAAAACCACAGGAATTATAGTTTCCTTCTTAGCTCATCTCAAATGTTCTGTCTCCATTTTTATTCATTAAATTAGAGGGGAGACGGTAAACTGGAGTGAACACACTTAAGGCACATTGAGACAAAAACATAAAAAGAGATGTTTAAAATGCTGTCACCACGACATCAGAAATACAAAAAAAAAAAAAATCAGTGTGCAACATAACCATGGAAATAGAGACAATGCACGTTGGATTAATGGTGCGGCTCCGGAACGCTCACCTTCACCACGATATAACACACCCCCAGCAACCGGCGGGATCTCTGGAAGCGCACAACCGCAGCCAGGCCCTGTGTTTGGCCGTTAAGGAGCACGACACCACACGGGGAAAGCTGCCCGTTCAGGAGAAGAGTACCATCCATCCATCCATACATACGTACATACATTGGATACAAGAGCCAAATACAAATCAGACGATACTTGGGTGACCAAATCACCCATGTCAGAGGGGACACTATGAGCCAGGACAGGGTTTGGAAACTACCATTTCAATCAAAAGGACCTGAGTTTCACTTAAGCAGAGTTGATGCGTGCCGATTGGCCAGTTTCTTATAATCATCCATATGTTGCTAATGAGAATGTGAAACAGCTGCATGTGTCTTTCAATCAAGGAAATAAACCAGTCGAAGCACAAGAAGAACTGAACTATTTAGCCAAGCACAGGAGCCTCTGTAAAACCTGAAGTAGCTCAGTGTCTCCCCTGCTATGGATTACCCGGGTGACGCCCACTGTACAGGCAAGATTACCCGGTCGCCCCGGGTGACGCCCGCTGTACCAGCAGGCACGGTGCAAGGTGTCAGCGTGCCTGCTAGGCCCGGGGACAGCAAAGGATACGTGGCAGACGATCAAGGTGACGGCCAGGAGGACGTAGCCCACGATGGTGGTGATCAGGCCTTCAAAGTGCGAGGCTTTCACCTAGAAACACAAGAGCAGGGCCCTGAACATCATCTCCTATGACATTTTAGAGGTTCACTGTTAGGGGGATGGAGGGGGAACCAGAAAACATTCACAGTAGGGCAAAATGGCTCCTACTGACTGCACTGCAGGCTGGACTTTTACCTTAAGAGGTACGGGCATGTAACTGTTGAAGTGCTCAGATCGTTATCAGGGAAATGGGAAGGCGGGGTCCACAGAGGGTTACTCACGTAGTCCTCGAATCCCAGTCCCACCACCGAGAAGTGCCCGATGTGATAGGGGCAGAAAGCTGAAAGACAGGGGAGTCCCGATTCCAGTTACCATGTCGATGGCATTACAAAGCGGAGGCAAGAGCAGGGGGCAGAGAGAGAGGAACGTACCGAACACCAGGATGAAGAGCGTGTTCAGGGACACCACCCAGAAGACGTGTTCCTGCAAAGCACAGCGCCACATTTCCAGATTACATCTCATTTATCCAAAACAATGTACATTGTTCAGAAAGCAAGGTCGGACGGTCCTTGGAGCAGGGGGGTCAAACCCCAGTACTGGGGGCCGGAGCCCAGTGTAGCTTAGTTCTTTCCCTGTTCCACCACAAATGATTCAGCTCAGGAGCTGTGTGGTAATTAGCACAAGGACCTGAATCAGGTGTGTTAAATGAGGGGAAACCCAAACTGTGCAGGGCTCTTTGACACCCCGACTGTGGGTTATGGGGCTTACCCTGGGACCCCATGGTGAGATCACTCTGCCGACCCAGGGATCTGAACCTGTGACCTTCTGATTACAGACACTGTATCCTAACCCTCTGAGCCACAAACCATCCCCATATAAAGTGAAACAAATCACTGCTCTACCAGTCAACATTCCCGAGACTCTACCAGTACGTACCAGGAAGACCAAGGAACCATCCAGTCCCAGCATCTGCAACACGGAGACAGAGTTACACTGTAGAGTCGTTCAGGTACCAGGTTGGAGAATCTCTAGACGGGCTCCAAACCACTCACCCTCTCCCACGTCAGCTCCTCAGCCGCCCTGTCCCACTCCAGTGCATTCCAGTTCATGTCATCTGCGAGGAGAGACACGGCAGACCTCTAACTGCCATTTGCAGTGAACAACAGCGCCTGGTTCACACATGTACTGAGACACTGCAGATATCCAACAGCCTCCGGCTCACACACGCACTGAGACACTGCAGATATCCAACGGCCCCCGGCACACACACGCACTGAGACACTGCAGATATCCAATGGCCCCCGGCTCACACACGCACTGAGACACTGCAGAAATCCAACGGCCCCCGGCTCACACACGCACTGCTCTGATGTGACACCCGACCCATTAAAACTGAGTTTAATATATATTTATCAGGGCTGTCAAAGTTAATGCGTTAGCAGTGATGTGTAAAGTCATAACACCTTAGTATTGCCTTGGTTGTGTCAATACATTCCATCCTGACTGTTAAGAACGCTAGAGCATCAGTCGCGACCCTGCACAGAATTCCAGAATTCACAGCTAAAATCAAAACGTTCAGTTACATTCATTGCGATTAATCACAGACAACTGTGCAATTAATTGGTTTAATCGATTCACAACCCTAATGTTCATATTTACTGTGCAGACACTTTTTTCCAAAGCATCTAAAGAGCACAGCTCAGGGCCAGCCAGTGCGCCAGGAGCAGCTGGGGTCAAGGCCCTTGCATATGGGCCAAACAGTAAAATCACTCTGCCAACTGCGGAATTTGAAGCCACAACCCTCTGGACGGGGTACCTTGTGCGCCGTTGTTGCCATCAGCGGCGTCCTCAGCTGCTGCTTCGACTTCGTCGTCCGCTTCCAGCTCCTCTGCGGGATCCCCCGGGACGTCGGGGGCTGCAGGGACCCCAGCAGCTGCCACGTTCTCGGCCGGGGGGTCAACAGGCACCGGGGCGGGCTGGTTCTCGGCAGGCCTGTGCCCAGCACCGGGGGCCTGAGGCAGCATAACCACAGTGAGGATGATAATACCAGTTTCACGGCTACAGCACAGCAGTCATACATATAATTGGGACATAATTCAATGATATCATGAATGTGAACGTCGCCCCCTGTGGTTACAACACCAACAGCAGTCAATAAACTTGCAATAAGCTCCAAGTTTAATGATCCCTCAGTCTGCAGCCTGTAGAATCTGGGTGTGCCGCCGACAGGTAAAAATAAACACACCTCATTGGCCGGCGCTGCCACGTTATGAGCCTGCTGCTGATTCTGCTCCAGCCACTGGGGGGCGCCGCCGTGGACGATCTGCTCCCGCAGCCACACAAGGCTGATGAAGGCGCACAGCGTGCACGTCACCACAAAGCAGCCCTGCAGGCAGTCGGCCAGCAAGTTCTCCCTGGAAAACAGGGCCAGCGGGGAATCAGCGGGCAGCTCATAAGCACTGCATACACAGGGGTTCACCTCTGCCCCGGACATTCATCAAGACAAATACGTCCCCCAAGCATGAACACCACATGCAGCGCACCATTTTTAAGCACACAAACAGGAACTTACGACATCCCATTCTAAATCCATAGGCGTCAATATGGAGTTGGTATGCATACAGTAGCAACATTTTGGACAATTCTGTGCTATCAACTTTGTGGGAACAGTTTGGGGAAGGCCCTGTTCTGTTCCAGCATGACTGGGCCCCAGTGCACAAGGCAAGGTCCATAAAGACATGGTTGGGTGAGTTTGGCGTGGAAGAACTTGACTGACCCACACAGAGCCCTGACCTCAACCCCATCGAACACCTTTGGGATGAACTAGAATGAAGCAAGTCAGGCCTTTACGTCTAACATCAGTGCCTGACCTCACAGATGTTCTTCTGGATAAATGGACAAAAATTCCCACAGACACACTCCTGAATCTTGTAGAAAGCCGTCCCAGAAGAGTGGCAGCTGTTATAGCTGCAAAGGGGGGACCAACTCCATATTGCTGCCTGTGGATTTATAATGGGACGTCATAAAAGTTCCTGGGGGTGTAATGGCCTGGTGTCCCAATACTCCTGTCTCTATAGTGTATTTACGTCACAGGGACTGACAGGGGCCTTTGCTCAGACTGCCCAATAGGAGCTGCAGGGTAACACGCTGCTTACTCACAGCTCTCCGTTTGCAGCACCACACCACGCTGACATCATGGCACCGAGGCCGTCAGCACAGCAGGGGAGGCGGGGCCAGCAAGGCGGGAGTGGGCCAATCGCCATGCCGACAGCGAACGGGTTATGGGCGGGCAGGAGGGGGCGGGGGGGCACTTACGTGGACAGCATGTCCAGCGGCAGGGTCAGGAGAGAGCTCACAGAGCCAGTAAACAAGCACTTGTAGATGCGACCTTTCGGAAAGGAGAGGAGAGATGGGCCTTTAGCACAAGCCGATGGGCACTGGGTGCATCTCAAACAGCACAGATCTACTGTGAAATCACTAAAGCACTAAGCAATGAAGACCAGCAATTCAGCAAAATAAAATCTCCCGAGGAAACCTGTCACTGTGCCGAGGACTGTTAGCTAGCTATGTCGATACTTAACCATGCAAGTGACTAGGGCTCTATTCATGGTGAGAGTATATGGGTAATAAAACAGATTAAAGAACCAAGAAGGTAGAATCTTCATAAATAGCTATAAAACATTATTCATTCATTTTCTGCAGCCATGCACATGTAGAACACACAGGCGGATCCTGCTATGGCCCATATGACACCTTGTACAGGTGACCTGTCCCCAGTCAAGTTGACTTTGTCAGCTTTCCAATAACTCGACTGATTTCATAAATATGTTATCAATATTTTCATCCAATTCAGCTTGCCATATAATTTACTTTATGTAAGAGAAGATCAGAGGTTTGAGATCTGAAGGTGGAATTAAACACTGCTGTATATCCAAGCTTAGGGCTCTGCCTAGGGGTGCAGCATTCAGCTGGAGAGGGTTGCCAGATATTTCCTCCTACGGGAACCTGCGGGTTGCCAGCAGTGACAGACTGCCTGCAGGCGCTGGGCATTATGCTGGTGTGCAGGCAGAGCCTGTGAGCGTGGACAGGGGACTCTGCAGGAGAAAAAGCCCGCCCCCTGGTGGGGAGAGCGAGGGATCCGTTTAACACTTACAGGCTGTTAGGGGAACCACACCCAGCCAGGCGAAGGCCACCAGCGTGTAGTGGAACCAGTACCGGATAGCCGTGCCGATACTGGTCACGAGTCCAGCGAAGATGTCCTGGACTGGGAGCCGGGAAGGCATGTCTGGGGAATAAACTGGACAGGGAGGGTGGGGAGAAGATGCCGGAAGGCTTCAGCTGTTTGCGTTTTGCGGGAAACGGCCGCCCCCCCCCCCCCGGCAGCTCGACACCCGACTCCCTTTGCGGACACTGTCCACCAGCATGCTACTCCGCAGTGCTGACACTGCGCCGATGTCAGCACTGCGATCCAAGAACACAGATCATTATTAAAAAAATTCACTTCATAAACATGCTTTCAAAGCAGCCAAAGCTAAAACATTCAGGCATTCAGCTGATAGCCTTTGAAATTGAAATATATACTTAACCCAAATATCGGTCTGCACTTATTATTTGCATTTTTTGCTACTGAAAGAATTACAGTGGGACAAACCTTCACCAAACACAATAGGGAGCCATGAGAACATCAGATGCCTGGGAACCCCCCAGACGGGCTGTACCACTCAGACACGTCCGTGTTAAGAAGCACAGGAATGAGACTGATGCTCTACTACAACAACAATTACAGGGTGGCAGTTTTCATATCACACTGCATTTAAAAGCAGTTACACAATAATCCCAGAAAAGGACAGTGTTTCCTTTTACAACCAGGTACAAAAAGCACACAGTGTTTGCAGAGTCAGAAAGTCATATTCGGGGCAATTTTGTAGAAACGGAGCTTAAGAGTAAAAAGGAAAGTTTAACGAATGCCAGAGATCAGTGGCGAAGTGACAACCTAAAGGTACAAAAGCTACAGGAGAAACCACTGACCCTCTGTGGAGAGCTGGAAATACTTACTGGGCGTGAAAGCAAAGCGGTGCTTGCATAATTCGCAGTACTCTTTCCTGCTGTGTTTCAGCCACTGGACCAAGCTGAAAGACAGGAGGAAGCCAGATTAAGTGTGCAGAGGAGATGCATAGGAAACTGGCAGCTTGATCAGCTGGGGGAATTCAGAACACTGCCCCTAGTGGTTATACCAGGTCACGCACAACTGATGAAAGCCTCTTTCTGAACACATGGCGAATTTCTTTCCCTGACTCCAGCCAGACAAGCTGTGAGGATGGAAGAAACAGCTGATCCCTCCTGGAAAATCAGAAGCACCTGTGTGCAGAAACCGTGCAGCCAGCAGCTGGCACAATGTTAGTGGCACAGTCATAAAGAGCCGCAGAGACCGCGCAGACGCAGCTCAGCTGCAATAAGCGTCTGCTTGGCGGCCTTGCAGCTCCGCCCGAACACGCTTGCCAGTGACGCTCGCAGACAGGTGAGTAGATGGGAGATCCTGCACAGCAGTGCCTCTTATTTGGCTGGCAGGCCACAAACAGAGCGTGCGCTTATAATAAAGGTTCCCAAAGCCTGGGTTTACTGAGCCCTTTGTGCAGTGGTCTTTCATTACAGGTCTGCCACGTCACCAGGCCGCGCATTTAAAGGGACGGGGAGGAGGGACAGATGATCTGCTGATGCTGCAAACGCCCAGGAAATCCATTGTTAAAGAGCCAGAGGAAGAGCCCAAGTGAGACTTCGAGGAAGCAAATGACAGCAGCAAAGCCAAGCAAAAAACAGGTCAGAATTTAACGTGGAAACTTCACAACAGGCAATAAGGGACTAAAGAACAGATCTGGTTATACAATACTGCTAAAATCTTCAATGGAATGCTTGGCTAACAGCTGAAAGTGCAGACTGATGTCACTGTTTATTAAGTTAATGCGGCACAGACATGCTAATCTAACATGCTCTCCCCGCTCCGTCAGCGAGGTGCACAGCTCCTGTGGGCCGTGGGGCAGCCCCAGCCCACATTAAGTAATCAATTACACTTTCTCCAGCGGATAATTGTTTCGTCCCAGTTGCGAAAAAAAAATTAAAATGCAGCCGCTTCAGATCCTTTATGAAAGAGTAAAGTGGCGCTTTCATGTTCACGAGCAGACATGCCCAGCCTGCGTCAGTGGAGAAATTGACTAATTGGCATCTAATGAGGATGCTGGGTGGGAAATGGGGCTTTCAGATGTGGGGGCGTGTGGGAAGAGGAGTTAAAGCTGCTCCTGTCTCTAACGAAAACCTGTTTCCCTGTGCGCTAGGCACAGGGAAACAGGATAAACTACAAGCAGACACTGCAGCACCAGAAAAGCAATTATAGAATTAAAAAGTACACCTTACTGAACTTTATGACACATTATATGGGGATGAGAGCTACAGGCATGTCTGTGCCTGTGATTGGAAGGTTGCCGGTTCAAGCCCGACCTCAGCACCTTTGTGGGTCCTTGAGCACCAGCCCGTAACCCCCAGCTCCCTGAGCACCACAACAGGTGGCTGCCCTTCATGCCAGGGCTTGTTGTCATGGAGAGCGAGATGGAGGGAGGTAAAAAGAGGATTTCCCCACGGGGATCAATAAAAGTATCTACCAATCAATTAAGAGCTCATTCCTGACTTCCCCGGAGGGTCTCCCTGTCACACAAAGATGCGGGGGCAGGCGGTACATACCATTCTTGGTGGATAAACTTAATGCTGCCAGTGCAGACGCATGGGTGGTAGAGGGGCTTGTCAGGGGTCGCTTCAGACCGGCACACCCTGCATATATCAGCTGTGAAAGGGAGGAGAGACGGCCATTGGCCGCTGATGAGGACCCGGAAGATCATAGGCTGAGCCAATAAAACACTGTTATGCCACGTGGATTCATACGTTCAGCGTTAATCAACTCCTATGAAAAAAACATTTAATAAGTCAAAAAAATAAAGCCCATCAAAAACAGCTTGCCAAGAAAACATAAACACGCAAAACAGACTGCTGACGATATTCACTGAAGATCCTCACGGAGATAAATTAAATTTGTTTGGTGGGTTACACCAGAATCGCTGGGCAGGAAGAACACCTCAAAACATCTTACAGGACAGTGACAGCCTAGCCACAGAAGTAGGGTGATAACGGCCAAGAGCATGCAAGCACATACACATTATAAAGAAATCATGACAAGACAATACAATGCAGTTGTTTTCATCTTTTGAGTAAAGTACATTAGTGCAAGATGGACTGGCGACGGAGCGGTGCCCGAACTATGGGGCCTAACCAGCGCTAACCAGCCCTTAAATGTTCACTTAACAGTACCTCCCTCCCGTGTGTGCGAGAACTCCAGTAATAAACAGGCATCTGATTACCCAGTTAGGTACAGTAAACTATATTTAACTAAATTAACTAGAAACTACTTTGCTTGACATTTACTCTAAGCGATTAGCCAGACAGCGGCTGATATCGGTAGCAGTCTAAATATCAGAAGAAGCTTATTTTGGGAACAGAATACCTATATATAGAAGGTGACATTATTAAAGTCAGTTAGTAAATAAAAGTTAGCCCCCTCCGCCAGCACGGTCACTATCCGACACCGCAGCATGTTACCTAGCAGTGTAATTAGCGCAGCGCTCGTTAGCTTCCGTGGTAAAGCTCAGTGCAATTCATTTAATATATATATATGCAGTTATTTTCTATGAGGTTATTAAGGAAACGACACAGATTCTGGCGGTTGTGTTTCGTAGCACTTTAGCTGCCCAGTTCATAAGTAGCTAGATACCTTCTTCGGCGGCCTCCATCTTGAACGACAGCGGACTGTCCTCTTCACATCAATATAACGTGTGGAGTCTGATAATAAAAACACAATCTTAACCGAAACATCTAACCAGATGGCTAATTTGAAATGAGGGACCGGGTCCGCGGCCCTTTCTTTAACCAGCTAGCCAGCTACCTAGCTAATTACTCAAACTTAGCAACGTTAGCCACTTCCGTTACAATGTGCAGCCTTATCGTCGACTCAGTCGGCGAATAATGACACCTCGACTCGACTAATGACACTCCTCGACTACCTATTCAACATGACATATCGCCATTTTGTTGGTTAGTTAACTGTAGCTAACGACTCTTTCCGCAAACCCCATCGGTACTTCGCACTAGCCAGCTAAATTGTGAAAATGCATTTGGTATCTGACAGCAATACTACAATGTTTACGACAGGTTAGTGCGCATGCGCGCTAATGAGCGACGGCAGTCGGCTTGCGAGTCTGTAGAAAGAGCGAAAACCACACCTCGTTTTCCTGGAAATGTGTAAAGATTTTCTAAAGATTTATAACATGCCGATGAGTCTGGTTCCTGTGCTAGGTTGTCAGTATTTCTAGAAACAAATTATTTATTAACTCCATTAAGATTTTACTCAATATATATAGGGGCCACTAGATAATTGCATTCAATTACCTTTTTAAGTTTCTTTTGGCTATGTCGTCCCAATGAGTGACATAGCTTTTTATGTGTACGTTTATGTATTGTAAAACGTGATTAACAGATCACTCTCCGATCGAGTAAAATGCGGGGTGTTCCATAAACATCACGTGAATCATGAGGGTTCGTCACTCTAAGGTGGTGTATCTTTACATAACATATCCGATTTACTAAAACAAGCTAGACGGTGAAAAAAGATAGTCTATTACATATTTTGTAATACAGGAAATGGGTATAACTATGTAATATTTATATTATCTAGGCTTTATAGTTGGTGTCGTAACGTGCGGCGCCGTGGCTTAGTTGGTTAAAGCGCCTGTCTAGTAAACAGGAGATCCTGGGTTCGAATCCCAGCGGTGCCTTTTTTTTCTTTCCTTCCCTGTTGCTTTTTTATTTTTATTTTTGTACTTTAATAAATTCTGTCCATAACAATGATGAAAAGCAATGAATATTAAATTTATAATGTAGGTATGTAATACAATTACACTACTTAGTCAACAGTACTGGGACACACCTCTTCATCATTGAATTCTATATTTCATTCAGACCCATTGCCACAGGCCTGAATGAATTTTTTTTCTAATTTTAAAAGAGGTGTATAAAATCAACCACCGAGTTGTGCAGTCAGGTGTAAAAACATTTGTTCTGAAGAGCTCACTGAATTCAAGCATGGTACTGTCATAGGAGGCCACCTTTGTAATAAAGCAATTAAAGAATTTTCTTCCCTGCTAGATATTTCATGTTTAACTGTAAGTGGGATCATTGCAATGTGGAAGCATTTAGGAACAAAAGAAATGTAACACAACAGAGCAGGGTTGCATAGTGCTTAAGGCTCATTTTACATTAAAGTCACCAACGCTCTGTTGACTCAATAACTGCAGAGTTCAAAACTTCCTCTGGCATTAACCGCAGCATGAAAACTGCACCAGGAGCTTCATGGAACGGGTTTCCATGGCTGAGCAGCTGCATCCAAGCCTTACATCACAAAGTGCAATGCAAAGTGTCGAATGCAGTGGTGTAAAGCACACTGCCACTGGACTCTACAGCAGTGGAGACGTGTTCTCTGGAGTGATGAATCACGCTTCTTTATCTGGCAATCCAATGGATGAGTCCAGGTTTGGTGGTTGCCAGGAGAAAAAGTACTTGCCTGAATGCATTGTGCCAAGTGTAAAGTTTGGTGGAGGAGGGATGATGGTATGCGGTTGTGCTTCAGGGGTTGGGCTAGATCCCTTAGTTCCAGTGAAAGGAACTCAATGCTTCAGCATGCCATGTTATTTTGGACAATTCTGCGCTTCAGTCTTTGTGGGAACAGTTTGAGGAAGGCCCAGTTCTGTTCTAGCATGACTGGGCCCCAGTGCACAAAGAAAGGTCCATAAAGACATGGTTGGGTGGGTTTGGTGTGGAAGATCTTGACTGACCCACACAGGGCCCTGACCTCAACCTCATCAAACACCTTTGGGATGAACAGATTGTGAGCCAGGCCTTCACATCCAACATCAGTGCCTGACCTCACAAATGCTCTTCTAGATAAATGGGCAAAGATTCCCACAGACACTCCAAAACCTTGTGGACAGCCGACCCAGAAGAGTGGCAGCTGTTACAGCTGCAAAGGACCAACTACATATTGATGGCTATGGGTTTAGAATGGGGTCTGATAAAAGTTCCTGAGAGTGTAATGGGCAGGTCTCTCAATACTTTTGTCCATATAATGTAGGACTAATCATAGAAAATAAGTCAAATATATAACAATGCATTACAAGCCATGGAATTTTTTTATTTGCACTTTGTTGCTAATTGTCAATTCTACTTGCACTTTGTTGTAAATCTATATATTGTGTCGTCCAAAGTTTCTTTTTCAACGGCAAACAATTTCCTGCATGTTCTACATACTGGCAATAAAACAGACTTAGAGTCAGGCAAGAAAAAAAACAGGGAATAAAATGTAAACATGCCCACATTAACGCCACACCCAGTATAAACGCCTGTTTAGCAAAAATAAAGAATAGAAAACCACTAAATAAAAGTCTGGTTTTATTCTTTCCAGATTTTGCTGTATTAAATGTAACCTTTTCAGAGAATTTGAATTATGGCCCCAGTTACAGACCCTAACATCAGCGTCAGAATGTTTGTTGTAAAATCTGAGTCTTGCAACTTGGATGGCAGTCTTCTTCGCAGAAGCATCGGACTCTCAGCGTAAGACTCTGATATGTAAATATAGCGTAAGACTCTGATATGTACAGTGCTTTTTAGCCAAACACGCAAAGTTGTTCTATGATACTGATTTTTATTAATTCATATGGTTGGTGTCCCAGCTCTTCACAGTGAATACAGCCTAGTACAGTTCGATCAGAAAATGGAAAAACTTTCCAATAACCTATGCAGAATGCAAAATGCTGTAGAGCAGTGCAATATGATGGCAATTTAACCAAATGATTTAAAAAAAAAAAAAAAAAAAGCCAAATCCAATATGCCAAAAGTGATTTATGACGTCTCAGTTTATTTCTGAACTCCGTACAATTACAGCTCGGAAGGTTAACATGGCAGGGAATAAATAACTGTCCTCCTAACTGGACATGCTCACGCCCAGTGACGGGCGACAGACATGGCAGAGGGAGACCCAGCATTAATCCTCCGACTCGCCCGGGTTCCTGATGTCGTCGATCTTCAGGATCATCTTCACCACCTGCGTGGCCAGAGAAATCTGCTGCTTCTTGCCGATCAGCGTCTCGATCACGTGCTGCTGCTTCATGTCTGGGGGAACATGCCAGAAAGATTAGTGGCTGAATACAGGCCGCATGCATTTTAACTGGGAGCGGCAGGACGCTACTTCAGTCTGCTTCAGCTCATTCTATGGTAGCAGTAACAAAATTACCACAGAATCCAAGTACAGTTTCAAAAGAACTGATTTTCTTTGCTTGATATCAGTTCTCTCTCACTATCCTATTACTCTCCACCTGGGAGTATCATTGCATTAGCGTGTTGCATCACCCCACCCCCGAGGTGACGAGCTCACGTACCATTGGTGCCCTGATGCAGGCAGTCGATTCCCAACGCTGGATTGTTCTCCTTCACCTGTCTGGCACGGACCTCGGTCATGGTCTGAATGGGGCTCATCCCGCTGTTCTCTGCTAGGGCCATGGGGATGATCTCCAGCGCGTCGGCAAACGCTCTCATGGCGTACTGCTCTAAGGAGGGGCACTGCAGAGGGAGACACATCGCGGTACGCGCTTTAACGGGGCTCTGAACGACGAGGGAGCTTCCCCGAAAGCCCATGACTCGACGACCTCCTGCGGCCGAACACAGATTAATACGCAGAGCCAGACGTGCGGGGCGACTCGGCGCGCGCCTGCTGCGTCATACCTTGTCGGCGGCTTGGTTGACGGCGAGAGCGCAGGAGATCTCAGAAGCTCCGCCTCCGTACACGACGCGGTTGTCGCGTACCAGATTACGGATGACACACAGGGCGTCGTGGAGGGCGCGCTTGGCTTCCTCGATGATCTGCCCAGAAGACACACACACGTTCAGCATCAGATAACAATGTGTGCCTGTCCAAATCATACACAAGGTATTTGCAATTCATAGGAGGGGAATTTATAAGGAAGTCATTTTAAGGCGAATCTGACTGAACGGAGTGACGCATGCCGCTTTACCATCTTGTTGCCGCCCCTGATGAAGACGGTGACGGCCCTGCTGTTCTTGCATTCCTCGATCACCAGCATGCGGTCCTTGGTGGTGCCGAAGCAGATCTCCTTCACCAGCCCCGCGGTGCCCAGCTTCTCCGGGGTCAGCTCGCAGAAGCGGGGCACGATGCGGCCGCCCGTGGCGATGGCAATCAGCTGCGGACCCGCAGCAGCCTCCATTGGTCAAGCAGCTTAAGCTAAAACCACCTGTCTGCATGTATACCTTTGTGGGGACTCGCCATTCATTTGGGGCAAAACCCTAATCCCAACAAGGACGACCCTAACCCTACACAGCCCTAACCTCGATCATAAATAACCACGCAAAATACGAGACTTTTGGCATTTTCACTTTTTCCATCAGTCATCTGTGCAGTCACAGATTCTTATAAAATTGAGTTTCCCCTTGTTGGGACTGAAATTTTAAATTTTTTTTTATTTTTTTATACAATATGGGGACATTTGGTCCCCATGATGCAATACATACATAATTCCCCCCCCCCCACACACACACACGAGGCAACAACAGCTATTAACATTTCAAACAAACTAAGCAAAGATCTGTTTGGGTGATTCCTGAGTAGGGGCGACAGACACGATAATCAGTTTACATAATTGTAACAGAAGAGAAAACTTGACAGTACAAGCAGCAGTACAACCAGTTAAGCTTCCAAGGAGGAAACAGCCCCCTCCCAAAACCCTGGCAGCTGTGTCTAAGAGAGAAACCCCCACGACCCTGTGTGGTCTGCACTCACCTCGATCTCTGGCCCCCCCACCCAGCGCACGGCAGGAAGCTCGCTCTGCAGCAGCAGGTGATTGGCCTCGTCGTCGAAGCCCCACTGACAGATGGCCAGGTTTGCACCGTTCTCTTTCACCTGCGCGCCGCATCAAGACACTGACGTCAGCTCCGGGAAGACCCCCCCACCTCTAACCCCAGACCACGGGTTACACCCCAACTAAGGGGGCCGTGCCTCCTAAAGGACACGACGCAGACGCAAATCCGTACCAACCTGCCGGATCATTTCTTCGAATTTCTCCTTCTCGTACTTCTGCAGGGCTCTGTAGTCCTCCACGGACGTCACGTCCAGCTTGTGCTTCGTCTTGGGTTTGGGCGGCTCGAATGGGCAGGTGAGGATGGCGATTTTCACGTCCTTCAAAACCTAAAATAAACGGTACAAAGCATTACAATAACAAAATTACGCCAGGGATGCAAGATATTGAATAATGGCAAAAAAATCCAACATGCTGATATTTTCAAACTAATTCTACCCGACAGATACATACACACTAGGCTAATATATTTCCTAGCTTTGTCAGATGTGACTGACGGGCTGCTGACAGGTTTTGACAGGCGCTGTATTTTCAGAAAGTCTTCATGCTCTTCAGGATGACGACTCTTAAGATGCGTAATTTAACCGATAGTGTTAAATGAGTGTGTCGCGTGCCTGTAGTTAAGTCACCTGATCAGCCTGGCTCATTAGTAGAAATTTCCATATCACCTGACGCCGATGAAGAACTTGATAAGCTTTTATTGGCCGATACCGGTGTCATGCCGACATAATCATGCGTCCCTGAATTGCGCCTCATCACAGGCCCCTCCCATTTGAGGTGGAGCCCACCTTGGGCATCTGGGGGTGGCTGAACTCCTTGTCCACGATGACGCCCTCGATCAGCTGCGTATCCTCCAGCTTCCCGCCCACTTTGCCCTCCATCTTGATGAGCTCGAAGTCGACATCCTTCCTTTCCATGTCCGCCACGGTCAGAATGGCGTTGACGGCAATTTCGGCCATCTGCCTGTGGCAGCGATTGATCCTGAGGGACAGCAGAGTGAGAGTTAGAAAGAGGTGGCGGTCCACAGCGAGCTTCTCCCAGAAGAGGTAAAACGATGGAGCTTTACACTTTGGAGCCGAGGGTCGTCATGGCTGTCTGGATGAGAGGCTCTGTGTTATTGGGGTCCACCAGGAAGCTGTCGCCGATCTTATCCAGCTGCTTGATGGCGATGCGGGCTGCCTGGTCGTAGCCGTCGGCGATGCGGATCGGGTGGATCCCTCGGTCTAGCAGCTGCTCAGCTTGCTCCAGAAGGGCGCCAGCAAGTACTGAGCAGAGAGAGAGAGAGAGAGAGGCAGCGAGTCAGAAGGCTGATTAAAGCAGACCGACACGGGGCACCGGGTGGTCAGAAGGCTGACTAAAGCGGACTAACATGGGACACCGGGTGTCAGAATTTCAGTGGCAGGCGATTTCACCTCCTTTCATGCCTGAACGTTGCTTATTCCAAACATTATATAGTAACAGGGATGCACCGATCGCATCTTCCTTGATCGATCCTGATTATTTTAAAAGCCTGCCTTGCTGATACTGATCCTCACCGATTCCAGTTCTTAGGTTAATAACTAGCAAACTATAATTTTTCAATACTTCTTTAATTAACATAGCTTTGTGCAAAGCAATGTATTTAAAAAATAACTTGAAATATAAACGGCTCCGCAAGTGTTGAATTAAATTAGTTGTTCCAAATATTTTGTGGTGGTTCCTCTACGGTCAAATTTTTGTTCATACGCCACACGCACTGTATTTAACGTCTTTGTTCCAGATGGTACAAAATCTCCAAACAGCAGACACGTTTCCCGTACGTGCATTACCTCACCTATCAGGCAACATTAGTGGGGGGGAGGGAAGGTGAGGAGTGGGGGACACGACTATAGAGGGAAACTGATTGGGGCAAATAGCGACATTAGCTGGTAAACAGCATGACAGGCTCATAAAACAGGTCATATTTAGACTGACCAACCGACTGCCAGCGAGTGCCAATCAGGGCAAAAAATTGGCCATTTCTGGTCACTAGCATCCTTAGATACTAAAAATTAATTTTATGTAGATGATACATAACTAAAAATACTAATGAAATATGAAAAATCTTACAAATTCTAGTCAATGGATGTAACCATTTTTCAGATTCAGAACAAAATGATCCGGTCGATAAAGTAACTGATTGCTTAGTGAAACTTTCATACGAGTTTAAGTTCCCACACCAGTCCCCCCAGTCTCAGTCCCTTACCCACTACACCGGTGGTTCCATCTCCAATTTCATCATCCTGTGACTTGGACAGCTCCACCATCAGCTTGGCGATCTGGTGATCCACGTCCATCATGCTGAGGATGGTGGCCCCGTCATTGGTGATCGTCACCTCGCCATCCTTGTCTACCATCATCTTGTCGAGACCTTGGGAAGCACAACGTGGGGTTATCAGTCATCTGCAAAGGCCAGGAAACGGAGGGGACGGTGCAGAAGCCAGCAGACACTTACCGTTGGGACCCAAAGAAGTTTTCAGCGTATTTGCCACCGCCTTCGCCGCCATGATGTGAGACTAAAAAGTGCAAATATAGGAAAATAAGTAACAAAAAGCAGACTACATACAGCGTTTTACATAAGACAGATCGCAAACCTCGGTGGCTTCTGGGTTATCACACGAGGATTCGTTTTGTTAATTTGAATAATTATCGTTGAACTTCATGCTTATTGAAACGCCAGTCAAACATACGGAACAGTTCTAAATATGCGCATTCACTGTGATACCGGTCACAGATAAATGCATCCAATTAGAAACGGCTACAGACTAAACTCGCTTGTTAAAGTAACAGCAAATCACGCTCGGCTCGCCGGTCAGACACACGGACCGCCATGCGCTTGTGGATGGATGGCAAACCGCTAAACGGCCGCGCCCCGCTGCATGAATACACCGCTATGTGAATATATGCAGCTGAAGTCCAGGAAAAACACTGTTGATGCATGATTGTTAATGCCCATCTACTCCTGCAGCATGCCTGACTTTCCTTTGTGTTACTTAACAGGACCCCCTTAAACATTATAGCGCAAGATTGCCGACTAGCCTTCGTTTATAGGAAAAACACACAAAAAGGATTAACGGACCCATTTTAATAGATCACTATGCACTACAGTCAGCTGAAGTATCTTCAGCAAATGATGCTAAAGAGACATAAGCAAGCATTGCTAATCGAGCCGGCTAACCGGCGCGGTACCTTCAGAGCGTCCAGGCCCGTCAGGCGGGATTTTTTATCCTGGTCCTTGATAATGATGAATGGACGCCCATATTCATCAAAGGCGAGGGTTCCCAAAGTAGACATTTCAGACGTCAGATACTGGTATCCGTGTCACTGCTAAGGTATTGAGATATAGATGCCTCACAAAGACAAGGCACCATGTAGCATGGGGCCACGCGCCGTGACTTCTGGAACAGTCTTTGGGAAGGGAGGCGAGACCATATACCCAACGCATAAATACAAAATACACCAGAAGCTGCTTTTACTCTGTATTTCTTTACATATCAAAGCAACATTTTTAGCTAGCAGTAGGTAACAATAAATACGGTGTGTAAGACTAAGCTTAAAAACAATATAAACCCAAATGTGTCTTTTAACTATCGGATATATGTAATAATGGTCTCTTCCATTCTCGCGTTGGTATCGTTGACAGACGAGATCTTCTTCTTCTTCTGCCGATTGGCGGTGTGGAACAAAGGTAAAACAAGCGTAATGTCGCCATCTAGTGGGGAGGGGGGCAATTTATAACAAGTATAATACTGTAAATAAGCAGCACTGGAAAGCACTCAGAACGAAATATGTTGATCTCACCTCCCTGTATAAAGTCTGGGTGCTACGGCTTTTTTCAGTCATTTTTTTAAAAAAAGAAGTCGCGTTATATCTGCGTTCGTTTTTTTTTCATCATTGCATTAATGATCACAATCTTTAAGATGCAGTATGTTCATTGGTCGGCATGTTGGGATACCACCTTAAAGCAAAACAAAATAAACTAAAAATGTATTTTAAAAGTTAGGTTTAGGGCCGGCACGGTGGTGCAGTGGTTAGCACCTCTGGGACCAGGGTTCGAGTCTCTCATATGTTCTCTTCGGGTCGTCGTGAGGTTTACTCTGGGTACTCCAGTTTCCCCACAGTCCAAAAACACGCCGAAGCTAATTGGAGTTACCAACTGGTGTGAGTGAATGATGTGTGACTGTGCCCTGCCATGGGTCGGCACCCCATCCTGGATTGTTCCTCGCCTTGTACCCGTAGCATCATGCAGGGATTCCTGGTCAGAGCTCATAATGAACAATAACAAAAAGCTGGTGAAAAGTGATTTTTGCGCAAAACTCGGCTTTTATTAAATCGTTCAATTGAATCTTTTTCGGACATTATCGTTAGTGTTTAGCAGTCAAGTATTTTGCATGTTTCGTTTACAATTCCGTATTAAACTACTTTTAAAAGCAACAGGGGATTACTTAATCTCAGTTCAAATTATTTAGTTTTAGAATCTATACAATATTTACGTAGGTCTATTTACTATTGAAAAATTTTCTTACAATCTCAGTATTATATGATCAGTCTATTTTATTTTGTAAATGGACTTTGTATATCGAGTGAAGTGACAAAAAGCTTCGTTTTTCCTTCCTTGAACCCTCACTTTTGATTTACCACCTGGGGAGTGCGGGTACCATTTGTCTAACTCGCAGCCTTTAGCCCCTTAGAAAAGGATCGACGAGTTTCTGTTCACTGCTTAATTTATTGCAAAAAACATATTACAAAACGGTGAACACATGCACATACACACACACGCACAGTGCCCAGTTGGTGTACACATGCACATACACACACACACGCACAGTGCCCAGTTGGTGTACACAAGCACATACACACACACACGCACAGTGCCCAGTTGGTGTACACATGCACATACACACACACATACCCATATACCGGTTAAGGTCGTTATGCTGGTTTGATTTTTCCCCATAGTAATGAATAGAGATGTAAGATGCATAATGTAAAACATTAATAAAAGCTACCTAGAACCCCTGCTCACTAATACAAAAAAGATTTTTAAAGGTTTTTAATCATTACCTACATTTCAGGGTGAAGTGTTTCAACAGTTACTATATACTGTTTATTTGTCTGTTTGTTAATCAAGTATTTGATTGATTGATCAATCACTTTCTTTCTTTTTGAGACGTCAGCAGCCACACCACCTGCAGGTCAGTGCAGTGACGAGGACACACACACACACACACACACACACACACACACAGAGCGCCCAGTTAGACCACAGTCACTACACATACACAAAGAGCGCCCAGTTAGAACACACACACACACACACATATACAGCGACCGTTTAAAGTACACACACACACATAGCGCCCTGTTAGAGAGTGCGTGCACATACACACACACATACAGTACAGTACCCAGTTAGAGCACGCATGCACATACACATACACACACAGTGCCCAGTTAGAGGGTGCGTACACACACACACACACATACCCATATTCAGCACCCAGTTAAGGTCGTTATGCTGATTAGATTTTTCCCCATAGTAGTGAATGGAGAGTCCACACAAAGATATAATTACAAACTTGTGGGTGTGATCTATTCAGGTGCTGTTTGTGTGTGTATGAATGAATGAATATATATATGTATATATATATTGTGTGCATATACATATATGAATACACACACACACAAACCACATATATATAGTACCGAAATAGTACTCTTAATTATTAATTACTTTAAATAGTTATTTCATAAAAATTTAATTACTTAAAATAAATTAATAATTATTTTATTTACTTTAACCAGGGCAGTAACAAAATATAATTTAAAGTTTTTTTTGTTCCTGTTATGTCTCCGGTTAAATGATTATTATATACATTGATTTAGTGTAATTGTGTTCGTTATGTTCAGCTGCAGCAGTAAAGTGAATTTAATTTAATCCAGCAGACTGTGGTTTCATTATGTTACTCAGTTATGCTTTGGGTGACGCTGAAGCAGGACATTAATAGG
>JAOYFF010000081.1:268275-278483 GCA_025773925.1 Cryptomyrus ogoouensis
CCTCTCGTACCAGGCTCGGCCTTGTCTCAGGCCACCTGGTATTTAGGCCCTGTAATATGTGCATGTGTGATCCTACAGTATCAACTAATCTGTAACCATGCTTTCCATTCATTATATGCTGAGTTTTGCTAAATTGGTTTTTGGCTGAAGCATAAAAAGCTGTATCTTCGAGTACACCTGGTTAATAGCATTTCATTTATAACAGTAGGAGCTAGTAAACTGCATTTAGCAGTCGCATTAAAACATATTAAAAACTTTAAAGAATAAAGCCTTAGTTATTTTTAATAAAGACGGCTTTTCAGTAAATGTTGGTTTTCCTACAAGGTGACCCCGCGGCCCATGCTTATTTCATCTGGGCGCCTGATTTTAGACGCTTACTGAGGACGGCATGTTAAGTTAACAATGGTAACTGAGCTGCACCGTGTTTGACACTTAATGAAACTTGGACCTAATTCAACAGAACCAGTCATCATCCACTTTGCATTATATCTGAGTGAAAAGTGAATGAAGTTTCATTTTCTTACTTTACCACCGATCATTAAGCAAGGGAAATAGGAGGAGGTAATATGTCGGACGCAATGGCACGAGGGAGTCCGCGGTGTGGTGCTCTTACGTTTTTAAGATGCGGCTAACTATCCCCGAGACACTTTAGCCAGGTTTGTGTATATTAGCCCTTGATGCTGCTTTTCAGCGCCGGACTTTGTTGAGTCTTATAGGGAGCTGGCTAGCAATAACATTTTTAGCTGGTCTTCCAGCATGGTGGATTTTTAATTCAGTACATACAAAGTTTAGAAGAAAGCCTAATCACCATTTTTTTTAATATAAACGTACAAAACGTTTTAAATCCCACAGAAGCATGTGCATATTTTCTGGTTTTCATGTTGTGTGTGGTTGCCTAAGCACAGTCGGCCTAGTGAAGTGTTTGATAGGTGATGGGGAAGTGTACAGTCATGGAGACAGTAAATTGCATGCGCTTATGCCAATATGTGTTTAAGTAGCTACAAACATAGACGCTTTATTTAACGAAAAACAGTTAAAGGCTCGTTCTGTTTTGTTGCAGTTAGGGTACGCCTCCCTGACCAATGCGGAGAGGGAGAGAAGCTATAGGGAAGGCCTTTGTGCCTACTGTGCGTCTCCCAAGCACCACTGCGCCATCTGCCCTCTCCGTCCGGGAAACGGCCAGTCCTGAGAAGAGCTCACCGGGCCCCTTATCTCTTTTCTCCACCAATGTGGCCGTTTCCCACCTCACGGTTCAGGTACACCTCCAGTTTGGCCACAAACGGTTCAGGACCTCGGCTTTTATTGATTCAGGGGCCGCAGGGAACTTTATTGACCAGAACTATGCCAAACAACTGGGGGTGGAGCTTGAGGCGTTATCCCAGACGGTTCAGATCACTGCAGTTGACGGTCGGCCCCTTACCACAATCCCATCACCCACCAGACTCAATTCATCTCCCTCAGCATCGACCACCACCACGAACGCATCCAGTTCCTGGTTACATCCATCCTCTCACCTCCCATCATCCTCGGGCACCCGTGGCTTCTTCAGCACGATCCCCTCATCTCCTGGACCCAACAACGGATTCTTCAGTGGAGGCCGACCTGCTCTGAACTATGCCTACAGGCAACGGCTGGGACGTGCTCTAGGGAGTCCGAGGCCCCCGACGTCGACCCGGAGGCCATCCCCCAGCCGTACCGTGACCTGGCGGAGGTCTTTTGCAAGAAACCTCACCGGCCCTATGACCTAGCCATTGACCTCCTACCAGGCGCGGTACCACCCCGTGGCAGACTTTTCTCTCTTTCCCCCTCAGAGACCAAGGCGATGGAGAAGTATGTTGCCGACGCTCTCCACCAGGGTACCATCAGGCCCTCTTCCTCGCCTGCTGCCGCGGGATTCTTCTTCGTGAAGAAGAAAGATGGTGGTCTCCGACCTTGCGTCGACTATCGGGGCTCAACAACATCACTGTCAAGAACCGTCACCCACTTCCCCTGACCAACACCACCCTGGACGCCCTCTCTGGTGCCACCCACTTCACCAAGTTGGACCTCCGGAGCGCCTACAACTTGGTGCGCATCAGGGAGAGCGATGAGTGGAAGACGGCTTTCATCACTCCCACTGGTCACTATGAGAGTCTGGTGATGCCCTTTGGTCTGTGCAATGCTCCTGCAGCCTTCCAACAATTCATCAACGATGTGCTGCGGGACATGCTAGACCATTGGGCATTCGTCTACCTTAATGACATCCTCATCTACTCTCACACCCTGGAAGAGCACATCCAATATGTCAGGGTGGTCCTCAGGAGACTGCTCGCCCATTGACTGTACTGTAAGTTGGAGAAATGCGCTTTCAACCAGCGTTCCACCACGTTCCTGGGCTTTGTCATCTCACCCCAGGGTGTGGCCATGGACCCCCAGAAGCTGGAAGCTGTGCGTCATTGGCCCCTACCCAGGACACTTAAGCAGCTACAGAGTTTTCTGGGGTTTGCCAATTTCTATCTGCGCTTTATTCGGGGCTTCAGTACAGTTGCAGCACCTCTCACCGCCCTGACTCGTCCTTCTCCTCATCCTTATAACCTCACCGCGGATGCCATCACTACCGCTCATATTCTCCTTCACCCAGATTTCACCAAACCCTTCGTTGTGGAGGTGGATGCCTTGGATGTGCTCGTCGGGGCAGTTCTCTCCCAGCGAGGTCCGGACCAGGAACTACACCCATGTTGTTTCTTTTCCAGGAAATTCAACCCCACTCAGCAGCGGTATGGGGTAGGGGACCGTGACCTGCTGGCCATCAAGTGGGCCCTGGAGGAATGGCGTCACTGGCTCCAGGGCAGCAGTGAACCATTCACGGTTTGGACGGACCACCAGAAACTCATCACCATCCAACACGTCAAACAACTCAACCCTTGGCAGGTGCGATGGGCACTGTTCTTTGAACAGTTCAACTTCCAGCTCTCATACCGCCCGGGGTCCAAGAACACCAAGGCTGACGCACTCTCCCGCCAGCACGAGGCTGATGCTCCCTGGGCGGACCCCGCGCCTGTTGTACCTACCACCCGGATCATTGCTCCCCTCCAGTGGGACCTGGAAACTAGGGTATGCCAAGCACAGACCATGGAGCCCGCTCCGGCAGGTACACCGCCCGGACGTCCTTTCTTGGGCACACTCCTCTGCTCGGGCGGGCCACCCCGGTACCAAAAGAACTCTGCAGTACCTCCAACGCGCTTTCTGGTGGTCTGCCATGACCCGCAACGTCCGAGAATTCGTCCGGGCCTGTCCAGTGTGTGCCAGGGCCAAAACCAACAACCAACCATCCCCCGGTTGAACTTCATCCTCTCCCGGTTCCCTGTCGGCCCTGGTCACACATTGCCCTGGACTTCATCACTGGTCTGCCGGAGTCGGAAGGGAAAAATACTATTCTCACCATCGTTGATCGCTTCTCCAAGGCTGTGCACTTGGTAGCCCTGGCCAGACTCCCATCAGCTAAAACTACAGCTGAGCTGATTTTAGAGCATGTAGTCCGCTTGCATGGGTTCCCCAGGGACATCGTCTCGGACAGAGGGCCTCAGTTCATCGCCAGATTCTGGAAGGCCTTCTGCCGTCTGATCTACTCCACTTGCAGTCTTTCTTCTGGTTACCACCCACAAACCAACGGTCAGACGAAGCGGACCAACCAACAACTGGAGTGCCACCTTAGATGCTTTGTTGCAGATAGGCAGCGCTCCTGGGCTCGCTACCTCATCTGGGCTGAACTTTCCCATAACCTCTGCACTTCTTCTGCCACTGATCTCAGCCTATTTGAGGTATGCAACGGTTTCCAACCTCTGATGTTCGACCATCAAGAGCCGGAGGTTGATGTACCATCGGCCCAACAGTTGGTCCGCCGATGCCGACGGCTCTGGACTCCAGCCCGTTCAGCCATCCAAAAGGCTTACCGTCGTTATACTGTTCAACATCACTGTCGGCACCCACCCACGATTGCAAAGTTTGGCTCTCCACGCAGAATCTTCGCCTCCGCACCAACTCACGGAAACTCACCTCCCGTTTCATTGGATCTTACCGCATCACCCACCGGCTTAATCCTGTCACCTATTGACTCCAGCTGCCTGCAGCACTCCGGATTCATCCAGTTTTTCACATTTCCCAGCTCAAGCCCTTTGTCACTTCCCCCATGGTCCCATGGGTTACCATCCACGCTACACGGGCTATCCGCGGTCGCCAGTCTTTCTCCGTATTTTCTGCTCGCAGTCCTGACAAATGCATGTTTACAGTAAATCAGGTTCTGAGGTTAGGGAGCTGTGCCAGAAATTGGAAGGTTGCTGGTTTGAATCCTGTGAATGCCAACAATGATCCTACTGTAGTGGGCCCTTAACCTGCAATTGCTTTGTATTGGGCAAGCTGTTAATCTATGTCTAGCCCAGCAACAAGGTCCTCCAACTTACAGGGAAAATTTGGGGGTTGCTGGCAAAATTGGCACTCCAGCCACTGAAAAAAAAACTCTCACTGGTCCATTTGGACTAGTGTGGTGCTGAGGTATTGTCACGCTCAGCTCCGAACGATCCTCGTGTGTGCCACGCCCCCTCATTACCTCATGTCGACTCCTGATTGTTCCCACCTGTTTCTAGTTAATCCCAACCTGTCTTGTGTATTTAGTTCAGTCCCGTCAGATCTGTCATTAATGTTAGTTGTGTGGTGTTGCCCGGTCCTTGAATGTTTACCCTGTTTACCCCCATTAAACCCTGTTTGTCCGTCTGACCGGCTTATCTCGTCTTCCTGCTCGTCCACCTACCCTGCTACGTGACAGAATGACAGATCTCCCTAAAGACTCACCGCGGCAGGACGAGGACCTATGGCTCGTCCTGCTGCATGAGGTGAGTTATTGGCGAGAGCAGCCGGAGATCCGAGAGGAGCGGCAGTCGCTGCTCTCCAACTCCGGGAAGCGCTGGACCTGGATGCACTGGATGATGTGCCCGACCTCCCGCCTGCTTCGGACCTGCCTGCTGCTGCTGCCGCCTCACTGCCCGCGGCACTGCCTGCTGCTGCTGCCGTCTCACTGCCCGCGGCACTGCCCGAGGTGCCCGCGGAGGTGCCCCCTGCTGGCCGCACTCCCGAGGTGCCCGCTGAGGCGCCCCCTGCTGGCCACGTGTTGGCGGCGCCCGCTGAGGCGCCCCCTTCTGGCCACACGCCCGAAGTGCCTGATGAGGCCGCCGCTCGGCCCGCGGCACCGCCTGACCCGCCTGTCCAGCCCGGCTCGCCCGTCCTTCCCGTCCTGCCTGTCCAGCCCGCAGCCACGCCCGCGGCCCCTGCTGCAGCTGCCGTCGCCGCTCTGCCCACGGCGCCTGCTACGGTCCCACCTCCGCCTGCTGTACTCACGGCCGAGGCGCCCCCTGGTGGCCTCACGGCCGAGGCGCCTCCTGCTGACCGCACGGCCGAGGCGCCCCCTGAGGCGCCCCCTGCTGACCGCATGTCAGTCCAGCCCGTCCTGCCCTGTTCGTCTGGCCATCCCGGCTCGCCTGTCCCGCTTGTCCAGCCCGTCCTGCCTGCCGCCATGCCCACGGCTCTGGCTGCACAGCCTACTACCTCTCTAGAGGCCCTGACTCCTGTCCCCCCAGCACTGGCCCCAGTCCCCGAGGAGGTCCCGGACAATCGGACCCCCGCTCCTCTCTCCTTGGAGGAGGAGGAGCTTGAGTGGGACCCCTCGGGGACCTCCCTCGTGACTCCTTCACCCTTGCCCCGGCAAGGCCGACACCCCCCAGGACCCCGCCTTTCCGTGTCCCGTAAGGGGAGGGGACACAGGCGTTGGGCCCGGGTCCCACCCGCCCTGCCCCCTGGCTCGCTCGTGCGTCCCCTGGCCATGGCTCTGTGGCTGCCTGCGGTTCCTCCGGCTCTGGGTCGGCGGCCGCCTCCGGGTCCCCCCCCCGGTGCTTCGGTGCCGGTCCTCGGTCCCGCCTTCGGCTCCATGTCGGCCGCCTCCGGGCTCCCCTGCTTCGGCAGGGCGTCGGACGGCGCCTTCCCCGGCTGCCCCTTCGCCTGCCGCGGCTTCCCCCTCCTGCCTGCCTGCGCTGCTGATCCCTCCTGCTCCCTCCATGTCCCCTGTGTCTCTCCCTCATCCCGTTCCCTTGGCCCCTGTATGGTCCCCTCCTGCTCCCTCCTCCCTCTAGCCTGCGGCCCCTCCGGCCGCTGCCCGTCGCCCATCAGGGTTCCTTCGGGCTCCCCTTCGTCCTCCGTCCCTTCCTGTCTGGTCTCCCCTGTCTGCTCCTCACCCCTTTGTCCCTCCTGTTCCTGCCCCTTCTCCTCCTGTTGTTCCTCCGTTCACTCCTGGCCCTTTTGTTCTGCCTTTCGGTGTTCCCCCTGTGTCTCCTTTCCTGTTTTGTTTGGCGGCGTTCCCTGTTCTGTGTCGGGTCCTGTCCTGGCTTTTGCCTTTGTGCCTGTTTTGTGTTTCGGTCTTGTTTCCTGTTCCCCGTTGATGTTTCTGCTTTTGTTTTTCAGCTCCTGCCCCTCGTCTCGTCCGTCGCCTCCCCTCGGGCGCACCCAGTGTGCGCGCCTTTGGGGGGGGGGGTTATGTCACGCTCAACTCCGAACGATCCTCGTGTGTGCCACGCCCCCTCAT
Organism: Cryptomyrus ogoouensis; assembly: GCA_025773925.1. NCBI lineage: Eukaryota > Metazoa > Chordata > Actinopteri > Osteoglossiformes > Mormyridae > Cryptomyrus > Cryptomyrus ogoouensis. The sequence goes on from JAOYFF010000081.1 coordinate 274,883, forward strand.
TACCTCCTGTCGACTCCTGATTGTTCCCACCTGTTTCTAGTTAATCCCAGCCTGTCTTGTGTATTTAGTTCGCGTCCGAGTTCAGTCCTGTCAGATCTGTCATTGATGTTAGTTGTGTGGTGTTGCCCGGTCCTTGATTGTTTACCCCGTTTGTCCATCTGACCGGCTTATCTGGTCTTCCTGCTCGTCCGCCTACCCCGCTACGTGACAGGGTTTCATCCCTGAGGTGATTTGTCCTGTGGTGGGTCTGACAATGTGCTGTAATCACCACATGCTCCTTACCTCTCTCTTACAGTAGATCATGATTTTCATTTTTACCAATCATTCTAAAGCAAAAACTCCAATTAATGGATAACATTTATTTGTCTCTTAGCTTGTGTGTGTGTGTGCAATTAAATAAATGATTATGCAAGTAACATCACAAACTCCATGTTAAAAAGTTAAATTAATGTGTGCAGTCATGCTGCTCTTTTAGTTAAGGCAGAGCGGTCAGTGATGTTACTGTTCAATAGAATTATTTGCTAGCAATATGTTTTTACTTTATTAAAAACTGTTACATTTGAATGTGTAGCAGAAATCCAGTTTGACTTGGAATGGTATGTCATAAGCACTTTTGGGCCATGCCTGCTAAATGATCAGATTTATGGTAATCTATGATGATCTGTGTTACTGCCAATTTCTCAGCAGTGCCTTCTAATGTAACAAACATTGAAGCTAGGAAACACTAACCACAGTGGTAATTACTACACTTAAGTAACATGTAACCAAAATACAAACAGGAATGGAAGTGAACAGGACAAAAAGCAGGGCAAACCTATAACTAGGAGACAAAACAAAGTAACAAACACTGAAGAAACAAAAGCAATAAATACAAATAGAAGAGTTGAGACTGATTCCTGGCAAGCCTCAAACCCATAGCCAGAGAGTTATACAACCCCTGGCAAAAAATATGGAATCACTACTCTTGGAGGATGTTCAGTCAGTTGTTTTACAACTGAATCACAGATATGACACAAAACTATTTTACCTTACAGCTGAACATTCTGGCTTTGTAAAACATACCTCCAAAAAGTTAAATTACATTGTTACAATTAATGGCACATCTTCTTTCAGATCAAGTAGAGGAAATAAAATGATGGAATCAAAAACAAAACAGAACACGATTAGTAGTAGTACTTTGTTACACCTCCTCTGGCTTTTATGACAGCTTGAATTCTTTGAAGCATGGACTTCACTAATGAAAAACAATATTCTTCATCAATCAGGTTCCAACATTCTCGTATAGCAGTTGACAAATCAGCTTTGCAGGATGGAGCCTTGTCATATACCATTTTTTAAAATTTCTATGATAAATTTTCAATTGGATTGAGATCCAGACTGTTTGCTGGCCATGTCATTTTAAAACTTTTCTTGAAGAAAAGTTTTAACGCTCTGTGCTCGGTGGCAAGATGCAGTATCATCCTGAAAAATGACTTCATCATCACCAAACCTACTTTTGATTGATGGAATGAGAAAATTGTCTAAAATTTCAATGTACACCTGTGCATTTACTGTGGAGGTAATGAATGCCATCTGTCCTGGTCCTTTACCTGACATGCAACCCCATATCATCGATGACTGAGGAAATTTGCTTGTTTTCTTAAGGCAGTCGTCTCTCTATGTTTCATTGGGATGGCACCATCAAACGTTCCAGCATCATCTCCTTAGCCAATGCAGATTCGGGATTCATCACTGAATATCACTTTCATCCAATCATCCACAGTCCATAACTACTTTTCGTTAGCCCACTGTAACCTTGTTTTTTGTTTTTTGTAGTCTGCGCCGTACACTCAGCCCACTGAGCTAAGCAGCAGTTTAGGAAAGAGGTAAAACACACTAGGGATTAGACACACTGGGGTTGAGAAAGGCAAGCAACAGGGATGGTGGATAATAAACAAGTGTTTGTTATCCATCATGAACCTCTACCAATAATGACACAATGTTTTTAAATCAGATCATTTATTTAGCAAGAGCAAGTTTACACGCAAGTAAAAAATATCCAATCACATTTTTACAATAGGGGACAGGCCTGAGTCAATTGCTACCAGTGATATAATTATTATCTACATCGCCAGAGACTGATTGATCTGGTGTATGTCCCAGAAAGTGTTAATTGCAGCATCTACAGTACAGCACACTGAAAATAATACATCTTTCAACATCACGTTTCAAAACTCGCAATTTGTCATGTACATTTTTAAGATCTTTAAGATCACATATGATTACCTCAAAGGCGCCTTGTATTTTCAGCAGGGGATGATGGTGCAACTTCAGTTAAAAGAAAATACTTTGTGAACTGTTCACTACAAACAAGTTCATACTTCGTTTGATCACTTTCCCGAGATAGGTTGGGGAATTTTTTAATTGTCTGATCAACCAATTGATTTATCTGCCATCGCTGAATGATGCATGGAATGTCCAACACAGATTTGACTTCACTAATTGTTCTTTCAGCATGTCGGTCACAATTTAAGAAAATATGTAAAACATGTCCATTCTTAAGAGCAGGAGGCTGATGATGAGGAAGATCGGCATAATTTTCTAATATATATTTTGCAGCAATGCCAGCTGTGTTCGGAGGTGGTCTCTTTTTCGGAGCCATGACATTTTTGGAAGCAAGTTACACAACAGCACCTGCAAATCAAAAAAACATTTACATCAAAGATTGCAAAGATTCATTTACACTAAAGTTTTCTAATAAAGTATGCAATATATCAGCATAAGTCACAAAAATCAACAAGCAGGAAGCTGAAAATCACACAAAACATACCTATCTTTCATCATAAACCAAAATTGTAGTGAGAAAAGAATATATAATGTGTTAAAAAAATTGTTCTTGCAACATGATTAAAACACGAGAAATAAGATGGCAGCCAGGACTAAGATGGCAGTCAACCAGTCATGACCCATGATTATCTTGCAAACCCAAAAACAGGACTGCTAATCCATAAAATTGGATGAAACTTGCCAGAAATTGAAATAAGATCATAAAAAATCGACTCATTAAAGAATTATGCTTCTCATAACTTACCTTAAGAAATTGCAGACGTGTTTCCGTGACTGAAATTTTCACTTTAAAAAATTACCGCTTTGCTGCTGCGTCTTCAGGAAAATTTTCAGTTCGTCTTGAAGGGGAAGATGTGAACTACATCACAAATATTTGTGTTTCCAGAAAAAACAACACATGAAACAATGACGAGCAACACAAAACACGCAATGCACTGCAGCCCCATGCTCGGGTAGTATCACTGTTTTGTAAAAAAACCAGGTAGCGCGATATCAGGGATACGCGCATACCTACATTAATATGATCTCTTATTAGTGGTGTAAGGTTCTGAAGGTCCCAGGGAAGGAAGACTGTGTTGCAAGCAGTAGTTAGTATTAGTAATGTAGGGTAATGCTGCTGCACTTGGGGCAGGAAAGCTGTGCTGTCAGCATTATTATTGCTATTGCTTCGCATTAGAAATACTCATCACAGAATAATTCATCTGATGATGACATCAACAATTTTCTTAGCAATATAAATCTGCCAAAACTAAATGATGAACAAATTAGGGTTCTA
>JAOYFF010000081.1:300916-312589 GCA_025773925.1 Cryptomyrus ogoouensis
CATCATTGACTCCTCCAGTCCCACCTTCAGTTATGTAGAGTTCTGTGTAAATCTCATTGAGAAGTGTTGGCTGTCCTCCCTTAGCTTTCCCTTCAAATACACGCTCACATTTCAGCTTCAAGTTACTTTTGATTCTGTGCTGATATTGCAGCATGAGCTGTCCTGAAAAGAAATGAGAGGAAAATGCAGTAATTCTCACTGTGATTCTTATCAGTATGAGAGGAATATTTTCTAAAAACACACTTTTTTACACATACAAGTCCAAATATTTCACTGTGACAAACGTGAAATTTAAAGTTTTATCATACGTGTCTTACTGAAACCCCACAGTCAGTACTGTGCATAAGCCTTAGCCAGTCAAAGGATTAAAGCCATTTATCTGGGCAGTAAGTGTATATTTGCTCATAAAAAAAACAATGCAATTGTAGAACACATTGAGCAACACAATAAAAACTACCAAAAACAACTTCTGCTCTCCAAAAAGTTACAGATTTTTTGTTGGATGGCTAGAACATCTTTTCAGTTCTAAAACCTCCCCTCAGAAGCACCAAAGCCATTCCATATATTCATAAATTATCAACCCCGCCTGCTCACTTAATTAATCAAATTAGTTTAAAAAGTCAATGAGATATTATCTGTTTGTTAAGTCGTCTCCACACTACACAACTGTTAAAGCTGTCAGATAGCTGACCTGTTCACACTATATGACTTGTAATCGGGAGTTTTTAACTTATTATGGTTTACACACTTCACGACTGATCAGGGACAGGGGGTCACACACTACAAGATATTTCACCAGGAGTAATCACAGACAAGTCTCTCTGGTCTCCAAACTATGTTTTGTTATGAAATGACACGTGTGAATGACACCAGCAAATCACAATTCTACTGTGGAAGTGCAATAAATTGTTAAAACACTGTAATCAAATAACAACACATATGCTCAACGTTTACAAACACATGACAAATTTACCCTCATACAGATAGAGCTTTCACGAAGCAGTATCATGTACCTTCAGTCTTTAGTGATGTGCGTGTGTCTGTGTGTAATTAATTTATATATATATATATATATATTACATGCACACACACACACAGAAGCTTTTAAATAGCCAACACACTTTCGCAGACATATTGTCATAGTTCCACACCAACATGAAAGCCATTTAAACATCCTTATCTCTGGCTGTCTAGGACTTTTGCACAGGTTCAGGTTCAGGTTACTTTATTTGTACCCGTGGGTAGATTTGGGGCGCAGTCATGAGTCATACATCCTACATACACATTTCAACAAGAACAACTGACAACAAAACAGATTAAAAAACGCTATGATCTATTTATGAGAGTGATGGCTGCTGGAACAAAACTGTCTTTAAATCTTTTCATTCTACATTTTGGGACCATTAACCTTCGTCTAGAGCAGGGGTAGCCAATCTTATCCACAAAGGGCCGGTGTGTATGTGGGTTTTCGCTGCAACTCCCTAATTAGATTACTAATTAGAGGACTGATTGGCTGAAGAGTCCTCACACCTGAGTTTGAACAGCTGACCTACAGGTTATCCCAAAAACCTGCATACACACCGGCCCTTTGTGGATAAGATTGGCTACCCCTGGTCTAGAGGGAAGAAACTGAAACTCACTGTGCAGAGGGTGTGTAACATCAAGAGGAATTGAACCAGCCAACCGCTGTAACTGTCTGGTGTACAGGGATGCTGGATTCAGCTGTGGCTCACCAATCAGCCTGTTAGACCATTTCACAATCTGACTGAGTGAGTTTCTGTTCTTTACAGATAAATGCCCAAACCACGACACCAAGGAAAAGGATAAAATAAATTCAATAAAAGCACGATAAAATAAAATCATCATAGTCTTACCGATGTGGAAACGAGAAAGCCTTCTTAGACATGAGAGTATCTGGAGTCCTTTTTTGCACACAACTTTACAGTTTGCTTCAAATTTTAGTTTTGAATCAATAACTGTTCCAAGATATTTATAGGATTGAACACATTCCACCATCTGACCCTTAATGGAAGTGCCCTCCTGTGCATGGGTGCCTTATCTAAAGTCAATTGACATATCTTTTGTCTTAGATATGTTTAATTGAAGGTAGGACTCATCACACCATTTAACAAAGTCATCCAGGACTGGGCCGTGGCTTTCCTCATGACAATAAGAGTCGTCTGCATACTTTAAAATTGCCCTGTTTTCATACCTGCTCTGACATATTTGTATACAAGATGAATAATAAGGGTGAAAGCATGTATCCCTGTGGGGAGCCAGTCGAGGAGCAGATCCGGTTGGACAGGGTCCCATTTATCCGGACTCTTTGAGTCCTGTTTGTCAGGAAGTCAAGAATCCAGCCCCCAAGATTTTTACTAAGCTCAAACTGCTCTAAAAGCCTTCTGACTAAAATATGAGGTTGAAACATGTTAAATGCTGAAGAAAAATCAACAAAGAGTAATCGAGCATGCAAACCTTTCCCCTCCAAATGTTTAACAATCAGGTTCAACAGGGTCACTGTAGCATCTTCCACTCCTCTTCGTGATTGGTAAGCAAACTGCATTGGGTCGAGCACATGCTCAGTTTGCCTCAAAATCTCCGACTTCACCAGTTTTTCAAATTCTTCCATTACAATCGACTGTACATGTACAGAATGTTATAAAGCTCTTACTCTTCTCCAGCATGTCAGCGAGATCATTTTGCTTCATGGTCCTCAGGATGTACAGTGTGATCTTCAGAGCTCCCTCTCTACCACAGGACTTCTGCATCTGACCATCACTGTCCATGTCATTGTCCTCCTCCAGTAGAGGCTCAGTGCATTCTGGGTAATTCAGATCTAGGTACCTCACAAACTTCTTCAGCTCATCCTTTGGGAACTTTACAGCATTTTCCTCTAGTGACTAAAATAAACAGTCACAGGTAATTATTGCTACTTGGACCAAACCTTTTCAAAATTTCACTTGTGAATCATAGTTTTAAACATAGATGAATTTCTTATTATACAGCTATATAAAATAGAAGCTAATTCACATAACAACCAAGAAAATATAACAGCAACAAATACAAACCTTCAATATGGATGATAAACCCGATTTATCATGTAGATCTGAACTGCATTCTTCCATTTGGTCTCTGTGAATAAGGAAGAAACATAAAGACCTCAATTCATCTACACAAATGTAACAGAAAAACTGAAAAGCTCCCCATTAAAATTGCTGTTACTGCAGATAAAGAATAACCTTGTGATATATTAGTTTGGAAAGATGTAACTGCCATGTTGAGCTTTATTCACTAGTGTGGCTTCGTAATTTTCGCATGACAGCAGAAGAGAACCAATGATATCAGGCTCCACCAGACCAAGACACAGCCCACGGTGAAGCATGGTGATGGCAGCATGCTTTTTTTCAGCTGGAGCGAGGTTTTTGTCAAGGTGGAGGGAATTATGAACAGCTCCAAATGCCAGTCCATTTGGGCCCAAAAAAATGCTGTAATTAAATCAAAAGGTGCTTCAGCGAAGTATTAGTTTAAGGGTGTGCACACTTATGCAACCAGCTTATTGTACATTTTTTACTTTTTAGATTTTCCCCCTAACAAATTTGTTTGTTTTTGAATTAAATTGTACAGGTTACAGGTCACTTTAAAGGTGGGAAAAGTTCTGAAATTACTTATTGTGGTCTCATTTTTTTACCACAAAAAAACCTGCCATTTTATCAGGGGTGTGTACACTTTTTATCTTGCTATTATAACTGTATGTTTACCTGGCAAACCAGATCAGTTTTCGGGCAAGAAAATGGACCTGCTCATGCACGAAGTGGAAATGTGCGCGCACATCATTTACGGGAGCACCAATGTTCCACATAAGTCCTCCCCTTTTTGGAAAATGTTCTGGCGAACACTCTCAACCTGGTGTGTTTAAATACTCACGTGTGTCGATACATGTGTGTCAAATAGCCAATCATTAATGCACAATTCTGAACTCGAATGATTTAATGATATTGTCACGCCCAGCTCCGTACGATCCTCGTGTGTGCCACGCCCCCTCGTTACCTAGTGTTAACTCCTGATTGTCATCACCTGTTGCCTATTCCTTTTGCCTTGTCGTGTGTATTTAGTCCAAGTCTCAGTCAGTCTTCCCCAGATTAGTCATTGTGGTGTTATGTATTGTGGTAATGTTTGGTGTCTGTCGCCAGTCCGATCATTAAAACCCGTTATTACCCGTAAATTCGGCTTACTCTCCTGCTTCCCTGCTCGCCGAAACGTGACAGATATGGTTTGTTTACTTTATATATATGTACGTGAGCGTGTGTGTGTGTGTGTGTGTTTGTGTGAGCAGGTATTCCTTACCTTATGGGGACACAATTGGCCTCATTCACCAACTGTTCTTATGAACAAATTTGTACGCACGTACGCACTTTTTTACGAAGATTCTGACATTCACCCATGTTTTCTTATGTGAATTTGTTCTTAGCTAAGAACAGAATCTATGCACACTCAAGACCATTCGTACGCACATTTGAGTAATGATAATTTGTTCAAAATAATCGGTTATAGCAGTTTTGTTCAGTCTACAGTTGATAAAATAGTATTTGAATAATTTATCAAAGTAAAATATAAAACAATTTTAAAGTGTAAAAATTACTTTCATGGTAGTAACAGCAATCATGCGGATTATAAATAGATCTGTTTCTGCGCATTGGCCTTGCTATCAAAATGGCATTTCTGTTATTTCTTGAAGAGCTTGCCAATCGTGCTCTGAGAAGGGAATGCATGTTTGAAGATCATTTAGATTTATTTGGCACAGAGCTTTCACAGAGAAGGTGATATCTTTCCATCTATCAGCTTTCTTGGGGGCTTTATATCCAGAGTTGCTGTATGCCCAGAACACAACTACAGGACACCATTTACTCATGCCACACCCCAGCAGACACACTTATGGTATAGATTATTATTTTGTACATGTAGTAATCCAACTTTACCTGACCAGATGCGTGACTATTAATAATCCCGACTACGTACGTATCTGCGCTGGATATCACCGGCATGCCACGCTCCTTGTCGGCGGAGCCTGCATGTCCGTTATAGCCGAACAAAACTACAACTAAAAGTGGCCCTGGGGACCAAATTGTTTGTCCGTTATAAGCGAAATTTCGTTATATGCGAGTCTGCTATATCCGATGCTTTTCTGCATGTTCTTAAAGGAGCACGGCCGGAACCAGTGGACCTCGTCCATTATAGACAATATTCCGTTATAAGCGAGTCCACTATAAGGGGATTTTACTGTATTAATACTTCTACTTCAGCATTACTGAAGTTTTTTTTCCACTTAGTGCCAAACGGCTCACAGCCTGCGCGTCTCTTCGCCATTCCTTGCATACGGCCCTACAGTCTCATGCCCTTTTATGGCAAACTGCAGGGCATTTCCCTATGCTAATTAGGACAAACTGGCACGCGCTTTCAGTTACGAAGACGTGGGATTCATCATTCTTAAGAACAAAGGTGCGAACAATTCTGCTACTTAAGAACACGTCATGAATCCAACGTAGATTGTTCTTAAATTTCGTAGGAACAAATTTAAGAGAATTCTTAAGAAAATATTGGTAAATGAGGCCCAATATCCCCATAACGTGATGAATACCTGCTTTTTTTTTACCTTATGGGAACCAGTTTCCATAGAAATTAATGAGTGATCCCCATAAGGATATGTTTACCCAACATGTGTGTGTGTGTTTATGTGTGTATGTGTGTGCATGTGTGTGTGTGCACGTGCGTGCGTACTTGTTTGCATATTACCATACCATACCGTATTACCACGACCAGCTGTACTGTATAAAAAAACGTATATAATTGAAATAAAACAACAAAAAACCATCAGTGCACTTCGAGCACGTACCTGTGCCCCTAAGGAGTGTCGTGCACTGGCACATTTCTGAAATGCGCCATTTAAATACAGTTTAATAATGCGCCACTGACTTTAGACGTGGATTTTGCTGATGAAAAGTACAACATCATTTAGTTTGCCTTAAAAATACCAACGTGCTGACAATGGGCCCAGCCACCTCCTTCGGCTGTTTCTCCTTTCCCTGTTACCAGTTCTATTTCTAGAAGCCAATCTCCCCAACCTGGTTGTGAGATCTTCATGGTGTGCGTTGAGCTCGAGCATTCGTCCTGCTTTCTGCTACCGATTGCCTGTGTACCGACCATTGCTTTGTGTTCCAGATTCCATGACTTGCCCATTCCCAGTGCTGCTGAGGACGTCGGTCGCCCGAACCACACACATTTACCTTTCATCTGTAGGAAAAGATCCCTCTCTGAAGGCAAATGGGGGCTCCATTGACCAGTCACTCTTCAGGGAAACACAGCTGGGTACAGGGGAGTCTGCTCTCTTCATCAGGACACTGTGGGCAATGAGAGGAAACAAACCCTCATGGTATAAATATAATTCATACAATGGGGACGGCATCACACTGCTGTTTAGCCTTCTGCTCTGCCTTCATGTACTTTGATATGCTGTGAAGCTCTTGATGTAAACAGACTAGTTTACAGTTAACTTTATTTTGAAATAAATTGTCTCACCTATAATTAAATTATAGTAGGAAAGGTTTAGTATCATTGTTAAAATATCCATCGTTAGTCTTGGCTGTTGCTGTTTTTTTCCATCCATCCAATCTCTGTAACTCCTTATCCTGTTCTGGATAAGGGAGCTATTGAGGACAGGTCACCGACCCATCACAGGGCACACTCACCAATGCCCACCATCAGGCAATTTGGTAACTCCAATCAGCCTCAACATGTTTTTGGACTGTGGGGGAAACCCAAAATACCCAGAGGAAACCCCACAATGACACAGGGAGAACATGCAAAACTATCGCAGGGACTCGAACCCAGGTGTCAGAGGCATGAGACAACAGTGCTAACCACTGCACCACTGTGCATTTTTCTGGTTTAAATAACTATTTGTTATGTGGCCATTTTGGATAGGAGGGATAATCTGTTACTTGCCTCCAGTATAAAAGAACTAGTTGACTGTGGGGGAAAAAGGCAAAGAAAGAAGATGGCGAGGTCTTTTTATTAACCTGCACATATTAAAGTGCTGCCCACTGAGCCAGCCCTAGCTAGGAGCCCAGTTTACTTTTATGTTATGACCTGACTATAGACCCAGAGAGACATGCATGCTAATGGCCTGTAACAATGTTACCTCTCAGTGCTCTTTCCTTTACACCCCACAGGGGGGTGCATTTCAGAAGCAGATCCATCCATTTCTGTTCCGATCCAGAAAGATGATTCCTAAATACATACATACACAATATGTAGTACTCAGCACTTTTACATTAAATTGACACACTGGGTCTCCATCCTGTTATTCTGACATGTAATTTTACACGCACTAAGGAGATCCAGTGCCAAATCTCAGCATGTTTCTGCCATGTGCCATTATTTCTTTGTATCTGTAAAAACATCTTAACCATCAGAGCTACTTTTACATAAAATACTAATTAGATACAGAGGTTAGTGACCACAAAATATCAACACATGGTGATCATATACACTCCTTTTACATTTTGAAATTCCGTACTTTGGGGCTGGAGGGCTAACATCAGTCATCTGTTAATTCAGTGACTTCATGAAAAACATTAATACATTCATTTTTTTTTAGATGGCCAATTTATTGCAGTGGCCTTAAACACTTAAGTATTTCCATATTTATTCAGACTTTGAATGATATTTCTCATTTCCCATGGGGAAATCCCCCTTTTGTCCACCCCATCATGGGAGCAACTGAGGTACTGAAGAACAGCCACCCATAGCGGTGCCCAGGGAGCTGGGGGTTAAAGGCCTTCGTCAAGCGCCCACAGACATGCCGAGGCCAGGCTTGGGCTGGTGACGCTCCGATCGCGGGCACAGAGGCTCAGCCCACTGCGCCGCACGCTGCCCCCCTGAAAACACCCAAATCAAATCCCATACTTTTCTATAGCGCACATATACATACATACACACACACACGTATATATGCTTCTTTATATAATCTCATTAGAATGCTGCTTCTTTTTTATTCGGCGGACGTGTTTACCCAGAATGACGCTTCCCTCTGATGCTAAGCCCGCAAAGCCATGTACTGATGTCACCACTAGGGGGCTGACATGCTAAAGCCCGAGAATGACGGCGGTCTGTAGGTTTGCGGAAGTCCAGGCTGGGGAAATGAAAGGCGCTGTTTTTAACTCCTACCTGGGACCGCGTCAATGAGCTTTTCACGCTAACAAAGTGGTCTTTACGTATTATTAACACCAGACTTGCGGAACATTTCGTTTAGACTGGTGAAGCAGGACAGAGAAATATGACTGGTCTACAATTAATCAACACCCCTCAGATTGGAGAGTACAGGAGTGCCGTGGTTTAGCCTTGTTTAATAAAGCCTTAAGTATAAGCCAGGATCTTCGGCATGTTAGCAGTTATTCCCAAAGTTTTAAAACAAACTTCATATACCTTCAAAATATTATAACCTAGCCCCGGTACATGTTCACGCAACACTGTATATTTAGCGAACTCGTGATTGAGTAATTAAATATTATTGTCGTGTTAATTCGAAAACGCAAAATATTCTGTAACTTTTACTCCTGGACTTTACTTACTGTACTCTACGGATGTATAATAACATCTAATTATGTTAAAAATATTAAATCCCAGTATATAAGTACGTTAAATATACTTATTTTATTATTCATTGTATCTCTTGAGAATAATCTTACCTACGTCGGCGAACTGATTTCCTGATTTCCTGGTAAGAGCTGATTTACATTTCCCGGCATGCTCCGCGGTACAGTGAGTACAAAAACTGTAAATAAAATAATAAAATTTAAAACAGCAATAGAAACTTGGTCAGTGCACACATGTGCCAACGCACTGAAAACAGTAAAATGTGTGATGAGGTGTCACATTTAAAAATACTTTAAAACTTTAAAAGGGCATGCAGTTTGCACTACATTTAGCCCACTGAGCCAGGGTTTTAATGATGGTGAAGTCATTTTTTATATTATTATTATTTTATTCATATTGGTGTCAAAATGCACTTGTAGAAAAGCTGTTTTACATAAAATATGGAGTCTTTAAATTTACTGCATATAGTTACTTTATGTCTTTCTTATTGCTTGTGATTGCTGATACAATATTGCAGACACGGGTTACTGTAAATATGTGTTTTGTGTGCCTTATCTACACTGTGTATGTGTGCATAAGTGAGATGGCAAAGTTTCCTTTGATGAATTTAGCACTTAAAAATGAGCACAGCTGACACATCACATCCTTCACTCTTACTTTGGATTGTAGGACAAAATCTAGCATGAAAAAGTGTTTGTGTCTCTTATCTTGTCTGTTCCAGCTTCCCAGTTAGTGAAGATTTCCTGTAGTTTGTTTAGGTCTTCGCAACTGAGAATTTTTTTTAAACAATTGATTTTCTTTTTATTTTTCTACAAAATTGAAGAGCACGGTATATGTAACAAGGCTTCAAACAGAAATAAATTGAATATGATTTGGCACTCAGACACTGATATCCTGCATTTTGGTACAGAGTGCAGTGTTCCACCATGGAAGGGTTTTAGACATATAGAAGGTTGTCAGTGGTGCATGTCTTGGTCATCCTTACTATTCCTGTTTTGAATTTGCCCTGCTGTCATCCACCTCCTACATTGTTTCTTCTCTCACCTGGAGACTGCTGGGAGCACCGTGAGAATCATGTTCTTTGATTTCTCCAGTGCCTTCAACACCATCCTACCCACAATCCTGAGGGACAAGCTGGAGTACACAGGAGTGGACCATCACCTCTCCACATGGATCCAGGACTACCTCACTAACTGACCACAGTATGTGAGAACTCAGGGCTGTGTGTTGGACAGGATCGTCTGTAGTATGTTGACTTACCATGTAGGCCAACAGGTGTGGCTCTCCACCTGCAACCTGAAGCTCCCCTCATATCGTAAGTTGTCGGCTTGCTTTATCGGCCCTTTCAAGATTATGCGGCAAGTGAGACTGAACTCTTTCTGCCTTCAGCTTCCAAGCATGTACTGCATACACTCTATGTTATAACCGTAACCATGGGCATCATCTTTGATCCCAATCAAATGAATTAGCCAATGAATTAGATATGGTAGAAATTCTTAAATTTTTCATACACTTGTGTTTTTAGGGAGGTTTTGCCAAATGCTTTAAAATGATGGACATTTTCAGTGGAGAGATCTTTGCGGTGAAGGTAATTCCCATAAAGGACTCTGCTGGAATAAAAGAGGTATGTGGTCTGAATCCTGCTTGAAGTCAGCCCCCTCCACAATTAAACTGCATTTCCCTTATGCTCATTCTGGTAACGCGTCTGACATTTCAGAGTCTCCTAGGCTGACCAGATAATCCATGTCAGGGAGGACACTTTAAGCTATGCCAGGTTTTACAAACTACTTTAAAACTTGAAAGGCACCTGTGTTTGGCTAAATAGCTCACATCTTCATGTGCTTTGACTGGTTTGATTGAAAAACTCATCCAGCTGTTACACATTAACATTACTGGCATATGCATGATTATAGGAGACTGACCAATCAGCACACAGCAAGAACTCGGTGCTTAACTGAGATCCAGGTCCTTTTAATTGAAATGATATTTTACAAATCCTGTCCTAGCTCAATGTGTCCTCCCTGACATGGATTATCTGGTCACCCTAGAGTCTCAGAGACGTGGAGATTCTGAAGACGCTGCAACACCAGCATGTCGTGAACTTCTCCCATCATATCGAAGACGAGAAATTCATGGAGCTGTGCAGTAGGAGGGTGAGCCCAGTTGTTTCTGGCCTTTGCAGACAGTTTGTTAAGGTTAAGACTCTATGTCGACTCATGCCATCCTTTCTTTTCCCATTCCAGTCGATGCTAGACATCCTACAAGAACGAGAGACTCTGAGCAACCCTGAAGTGCAGTATTACATGAGGCAGCTCATTGGGGCACTAAAATACATGCATGGCAAAGGCATTGTCCACAGGGACCTCAAATTAGGTATGCGTGCGTACACACATGATTTGTTTAGTTCTTCACATGTTAGTGTTGGCATTTTACATGGCATTTCCTGTGTGGTTTATATGATTGCTGCCTGCTGTTGTTGTATTCTGCAACTGTTTAATGCCTGGTGTTATTAGGTGAAGTATTTGAGTAATTGGTCTTTCAGAGAATTTATTGTTAACGGAGAAGTTGGAATTGAAACTGGCCGACTTTGGACTGGCAACAAAGCTGGAGCCGCTGGAAACGAGGCAGAATTGGGTTCTTTTTCTTAGATTCTCTAGCAAATCTTTCAAATTGCTCATGCAGCAGGCTAAAGCACATGTATATTGTTTTCCTTTTGTGTGTGCGGTAGATGCTTTTGTGGGACAAAAGAATATGTGGCTCCTGAAGTGTGGAAGATGGAGGGACAGGGGCCAGAGTCGGATGTTTGGGCGCTGGGGTGTATCATGTATGTATACATTCTCAATCATCCTCACAGTCAGAGCCAGAGTCAAGAATGCATGATATCTGAAATGCACCTGTAAGACTGGAGGCCTTGCAGGCCCCGTCGATCTGAGCTCCGGCAAGCCTGGACCCAAATCACCTGATCACCACATCAAAAGGGACACCTCACCCCCACTGGGCGGCCAGAACCCCGCAGCCAAA
>JAOYFF010000081.1:329313-350391 GCA_025773925.1 Cryptomyrus ogoouensis
CCATCCCCTGTCCCCTGCCCTGTGACGGACTGCCCCCCCCCCTATCCAGTGTCCCATGCCCTGTGATGGACTGACCCCCCCATACCCAGTGTCCCATGCCCTGTGATGGGCTGCCTTTGATAATTTCTTATTGCAGTGCAAGAGGTGACCTGTGAGGGACAGTGACACAGGCGTATGTGTTGATATTGAACGTGCGACCCGGTTCTTTCACGCTCCTGCTCTTGGGAATTTCAACGGTAACTCGTCCTGGTGTGTTGATATTTTTCATCAGAAAGCATTGAACACACACAGGCAGGTACCGTGACCCTGTACCAGAGGCACAGCCTGAGAGCAATTTCCAAAATAAGACACACCTGTGAGGTCACCGCAGGCAAACCTACTTAAATGCAATTTTGGCACTGGCGACCAAAACTCCAATAAAACAATCTTCGTATGTTACAGTAAAATTTCTACTCCCAAGATTTTTCATAGTTTTGAGGCACTGAAGTGTTGATCTTTTCATAGAATTAATTTTTGCAAGTTAGTTATCTGTAATCTATTGCCTTTATCGAAACCCCCCCACACCTAAAGGTTGTGGCGCTAACCCCAGTTAGCCTGGCTGCTCGTCCTTGGAGGGAAACCCACAGTTCACAGGATAAACATGTGAACACAAAGTGCAGAGCAGGATCTGAACTCCCACACCATGAGGTCTGAGGCAGCACAGCTACCCACTGGGGCTCCATTCCGCACAGTATTGTGTCAGGGTTGGTGCGTCCTGAGCCTCCCTCTGTGACCTTCCCCCTCTCTGTCCTTCACCCTTGTGTGCTTCCTCTGTTCTCTGTCCTGTTTGTTTCATAGTCCTGTTTGTTTCATAGTCCTGCTCCCTGTGTCACTTTGTTCCCTGGTGTTATTTTATGGTTCCCTAGTTGGTTCTTATTTTCCCCCATTAGTTCCTGACCCCCTGTGGTCCCTCTAATTTGTGCCTTTCCTTACTGTGTTCTGTTTAATTCAATAAACCTTTGTTTGTCTTGTCACCTTTTCCCTGCCTGTGCCGTACCGCATTATGACAGTGCTGTTTACTCACTGAATATGTCTATGCTTCTCAGTTTGATGACAGGCCTGACTGCAATAAATTTATTCATACTGACACGAATAACTTCTGACAGTTTTCGAGAGGAAAGTTAACCTTTAGGGTTTACAACTTTAAATATCGTGACTGAAATGCCTGCTTATGTGCCCTTTTACACAAAATAGTATTTGGCAAAAAATATGGCATGTTCTGACTTCATACATAATGCTTCAGTTTTTTAAATGCGTAATGCTGTATAACTGGGACACAGGAAGCATTACTTAAGGCTTCAAGAACCGGACAAGGAATTTCATTTATGATGAGTGGGCAAGATGTGCTTTCCATCCGGCTCTCAAGGTCCAAAGCTGGAGGACGGACACAGATTCCTTAGCCGACACCAGCGCCTCAGCGGACAGAATTAAGCCAGACACTTAGAGCAAATGTCCCAGTGTTTGAAATCGCTTACCTGAGATTTAAATATCACGTTGCAGGGCAGAATTGTCACCCAGTGAAAAGTCAGACATCATCTAACAGAACTGTTTTTTAAAATGTTTACTTTATTTTGTAATTACCCAGAATACTTTGCTGTGAAAATATCAGCCTGCCCTCAGTGTGTTTATGTCTTCTGGGGGGGGGGGGGGGTGAGACCTGAATTTGAATGATTTTTTTTTCATAGTGCAAAGCAGTTGATAGAATTCGCCAAGAGATTCAGGAGACAAACTCTGATCTGAAGCTAAATAAATGGCCTGAAACTGGCTGGTATGTTTCCATGGTCTATTTCCCAACAGATGTTAACTGGAAACACTGGGTCGATGAGGTGGGGGGAATCTGCAATGTTCACGCAAACACAGCCGGCTGCTGGGAAAGAAGCACATAAATAAGCTGAAAATAATAGTTTTATAATCTGTGGAACGTTTTTGTGACCCCAAAATGTTCTGTTATATAAATGTTCTATAGTTTTTCAGGAAATATGCAAACCAGGTACATAAGACCAGTGTGCGAAATACCCGTCAATATTCGGGGGGGGGTCCCCATCTCCCTATTGTTGCGCAATACCGATCTTGAGACCCCCTTAAAATTTTGCTTTTGATGCTTTCAGGGGGTCTCATGGGATAATCGGGGATGTCAGCCCCCCCCCCCCCCGTATTCCGCACACTGCATAAGACCCATGTTTGAACTCTTCTTCAGCTATTTCTTTCCAGAGGAATGTTCCCTGTATCTTCATCTTCAGTTTGATATAGTGCAATTTTAATAAACATGCCATTAATTTATGTTGAACATTTCAGGATTTCATTTTATGAACATTTCAGGATTTTATTTTTAAATCCACCCCAGGAATTCATTCAACGGTATTTCCTTGCAGCTAACATTCTTATCAATGCATATATTACAGCTTTATCAGGGATTATGTACAAACAAAGTGTTTTTATATATGATAGACTTTCTCATAACTGACCAGTGGACTCACCTTTCAAAATGCATTTGAGCAAATACCCATCTATGGACGAACGGGCAGGAGTGAGGAGAGGGTGCTGGTTTAAGGCTAAGGAGGTTCTTAAATGCTTGAAGGTGTCTTTCCTTCACTTATTTTTGCTCTGTGGAGCTCAGTAAATTGAGGCAATTTAACAGCATGGTTCAGAGTCAGTTTGCATATAGACCCCAAAAAGTGGTTTTCTGGCCCTTAAACAGCTCTTCTGATGCATGAATCAGGCTATCTGTCATGTACCTGCCGAGCTCACCATGCATCCATCCATCTGTGAGTTTTACCAAGGAGCAGGGAGCCTGCAGCCGCATCCCAGAAAGAATTAGGCACTTGCCATGGTCTTTAGCTAAAGCTTTGTTTGAGAAAGCAGGGTCCCTGAAGCAATCGGGTGTTAAGGGCCTTGCTCAAGGGCCCAGTGGTGGGATCACTCTACTGACCCTGGGAATTGAACCAATGACCTACCGGTTACACCACACAGCACGCCCCATGTGCTAAGGGCACTTCAGTGATGTTAGCCCATACAAATACCCAATCTTTGGACTGAGATAAAAGAGTGCAGGACCAGTAGAAATCCCACCCAAGCACAGGGAGGACATGCAGATGTCAGGGAGGGGTGGGATTCGAGCAGTACTTTGTGGCCGAGACGTTATCCTGAGCCTCCTTTTCCTGTAAGCGGATGGAGGACGGAGAACAGCGACGTTCACAAAAGCTGCTGCGGCTCATGATATAAGAAGCTATGGACTCAGCTCACAGTGAGGGTTTAATTATGAAGCTAATGAAAGCTGCAGTTGTAAGATTTTTAATTATGATGTCATTTTATTGCATCAGCGCATCAATCAATGACAGGAAATGCTGGCAAATCTTTCTGATCGTCCATTTGGACGTGGAAGTGTCCTAATATCCATGCGACACACAGGTCCACTGTAGAATAACTGTATTGGAAGTATACAGGCAGCATGTAAGCAACGGAATTTCAAACTTCACATTTCCCCTCTTGCTGATGAGACGCACACAGGTGAGAGCACTGGGGCAACTACTTGTCTGGTATCCTGGAGCAGTTGGGGTTAGGGGTCTTGCTCAAGGCCCTAACAGTGATACCATTACTCTGCCTTCTGTGGGATTTAAACTGGTGATGTTCCGGGAGCAGGCACTGACCCCTAACCTGCAGAGCCACACGCCACCCCTGTGTAATGGGGAGTCATTTAAATTGCTGTGAACTTTGAATCACCAAAACGAGTTAAGGGTGGTACAGAAAAGGGATGGAATAGGTACAGCATTAAAACACTGTGAACTTTAACAT
Source organism: Cryptomyrus ogoouensis (assembly GCA_025773925.1). Classification (NCBI taxonomy): domain Eukaryota; kingdom Metazoa; phylum Chordata; class Actinopteri; order Osteoglossiformes; family Mormyridae; genus Cryptomyrus; species Cryptomyrus ogoouensis. Next base: position 333,145 of record JAOYFF010000081.1, read on the forward strand.
GATAAATGAGCGACAGCTGTAATCGCCCTTTTAATACTGACAAAGGTTAATTAAATCCAGCCTCGTCGCTGGTGGAGAATCCCAAACTAAAAGCAGACCCTTGTCAGCGAGTCACTGCCTGCAGGTTCCTGTTTACACAGAGCGTTTTATAAACTTTCAAAAGGCCGCGTGAAGATAATGTCCCAGCTCCATCCTCAGAGTCCCAATTAAAAAAAAGCGGAAGGTTTTCTTCTCCTACAGAGGTGGAATCCACGTCTGATTCAGGCCAAGGGTGATGAACTTTATTGATCCCTACTGATCAGAACCCCACATGACAACCAATAATATCACCACATCCCTACTGATCGGAACACCACATGACAACCAATAATATCACCACATCCCTACTGATCAGAACCCCACATGACAACCAATAATATCACCACGTTCTGTGACAAATATCCCTATTCATGTTTTCTTTTTTTGGAGTGCAGAATTCTGGACAAAACTCTCCAAATGTCTCCAGAATCACACTGGAAATGGCTTAGTGACTGACACATTCAGAAGATGTTGTCATGTCACCACACACATCCCTACTGATCAGAACCCCACATGACAACCAATAATATCACCACATCCCTACTGATCGGAACACCACATGACAACCAATAATATCACCACATCCCTACTGATCGGAACCCAACATGACAACCAATAATATCACCACGTTCTGTGACAAATATCCCTATCCATGTTTTCTTTTTTTGGAGTGCAGAATTCTGGACAAAACTCTCCAAATGTCAGGATACTTGAATTTTTTTACAAAATATAGCACATTCAATATTACATGTACAGTGGTTTGATTCTTACAAAGGATACTGTTGGAAGAGTAGAATTTTGGTAAATAGAATGGACCACTGAAGACCTCAATAGCCTATTATTGTAATAAAATGCCACAAGGCACTTTTCTATCTGCAAAAAAAAAAATACAGAGTGGGGTCGTTCTCTGTAACATTTGGCCCTCACTGATAAATGCCCTCAGCCGGCTCATATCTCCATAAATCATGCTGAAGCCTCGTCCCTATTGCCAGCCTCCCAGCTGTTAGCTCCTGGGATTAGAAAAGTTCATGTCATGTAGAACTACGCCAAGCCAGTGAAGAAGCGGAGCACGCAGTGATGGGACAGTGATGGTCACAGTCCGGCGGTCGTAATGGGACAGTGACGGTCACAGTCCAACGGTCGTAAATAACGCTGTCAGCTCCGACCGTGTGCAGATTGAACTTGAAACATAACAGCATAAATCCCTACTTGCCCAAATTGACTGTTCAATATTTATCATGAATGCAACATGCAAGGAAACTTACTTTGTCTTTCGAATCTGTGAGCATTGAGGTCAGAACAACCTGAGACCTGCCTTTGTGCTGAAAATCTGTGAGTTTCTTCTACATCTTCTACATGTCGTCTTGGGTCCAGCAAGCTTGAACATTTCTGTTACTTCGGAGACTTAAGGCAGACGCTCGGCCCCCCGGTCTCCGGCATCCTCCGCCGAACATGACAAGAATAGGAGAAAATCAATGCATCCTTAACACAGTTCAAAGCTGCCTCCGTCTTTAAGAGATGGAAGATATCACAAAATCAGAGAATAATGAACGTTCAGCACGGGTGAGGAAGGCCGATGTGTTTGGGAATATACACGGCCTCCTCGCTTGCCTATATGGTTGTCATGTGCCCTGTTATTCTCCTCAAACATCTTTAAAATGCATTTTACCTTCATGCTCACATTCCTGCTAAGTGAAGCAAGAGAGCCTGTTCCTTTGGCAGGCAGGGAAAAAGGGGACGGCTTTCATTTTACTGCTCATCACAATAACCAGAACCTTACATTTTTGAAGGCAGAGCCCATTAAGTTTGCACTTCGAAAAACATGGACAGACACAGTGGAGACTGCAGCACATGCAACAATCAGACTCCTCACTTCCAATAGCAGAGCGATTTGTGCCGATTTCGCCTCCCTGTTTGGTCTAAGCGCCGTCCCGACGTGCTTCTTGTCTGTCACCATGCAGCTTCTCAGGACGCTGAGAACCCATCCGAGCCGCCGCCCCGCTGGCGCCCTCTCCAGGTGTCACCTTGTTAGTGCCACAGGCAGACGTGACAGGATGGTCCCCTAGAGGGCGCTGCTGAGTGGAGACATTTGCTTGTTTTCCGATGTCACCATGGCCTGTGCCGGGTGCAGAGGTCAGATGGGATAGGAGAGCATGCCAGCAGTGCCATGTACCCATGCGAGAGGGCACAGGACCTCAGTGCTGCATACCAATGCGAGAGGGCACGGGACCTCAGCATCGTGTACCAATGCAAGAGGGCACAGGACCTCAGTGCCATGTACCCATGCGAGAGGGGGCGGGACCTCAGGACCACATGCCACGCATATGAATTAAAGGTCCACCACAGAGCCAGAGCTGAAATGGCAGAAGAGCACAGAGGTGCAACTCACTGGGTGGCAGAAGAGGTAAGAGCAACAGACATGAATCTATAATATGCTGGTCACTTTCTATACTCTGTATATTATATAGCTCTATAGTAGAAACAAATCAAAGATTCATATTTGTCAAAGGAAATGTCAAAATTCTAATAAAACCAATGTCATCCTCTTTTTTTTTGTTTAAGAAGGACTCACCCGACCCAGAGACTGAATTCTGCCTGCTGTTATCTTCGAACGGACGGTCTAATATAAAACGTGCATGCAGGTAATGCCCAGGTCCTCCCACTGAGGGACTCGTCTAAGCTGGGCTGATGAGTTCCAGCTCAGAGCCTATGCTGCCGAAAACAGCCTGTCGGTTCCCCTTCACTTATGTATTCGATGTGTTTATTTTATAAAGGTCACGCTGAGGATAAGAAGTAGCAGCAGGCTCACAAGCAGTAATCCTTCGATGCAGATCGTGGGCCGGGCATGTGAGGACATAGGGAACGTGAAGGGTTTAAAGACATAGGCAGACAAAAGACATAGAGCAGACATAAGGCAGGCATAAGACATAAGGCAGACATGAGACATAAGGAAGGCATAAGACATAGAGCAGACATAAGGCAGGCATAAGGCTGGCATGAGACATAAGGCAGACAAAAGACATAGAGCAGACATAAGGCAGGCATAAGGCAGGCATAAGACATAAGGCAGACATAAGGCAGACATGAGACATAAGGCAGACATAAGGCAGGCATGAGAGATAAGGCAGACAAAAGACATAGAGCAGACATAAGGCAGGCATAAGGTAGGCATAAGACATAAGGCAGACAAAAGACATAGAGCAGACATAAGGCAGGCATAAGGCAGGCATAAGACATAAGGCAGACGTGAGACATAAGGCAGGCATAAGACATAAGGCAGACATGAGACATAAGGCAGGCATAAGACATAAGGCAGACATAAAGCAGGCATGAGGCATAAGGCAGACAAAAGACATAGAGCAGACATAAGGCAGGCATAAGACATAAGGCAGACATAAGGCAGACATGAGACATAAGGCAGGCAAGAGGCATAAGGCAGACAAAAGACATAGAGCAGACATAAGGCAGGCATAAGACAAGGCAGGCATAAGACATAAGGCAGACATAAGGCAAGCATTAGGCAGACATGAGACATAAGGCAGCCCATTTACTGAGCCCATATGGAAAAGGCAAGAAACAGCAGATACTTGTGGAGTAAGATACTTTCAACAGGAGTTACTGAGGGGAAAAGAGTCTCTCATGCGCTTTTACTGGCTACAATAGCGCCCGTATCAGGTGATGCCGCAACAATTATGAATCTGCTATTTGACCTACGGGGTGGACATTAGCATCTCAATCTCATGGTGCTCCAAGTAGCTGCTTGTCCTAAGTATTTAACAAAAATCAGTGAAGAATAATCTAGAACTTGCTGGATATCTGGTGCAAACAGCTGGCATCATCAAAAAAGGTAAATATTACCCTGATGGTGCCAATTAGGCAGTAATGACCAATGGCCCAGTGTGGACTCAGTTGGAGACCTTGAACGACTGAATTATTTTTCATGACCTTTTCATGACAGACAGGTCTTAGAATCGTACATGAAGCACAGTGATCAGTGCCACCAAAGCATGTAGATTCTGGTCTCTCTCTTCAGGGGGGCCGACGGTGACACTTACTCTCCATTTTGCTCTCCAGCCACCTTCTGACTCAGCTTAGCTGTTACCTTATGTTCTGGTTCATTAGGGCCCAGAACGACCAAAAACGCGTAAACACCTTCACAGTTACACAGACGATAAAGACATAACTAGGCTTGGTTGGTAATACTGCAATACCATTTACTGTGGTATTTTGAAATCTCTGAAGTTGAATTGTACTGTGGACGACCTGCCCCCCCCCCACCTCCATTGCCAAAGTTTCAAAATATCAGGGTAGTGTTGGTTTTGTCAAAATACTGTATACTGCAGTATAATGTCTGGACAGTATGAAGCCCAGACGTAACTCAGATATACTGTAATCATTTTCATGAAGGAGCCTAGAAAGACAACCCTGAAAATTACCCAGATTTTTTGTGTTTCACTGTTAACACTGATCGATCTGTCAGTCTTCTGACTGTTTTTTTTCTGGTTAGGGCCGCAGGATCACACATCACCCTTAGCAGAAATTAATTTAAAACCTTGTTCTTTAATTACATGGTGATTAGTAATTACTCTGTTCTTTAGTCTAAGTACAGTACAGATAATAGTAATGCTGTCGATATTTCAAAATGTTGCTGCATGCGAACTTCGCCTGCCTTTTATCTCCTAATAGAGTGATAGTTTTAGCTTTCATGTGGCTGTTATCAGTGTTAAAGTGGCTTTAATTAGCTTTTCATCTTTTTAAAAGCAGAATAATGGGCTGCCCATGGCTGTCAGTCCTGCCGCTGTTTAACACCTGTTGTGTAGCCGCGCACTATGCTAACAGCACATCGGGAATTCGGCGCTGCAGTGCTTATCGAACCGTCACACACGGTGGAGCTCCCAGTAAGTCCAGCGAGAAGCTTCCTTCTCGGGTGACACTGTTAGGACAGAAGGAGCAGCACCTAGGCTCAGAAACACAACAGGATCCAGCACGACATACAGGTACAAAACTAGCGCAGTCTGACTTAAAGTCAGGCCAGGTCCAGCAGCGTACTGACTGTTCTGTGTATAAGCAGGAAAAATAGCGATAACACTTTACTTAACTGGGGGACGAATAATATAGGGACAAATATAATATACATATTACTTATGTATTAATTAACCACAACCTAAGTCTTAGTTACATACTGATCTCATGTTAATTCATCATTAATGAATCGTGACGTTTTATCTCAAGCATTTACTATATTTGTTACTATATCTGTTAATTCTATAAACCTTTGTGAACTTCTGAAGGAACAAGTCATGAATAACACAAGTGAAATACTGATCTTTGGTACGTGGTTCAGTGGTTGGCACTGTAGCCTTATCCCTCTGAGACCTGGGTTCGAGTGTCTGCCCTGGTTCCATGTATGTTCTCTCCGTGTTGTTGTGGGGTTTCCTCTGGGTGGTCCGGTTTCCCCCACACAGTCCAAACACATGCTGAGGTTAATTGGAGTTACCACATTACCCATAGGTATGTGTGTGTAAGTGAATGATGAGTGTGTGTGTGTGAGTGTGCCCTGCGATGGGTTGGTGCCCATCCTGGGTTGTTCCCTGCCTTGCGGCTGTAACCTCCAGCATAGGCTCTGGATTCCCTGTGACCCAAAACAGGACACGTGGTTACAGAAAATGGATGGATGAAGTACTGATTTCGTGTTTGTTCGCCATTAATGAATTGTAACATTTTATCTCAAGTAGCGACAACATATGTTAATGGTTTGTACTTCAGTAGTAACTCAGTTATTACTAGGTATTTGTGCCAATTAAAATAAAGTGTAACCAAATGTAACAACATTTACCCGGTAGGAGAGGGCCATGCCCTCCACCACGAATACTTACGTAAAATCCCCCCCTTCTTGCGTGCGACACTTGACCAGCCCTTAAAGCGGCAGTAAAATTAAACAAGTCATACATCACACACCATCACAGTATGCGGACCTTGCACTTTAGTGCAGAGACGCCACATCGTTCATGTTTTACATGATAGCAGCTGAGAGGATGTGCCTTGTAAAGATTTAGGGATTTGCTTTTATAGGGGATAGATTTTTCTCTTTCATGAAATAATATACTTTCAAATTATTCATTCTCACCACAGCTGGGCGCCTGTGTGCTTTTGCGCTGCTAGTGATTTATATTTGTGGGGATTTCAGTCCACAAAAGAGATTTTTTGTGCATTTTTGTGCAGAGCTGACAAGCACACAGTAAGAGGCAAGATTTTAACAATTTTTTTAAACAATATGGAGTACCGTACCTGATTAACATTCCGCCTCGATAAATATGCCGTAATGGGCAATTTGCTGTGGATCTATCATATATTATAGCAATAATCATCATTAATTTCCATGTCATATTTACCTGATGCCATTGGATATAAACAATACTTGCATAATGTATGAATTCTGTCTGAAATAGACATATAAGTGTCATTCTTTACAGGGAGACCAGCTTTAAATTCGTGAGCATATAGTCACTGTAGATGTCAAGCGAGTGCTTAAATCTTGCCCAGGCTGTCAGAGTTTCTGCATACACAGATATAGGCCTATATCTGCGCTGAGAACATGTCACGCCGCTCGAAGGACCCCTGACGTGCCCTGCACGCCTCGCGCTGGCATCCACGCCATCACGAGCTCAGGCTGCTGCGCCTCACCCCGCCAGTCACAGCGCGTTATATTCACCCGGGTCCCTGTATGTTCATTCACTGGTTCCTCTAGGGGAACGTCCTCTGGAAGGTAATGTCAATGTTATAGTGCGGTTACGGCCGCGGGATCTGGTAAAGGATACGAATAGATAAAATGGCTGCATCCCTCACTAGTCAAACTTCATTCAAACATAAAGTAAATACGATACAGAAATGCATGTTATGCTGTCGCGATCTGGCGACCCACTCGCTTTGTGTTTCTGCGTGTTCGTTCCGGTGGATACTGGTGCTACACGTGGAGGCGCCGACGGGATCTTCAATGGCCCGCTTTGACCGGAGTCTGGCACTTTCCGTCGGGCTGGCTGGCAGGTCCGAGCCGGAGCCGGCCGGACATGACGGGGGGCGGTGGGGGGCAAAGAGAGCCTCCAGAGACAGAGCCAGCGGAAGGACGCAGCGCCAGCCCCGAGGGCACGCACCCCCCGGGGGCACCTGGACCCGCAGGTGCTGAAGCGCAGCGGGTCGCAGCTGGGGGGACCTGCCGTTCAGACCGGACCCTGCTAGAGCTGCCCCCACCCCGGGACCCGCCTGGCAGGCTTTCCACTGTCCGCGTGACACCGCCATTCATCCCCAGCGAAAGCCGGCATTCACCCCCCAGGCTTCAGCTTCAGCCGTGAATCTGAGCAGCTCAGTGTAAAAGCAGCTGCTAATTAGGCGCCTGATCAGCATGTCACACCAAAAACAAGATGCAGCACGAGGGCCTGGGGGCCGTCGCAAGGTGCAGTCAGCCGGTGGGTTTGAACCAGCGATTCTCTCCCCGGTTTCTGTGCTTGGCTTTTATTGATTGATTTATATTTTAATTGAACTGTATGAGTTAGATGTGATTATGCAGAACGCTGAAAAAAAATTCTAGATATTAGTCATATCGGCTCATAATATGTCTGTCCGTCCATTCTCTGTACCTGCTTGTCCTATGTAGGCTTGCCGTGGTGCAGAGCCTGAAACCTACAGGCGCAAGGCGGGGAACATCCCAGGGTGAGGTGCCAACCCATCGCAGGGCACAGTCACACACCATTCAGTCGCACACCTATGGGCAATTTGGAAATTCCAATTAACTTCAGCGTGTTTTTGGAAAGCGGAGAACCCGTGGAGAACGAACATGTGAACTCCATGCATGCTGACCTGAAGCCTGTTCTCCAGAGACGTGAGACACCAGCACTATCCGACGCCTTGTCTCTATATGATACCAATTTATCTCAACATTTTTCTTACTTTTATTTAGATATATAATTTTAAAAAGTGTTTGATTTTTATCTGACACATCAAAGCGTTTTTCCAAATTCTTGGAACACTGTCAGATCAGATACTTGCCAAAACTAAGACGGAGGCGCGCTCTAGAGCTTCCGCCTCCCCCGCGTCCCGCCACCGCCTGCAGGGGGCGCCGTTATTATCGCCCATCAGTCTGCCCCGGACAGCGGCTGACGGGGCGCACTTCGCAAACGCGGTGCCGGCAGCGATCGATCCACCCGAGACTCAGGCGCCGCTGTCTGTGGGGTAAACAGTACGGTGGAGAGACGGCGGGCAGATTATCCTCTGTGACATGGAGAGGACGCACCGATAACCCGCAGACCGGCACCGAACTCCTGTGGTTACGATAACGAAAGTCGGGAGGACCCGTGGGGTGCGTCTGAGCTGGGAGTAGGAGGGGGCTGTCAGAGGAAATCAATCGGGGGGGGGCAAAGGAGCCCGCGCGGCTGGTAAGGAGGCGGGGATTCGTCTGACTAATTAAAGCTATAGCTCTGACTGAAGATGTCTGCTATGTCTGCAACTTGGTTTAGTTAGGGTGTGTTTATTACTGAGCATTAAAGTGCCAGTCTTTGGGGTTATACCGAGGATATGAAACAAGACAGATTCATATACTTTTCCCTGCAAGCACAAGAACGTAGGATTTATTGTTCACAGGTCCCAACCCCTGCTGTCCTATGAAACACACACACACACACACACACACACACACACACACACACACACACACACACAATCTTCATGGCTGAGGAGGACCGGAACATTAGCTTGGTTGACTATTCGTCCAGTGGGTGAGGTGTTTTCTGCTGACCAAAGATGCATCAATGTTTCTAAGGCTGCGGGGTGTGGCTCTGCAGGTGTCGAGACTGGAAGTTCATTGGTTCAAATCCTCCAGCCAGCAGAGTAACTATCTCACTGTTGAGCCCTTCAGCAAGGTCCTTAACCGCCAATACTGCTGCAAGGAGGTTGGAAAAATGGCTGACCCTGTGCTCTGTCCGCAAGGCTTGCTCTCACCGGTATGTTTGCGCGCGCGCGTTCTAAGCTTTCCAAAATTCATCTTAACTCTCTTTCATCACCAAGATACAAGTTTATTCTGTTGATCTTAAAACAACGTTATTGTATGCTAATGAAAACATTCCTTTACCCAATATTAATATTTCAGTTCACTGGTGACATGAATGTATTTCCCTGCGCAGAACGGGAGGGGTTCTTGGGCATTATTGGTATTGTTCTGAAATGGGGACAGCGTGGGGGTGGGTCACTGCTGTAATTTATCAAAATAAATTCTGAAAATTAATCTCACGTGGTCAGGGATGCTTCTGTAAATGGCGCGGTATCCCTTACCTGCGTTCAGTTTGCTTTAAGAAAAATACCGCGCCATGCTGAGTCAAAACAAGCCAAACTGCACAAGCAGCAGCGTCACGTTTAAAGGACGTGTAAGTAAATGTCACTGCAAGCTACTATCCAAAATAGCAGTCAGTTCTAATAAGGCGCTACGAGCATTAATAATTACAACCGGACTGTTCACATCATTAGGACAAAGGGATTTCTGTGTGCTGTGGTTCCAAATTCAGTACGCCTCTCCAAGAATCAACATTCCGGCTCCACCTAATTTTCTTCTACACCTCGATAACTGGGTATACATGTTGATAATAATTTTATTATTATCCCCCTCTTGCACTAATTAGCTTTTTTGCTGGTATTCTTTTCTCACCCCGTGACAGTTGCATAAATTCCAGGAGATTTACCTCACTTTAAGTGGCGAAGATGGAGGGACAATTGCTAAAGGGAAATAAAAAAATTATTTTAGGATTAAGATTAAGATTAAGTTGGGCTTTATTTTATTGATCCCAGGGGGAAATTCTGGTGCATTCAGCATCAGGAATGTCATGCACAGACGAACATACATAAAGACAAACAAATACAGTACAAATAGATGGAAGAAAAAAAAAATCAAACAAATATTTACAAATATTTACAGATCTTAGTGATGGCAATACAGTTAGCGGTGGATTTGTACTGTTTCAAATATGGGGGGGCTTCCTGCCGTGTTAGGACTGGGGGGCAAGCAGTGACATGTCGCGAGGAGGTGCTGTGGTGTTAATCGCACCAGTTTGGCACTGGTTTGCTTTGGGAACCTCCAGGTAAAAAAACAATAGGAAAAAAATCAAATCGGGTGTTTAATCTTCAGGGCAAAGGTAAATAGATCCGGATTCTGACACTGACTACTGCCTAAAGGGCTTTGTGCGGTCTGGGATTTAAAGGTCCCGTTGGAGGAGAAAATCAGCGACGGCTGCTTGGTGTGTCAGTACGCAATAACAGGCTTAATTCGGCCGTGTTACTCTGACCGCTTTCGCTCCCCTTCCCAATCTCTGCTTTTGACTTAAAAGCAGAAAAGCAAAAGCACATGTAACTGCCGGGTTTATTTTGTGACAAAGGGAGGACCAGAACCTGGGAAATTGGCCAGAAATGAAGGGCACGCTCACCCGCCCCCGTGTCTGAGCCGCAATCGGGGACCCTGTCCCTCTGTAATTGTATTTTTGGATTTGGAGAGACCAATTACATACGGTCAATAAGTGACAACAACAAAACTATAAAGGGGGATAATCAACACATATATCCCACAGGAGATTAGAGCCATGGCACCTTGGTGTCGATCTTCTCCCTAGAGCTGGTGTTTACTTTTAACTGTTTACTTTTTCTGGATAATTTAAATTTGCATGTAAAAAGTGGAAACAATTTAACACTGAAAATACTCATAAAGCATACAACAGGAGCATGCAATTTGTAAACATTTGTTGGAAAGGATTTTACAGAATACTATAAAATAATAATTAGACCACATTAATTCATGCTGATGTTGCCTGGCTACAGCAGTGATTGACAGACTGATACACTCAGCCAGAATGGTTGTGTTTGCTGTCGTAGGATTTGCACAAGAATTGAAATAAAAAAAGCAAGGTTTCCACCAACAGAACCGGAACTGGACTGTGTGGAACCTTAATTTGGCTGTAATGCCTTTGCGGACCCCAGTGAGTCACTGGGGATTATTAGCACGTTAGATATTGTTACAATGAAGATAAATCAATGTGGATGTGAGGGCTTCAAACTTCAGACAAAAGGTGACGTCATCCTCTGCTAAATCAGGAAGCCTTCATGGAGTGTGGACCTGGCCGATATCTGTAGCTGTCAGCTATGACATTCTTTCTGTGGAAAAAAATAATGCTCGCATGTGTCATTTATTATTATTATTCTGTGTCTATAAAACTAGGCCTCTCTCTAATCAAAGACGCCCAGGACTGAAATAGCTCCCAGGATGTTTACAGGTTTCAGGCGCATCCAGGCTGAGATCAGAGAGAAGCGGCCATAATGAGGATGGTGTTGATGTCACGCGACGTTTCCAAGTGGGCGTCTTCCCTTGAAACCCGTTTGTTAGAACACACTGGCAGCTCCGTCGCAAACCTGCAACAGATATCTCATTAAGCCAGCCTGCCCTGGCAGAGGGACGCTGGACCGACGCCCCGTCCAAGCATCTTGCCTGATTAATTCTGACGCCTGCTTAATGTGTTGGCACCGGGTCAGCTGCGGCCTGCTCCCATAATTCAGCAGCATAACCTGCGTGTCCCCTTTCCAATTAATTTCCCAGACTAACAATTCTCCCAGATGACTGCCCTTAGAGGAGTGTGTCTGTATTATTTACACTCATTTCCTCTTTCGGGTTTGCAGTACTAGTGGTATTGCCCTTGAGATTATGACTTTTGAATCTCTCGCCGAGAACTTTTGCTTATCCCCTCTAATTGAAATGCATAATCAAGTGGGAATTGGACCTATAACGCTTCACATTCAACTCACTTTACGAATATTATTTCATGCTTTATGTTTCATTACATAAAATGGTGTATTATATATACCCACACAAACACACATAATGATTATGCCATGAAATGGCAGCATAACTCACCTACAGCATAAATGAAATAATAAAATAAGGGAAACAATCATCTACTTCTTGCACAAATATGCACGTTCGCATAAGAGGATGTTTATGCTGGGGGATGCAAAAAAACTGCATCCTGCTTACCTTATGTGTCAACGCACGTATCTGATGCACATATAATGTATTATTTTGTTTAGCTATAGGGGACCAGCAAACCGCTTATGCAAAGGTGCAAAGTTCCAGTTCAGAACATACATAATGCAGATCTGGCCTATTAATTGCTAAAAGAGAGTTACTTCACAGTATCTTGTTTGATATTTTAACAAAGCAGAATGGATTTTCTGTCAATACGACTTTATTTTGCTTTTATTTATTTAGCAAATGCTTTAAGCCAACATGACATGTAATTGAGAACGCAGGATCGGCCAAACTCGAGCCATTGGGGTTACGGGCCTCGCTCAGCATGACAACGGCGGGCTGCTGGTCACAGTCTGAACCCACAGAGCCACAGGCCCCCTGCAATTCAGCTATAATAACATACGTTCACCTGCGACTGACATTTTAAATCTGATGAACCAATGCTAGGCATATTATTATTTAAAAAGAATAAATCATTAATGTTCCCTGCGATATTCAAACCCGCTCTTTGTTCTGCTTCACACCTGAAGACCCAGAACATGGGTGCTTTCAACACGCAGCAAAGAGACGCCAGTTCCTTAGTATTCCGATTGTGTCTGACACCAGAGTTAGACTTTTATCACTTACTTTCATCGCTCGTATTGATTACCTTGCAGCTGTTGATCCAGACCAGTCGAAAACATGGATGTTATCAAGGCAAACATGAGCCCAAGTGGCCGTTATCGGCTTACAGCCGCGTGGAGTACAGAGAACAGAGACATGGTCATTGCCGCTTCTTCCCAGCAAACCGCTTTTGATTATTGAGGCAGACGGCCTCTTGGGCTGAGGGAGGATGGGGCGGCTCTGCCTCTTGGGCTGAGGGAGGATGGAGGACGGGGCGGCTCTGCCTCTCGGGCCGAGGGAGGACGGGGCGGCTCTGCCTCTCGGGCCGAGGGAGGACGGGGCGGCTCTGCCTCTCGGGCCGTGGGAGGACGGGGCGGCTCTGCCTCTCGGGCCGAGGGAGGACGGGGCGGCTCTGCCTCTCGGGCCGAGGGAGGACGGGACGGCTCTGCCTCTCGGGCCGTGGGAGGACGGGGCGGCACTGCCTCTCGGGCCGTGGGAGGACGGGACGGCTCTGCCTCTCGGGCCAAAGGAGGACATGGTGGCTCTGCCTCTTGGGCTGAGGGAACACAGGGTAGCTGTGCCTGAACACCACACCAACATTGACCGTATATTCTGTCTCCCAGGCTCATAAGCATCACATTTCCACATGTCTGATTTTCATTCTTAAGTCTTTTTTTTTACACCTACAGATTTTACACAGATTTACATATATTTAACAGGTTTTTGCATTATATATAATGTCATTATATTTTTATTATGTATATAGTATATATCAATGATTGGGACCCATACTACCTGTAACTCAGACCAGGTAATCCATCTGAAGCAGCTTTGGGCCTGGCCAGTACTTGGATGGGAGACCAACTAGGAAAGCTGGGCTACTACTGGAAGAGGTGTTGGTGTGGCCAACAGGTTAGCCCACCCTGTGGTCAGTGTGGATCCCAGTGCCCCAGTGCAGTGACAGGGGAGCCCACCCTGTGGTCAGTGTGGATCCCTGTGCTCCAGTGCAGTGACGGGGATACTGTGCTGCTCCTTCAGAAAAAAAGTAAAACTGAGGTCCCGACTCGCTGAGGTTATAAAAGATCGGCGGGCATCTTTCAATAGAGCAGGGGTGGTATCCTGATGCCCTGCCTAAAGTTACCCACTGTGGCCCTATCAAATCTGGCCTCCTAATCATCCCCTATATCAAACTGGTGAATTCCCTCCTGCCTCTTCACCAGCTCAGCTACTGTGTGGCGAGCGTACTGGCGCAGAATGGCTGCTGTCGCATCATCCAGGTGGGGGCTACGCAGTGGTGGGGGTTGGAGTGGTTCTGTAAAGAGCTTCAGGTGTCTTGAAAAGTACAACATTCATTCATTCAAAAGTGATTAATTTGTTGACTAAGTTCAGTGTGAGATTGCGTCCATTTATCCCAGTCAGGGAAATATTCTAGTCTTTTAAATTGCTTGTAGAATTTATTCATGTAATGATTCAAGAAATTGGAATTAATAGTCATGATTCATCATCGTTTATGACAGTTTTCAACCCAGCAACAAATTACAAACAAGACATCAGTTTATGTTGACAAAATATGTTCATTGGTTCTTTTTATTAGTGATATGTTTTTAAACACACAAGACTGTTTTAATGGGAAAAAAACATACTGCATTCTGAAAACTACAAAAGGTTGCAGTGGCACAGAGCTGCGAATCAGCTCACTGTACAGTGGAATGGTTTACTTTAACAAGGCGATTACCACGATCAAGGCCTCGCACGGAAAAGAAACACAAACATCTGTTATTCCTAATATCTACAGGTGGATTGGCTAGGAAGAGGACTCGCGATGGGAGCCCTGGTGAGAAGTCCTCTGCGCCCAGAAGGCCGTGACCATGCTCAGGTCCAAAGGCTCGACGATGCAATCAGTCATGCAAATCAAAGAAGCAACAAGGTTATCCGCCCAGTCTGTCCATGCACTATACCACAGGAGCGCTATTTTTTCCAAAGGGTTACAGCAGGTATTGCTAATCCCTGCTCTTAAAGGGTTTCTAGCGTCTGTTAAACTGCTAATAACCTCAGTATTCAGACAGACTACTAAATTAGTTCAGTTATGGAAATAAGTTGAATCCTAGAGTATTTTAGTGTTTTGGTAGAACAGAGAGCTCTATATACTAAGCACAGGTTCACCAGTCATCTGACTGGGGAACCCTGTTTTATGGGAAGTCTTTGATCTCGTTGTAGCTATCAGACATCCCCACCCTCCCCATACGTTTAGTTTAAAAATAGTTAGTGTACTAAAACTGGTTTCTCCCAATTGTCTTCCAGACACAGAAATTGTGCTGATCTCCTGTTGTTCTCTCTCCGTCCAAATAAACGGCCGACGGCAAATTAACCGCCACGCGGGCACCTCATGTCATATACATCAATACAAATCACGAAAGCATAACGGAAAATTCACGAAACAAAGATGCTTATTGTCTTACAAAAAGAATTGTCCGTCCATCTGACAAAAACCTCAACTCAATAGTCGTCGTACGTATTGAGATCGGAGAAGTAGGCATTGGTGTACGTCTTTCCTGCTAGCTGGGGATTGAAGTACTTATTTCGCTCCTCCAGGATCAGGTTGTTTTTATTGAAAGCCTGTGGGCAGAAGGAAAGCTGTTAATGATGTTTCAGGCATCACAGACAGAAGCTGTCACTGGAGCCACGGTGTCAATATAACCCGCCAATCAAGTCGTGCGCCAACAATCTCTACCCAGAATCCCATGTTATTCAGTTACTCATTCTTCATTTCAGTAAGAACAAAAATCATTCGAAAGATACATTATCTGCATTTAGCAAATACTTTTATCGAATCAATTGATGCATTGAATTACTGTAAGCGTATATAATAATAAAACACAGAGGTCTCTAGCACAAAGCTGGAACACAGAACAGAGGGCAACAATAGCCAACGCTTGTGTAATATCAGTTATGAAACCATGGCTGCCCAAAAAAGATAAAGTATTAAGCTGTGAAGCAGGTGGACAGTCACAAGGTGCGAAAACTCCTTTAAATGGAAAAAAACCCATAAAGGTGATGTAATGTTTTACAGAAGTATAGGCCTGTATTTTGTACTTTTATTTTGGAACTTGAAATTTTTGTTTGAGGTAATTTAGATTTTTGATTAAAATCGAATGAAAAACGTTTATACTCCCATTTTCCATTTTAATAATCTGTTCTCAATGTAATTTTTGCCATATTCAAAAATTTCAGGTGCTCTTGCCGGAAAGAGTAAGATGAGAAAGTCTGGATCAATGAGAAACCCGATTCCCTGAAGGAAAGGCTTTACATTAAAGGTGCCCGTCCACAGCTTTGGCTGGGTCACTCAAAGACGTTCACGTGCAACTCTGAAGTCACCCCAGGGAAGCTTTCGCCATTGGATGTGATTATACAAGTAACTATCACACCATCGCGAATCCTGTTACATACACTGACATCCATGAAGGTGATTGCTTCTTAAAAGAAAGCATTGAACAACTACTTCATTCACAATTTTATTAGCAAACTGGTCCCATTTAAGCAAACAAAATCCAGTCAGAACATCTTGCCCACTCTTCTACCGCATGTAGTGGATCGGAAGAGCACTCACCTTGATGGCCTCCACGGAGTCATACTTATCGAGTTTGTTGATGTGATTGGTTATGCTGGTGTTGAGCTGAGCAGCTGATATGGGATGTATGACTGTGGCATCATGGGATTGCTGCTGGTACCTCTGACAGTACGTGTAGATCAAGAGTGTGATCAAGCAGCCGAGGATGGCGCTGCTGAGTCCCACGGCGAGCATGTGGAACAAGCTGAAGTCTGCAGTGTGCGGGATAAGAATTTAATTAAACAGATTCTGCTACCTGGGATTCACTGCTATTATGAGGACAGAGTATAATACCGTCACGAAGCATGCTCTTTAATATTTCATCATGTGTTTGCAGCGCTGAAATGCAGAGTTTATCACAGCGTTCATTAATAACACAGACGACACGGCTCATTTCTGAGGTGTTCTGAATACCCTACCTTCGCATCTTCTCTCTTCTTGACTGGAACGAGCGATAGATAGTTCTGCAAAAGGAAAGCACTTATTAGGCTAATAATTGCCATTTTGGAACCGACATAGACAAACAAAAACAATCACATTTGAATTAGGTGTTTTTTTTTAAATTACACAGGTAAAAATGCATCTTTTTAATTAGTCATTAAGTTTAAGAGACTGTTAAGTGATTAGTTTAAAAATTCCACTTTCTGTCTAATGAGCTATCATGCTTTTGTTAAAATCCAGCCAGCAGTCTCTTTCAAAGGCGAGTCAAACTGCCTCATTATAGAGCATCGAAAAGGAAAGGGAGAAGCTGCCTCATTATGGAGCATCGATAAGGAGAGGGAGAAGCTGCCTCATTATGGAGCATCGATAAGGAGAGGGAGAAGCTGCCTCATTATGGAGCATCGATAAGGAGAGGGAGAAGCTGCCTCATTATGGAGCATCGATAAGGAGAGGGAGAAGCTGCCTC
>JAOYFF010000081.1:366713-384096 GCA_025773925.1 Cryptomyrus ogoouensis
GGGGGACTGCACTCCACAGTTCTGGGATCAGGACACTCAGATAACTGCAGTTACATAAAGCACGCGGGGGACTGCACTCCACAGTTCTGGGATCAGGGCACTCAGATAACCGCAGTTACATAAAGCACGCGGAGGACTGCACTCCACAGTGCTGGGATCAGGACACTCAGATAACTGCAGTTACATAAAGCACGTGGGGGACTGCACTCCACAGGAGCCACAGAATAGCCGATAGTCCCCTGCCTGCACTGCACTGTACCTGCTCTAATGCCAACTGACAGCATCAGGGCTACACACCAGGTGTGCGGCTGCACAGTGTTCAGATCTGTGTCCAATTAGAGGGCAGCTCAGTCCTCCAGGGGCTCGGGGTCAGATGGCTTCCTCTGGGTACTCCATTCCAGTCCAAAGACGCTCGATTTAGCTGGAATGCTTCCTCTAAATTGCACATGGGTGTCCAGTGGGGAAGTGGCACCCTGTGCAGGGTGTCCTCTGCGCCCCGCTGCCTGGAACAGAGCTCAGGGTCACCGTGACTCTGTGGGAATGGCCGTGGTAAACGGATGGACGATCAGAGGGTTCGAGTAAACAGCTCACTGACTTCAAAAGGCACAAAAGCACTGGCAGACTGGACATTAAAGGCAGTAGAGTGGAGGCTCATTAGGAAATTAGGCACCACTATAACATGCTAAAGGCATGAAACTTCATAGAAGGAAAACAATGCAGTTATTGCATTTCCTCCCCTTCGTGTCTATATGGTGCGAGTCTGAAGGCTGCACGATTTGCATCTGTTAGACTGCTTGAAAATCGCATTAGGTTTTTTATCTCCACTCTTGAAGATGCATTAAGAAAAACATACAACTTGTACCTGCAGATGAAACATATAAAACGTACACAGGCTCACATAACAATCATAGTCAGACATGCGATATTTGCTCAGAAGAAAATAAGCCTTAGGTGAAGCATACTGTGCATCTGGAAAAGGAGAAGCTAAGACCATCACTGGATTGTGTGGAGAAAACCAAGGACGGCCTTCGCAGGCTCTCCCACCACGGCCTGGAACCCCCCAGCTGCACTCCTGCACCGTGAGTCTTCCTCAGACACGTTACGCATTAGAGTGGGGGAGCCAATCTCATCCGCAAAGGACTGGTGTGTGTGCAGGTTTTTGGGATAACCTGTAAGTCAGGTGTGAGGAGTCTTCAGCCAATCAGATCTCTAATTTGTAATCTAATTAGGAAGTTGCAGCGAAAAACCTGCAGACACGACGACTCTTTCTGGACAAGACTGCCCACCCCTGCATTAGAGCAGTGTTCCCCAATCCGGTCCTCAGGGACCCCCTCCTAGTCCACGTTTTTGCTCCCTCCCAGCTCCCTGCCAGACAGTCCACAGTCCAGGCTGCGTTCCTGAAAGCAGAGTGACGCCGTGTCGGTGAGGCGGAAACTGCGGACTGTCTGGGGGCCCCAGAGGAACGGGTTGGGAAACGCTGCATGAGAAACTGGCTTATTTTCCAAGGTGCATTTTGAATTACACCTCTCAGTCTGATGTTCACTGGACGATCGATACACCCATCTGAAACAGGCCGTGGGATTTAGAGCGACGCAGACGCCGCCGGCCTGGGGGACCCCCACCTCTCCTCGCGGTTCTGGCCCACGCACACGCGGCCCCCGTGTCGAGGGGTGGGGTTGCTGCAGGAGCGCCGGCGGACCTGGAAGCCGATGCCGCAGCTGGTGCTGCAAGGTGCCCATGGGGTCCACGGCGTCCACGCTCCGTTCCTGAAAGCAGAAAGACAGGAAATGTGTGGCAGATAGGGAGGCCGCTGACTGAGGCACGGGGAGGCCGCTGACAGAGGCACGTGGAGGCCGCTGACTGAGGCACGTGGAGGCCGCTGACAGAGGCACGTGGAGGCCGCTGACTGAGGCACGGGGAGGCCGCTGACTGAGGCACGGGGAGGCCGCTGACTGAGGCACGTGGAGGCCGCTGACAGAGGCACGGGGAGGCCGCTGACAGAGTCTTGTTTCAGGCCCGTTTATACTTTGTGTGTCCGCATAGCCAAGGTAGAGTAACGTCATTTTTGTCATCAGCCATGACAGTGCACTCCTCCACTACCCTGAATTTGTGCCTCCAGATTTTTTGTGTCTGCCATGTCTGTGCAGACATGGAGGCTTTCCACAGTGCTTTTTATTCTGAAGAGATCCGCTGCTACCCACATTTATATAATCCATCCTTGAAAGAAAACAAGGATGCCCATATGTTCAAAATCGTGTCATGGAATCACCCAACATAAAAGAAGAAACCTTTGGTAAACTGAATTGGAAATCCCAGAGAGGACAAAAGAAATAACCTTTGGATAAAAGCGTCAGATAAATAATTTGTTAAATGTAAATATCATTGCACAAGCGAGGCAGGCGTCCGCGTTTGTTCACCTCCAAAGTGGAGGAGTAGAAGCAGGCCTGCCATCCGTGAGCGTGTCTGCAGCTGTGCGCGTCTATCCTGTTTCAGGGCATAAATGAGCCTTTATACTAGGCTTGGGCGGTACTACAGTATACCGCGGTACTTTGGGTATATTGTATGTTAATGCCAAGATTTAAAAATAAGGAAGTAGCATTGCTTTCAAAAATACCATCGAAATACTACAGTATGCTGTCTGCAGGAAGAATTACAGTAGATACTGCCCAAGCCTGTGTTCATGTTCACCAAAGAGCCGTTAACAACCATGTAAAATCGGCACTACCGAAGGCAGAGTGCTGATGCCCGTCATTGCTGGTCTCCTGAGGGGTGTTTTAATGACAGGCCCACATACCTGGAGCAGTTGGTGACCTCTGCAGCAGAGCCCATGCACGGCTGGCCCCCGCACTGTGGCGGGGGGGTGTCACAGGCCCGCGTCCGGCAGAGGCAGGAGCCGACGGCGCCCCCGTCGCTGTGGCCGCACACTTTCCAGCCCGACCAGGCGCCAAAGCCACCATCCACCGTGACATTTTTCCTCTGCATGTTTACAAAGAGCCGTGGAAGGTCAGTTACAAAAGGAAGAGGACTGGAACGTTGCCATGGTAACCTCAAACGACATCAACACACTGAGGCCGAAACAATGGAGCCAAACATGCAGGGATTTAGCTGCTAATAAAAGATGAAAAATAAACATTTGCGTATCAGCAAAGGCTAAACCAGCAGAGACATATACAGGTGCTCCTCGCTTTACAACGATTCCACTTACGATATTTCAACGTTACGGCGGTCTGACGTGCATCCAGTACTCATCAAACTCTGACTTTTCCAGGCTAGCGATATGCCGTACGATACGTCACACTGATACCGCGCGATGGCAGCGTCCGCCAGCCGCGCTTCCGGTTTCTGTAGCCATCGCGAGCGTAAACATCTCACTGTGTTTACCAACGTATCATCCATACTGTACATTTAATGATAGGATTAACCTGTATTCATGTATTTACTTTTCAATTACTGCTACTTAGTTAGCTATGGTAATTATTCATTTACTTATCATATCATATCCTTATTTGACTTATGACATTTTCCACTTAAGATGGATTCAATGGAACATAACTTGAGGAACTGCTAGTTTACCCATAGCTCTGAAAGACCCCATTGAGTTGGGTAGGTGCATTACTCAAGGAAAACCTAATGGTGAGTGTAACTGTAGTGATATTCAAGTCATGGTAATAATTAAATTAATTAATAATTAAATTTAACAAAGCTATTTTTATGTCCTTTGGGGAAATATACAGAGCTGACTAGCTTCAACCAAGTGACAGGATGTCACACTAATAAACAGATGGAAGATAAAGAAAACTGAACTTCAGAATACTTAGTATATTGCTCATATTTTACTATAATTATTAGTTTTTTGATTCTGATACGCTTCCACTCACTGTGGTAGATCTCGACAGAATAGCCCGTGGCCGCGAAAGTGCATCACAGGAAAAAAACGCTTCATCTAAATGTACATTGCCTCCCAAGGCAGCTAAATCTAATCTCAGGTTTATTTCTGAGCAGATTCCATCAGGAGGAGCTGCCATCACATAGAGCTCCACGTCCACTCGGCCGGGCGAGTGCCAGAAGCAGGACGACGGCCCACAGCGGGTGCTGATCTCATATCAGGGCATCTTGTAAAACGTCACTCTGGCCTTATGGCGAGCCTCAAGGAGAATATGAATAATGGGATGTCCGTGGCCGTCCGCCAAGATGCTGTCATTACCGCGGTAACAGATGGGGCCGCACTCTGACGCTAAATCAGCCGGACAGTGTCGTGCAGGAGGGGGAAGTGACACAGCCGGCAAAGGCACCAGGTCTGTAACGGAAGCTTCCGGAGGTGACACGCCGGCCCAGCAGTGTGCCCTCCTGCTTGTGTGACATTCTCTCTTATCCCAAACGTATCCAGTCCAGGAGTCTGGTCACTTAGAAGAGTCGTGTGTTGGTTCCTGGTTACAGACTGGTATTCTGCCTTGGATCCAGTGGTGGTTAGCCTGGCTAATTAGCAGTTCGCGGATTAGCAGAACTCTGCCCACCACTGCTCGGATTTACCTCGACTTACACCGTATGTCTCTGGTACAGACTCTGGCTCAGCACGAGCGTAACCAGCAGCTCTTAGAAACACATAAAAACAGACAGCCGAAGATACAAAGGAAAGCTTAGCTGTCATCCATTCACTACACAATACAGGGGTTTTATCCCACTTGAAAGCATGTTCCCAACTTCCCCCGTTATTCAGCAAAATGAGAGTGTACACAATTATGAATAAGCTGAGAAAAGCATTTTTATACAATTCAATGGCACATTTATCGCCTATAAGCATGGAGGAAATAGGTTCCTTTTAAGCTGTTTTGCCATCGTTTTAGCTACAGTAAACATTCAGCCACCACGCCGTATAGAAATGCCAGCGGGGGGGTGGGACACTGATTAGTGCAGCAGTGCCCAGTTACCCAGTGAAGGCGAGTCGGAGAGCGGCACTCACAGGGCACTCCCTGATGCTCTGCTCCCACTGCTTCATGCTGAGGCTCTCCTCCAGGGCCGTGCAGCGCCTCAGACCCAGGTCCCAGCCGCAGTAGGGGTCCCGGGCCCCCAGACAGGCCCTGCGGGAGCCACAGAGCAGGGGCGTGAATCTCACAGCATCATTTAGCTATTAAGCTCCATGACTGTGGAGCACACTGCCAGTAGACATCAGAGAAGCTGATCGAGTCGCTGTTAAAGAGCTACTGAAAATGCATCTTCGAAGATTGGCAATTTAACCAGTTCATGGTATTTTATTATTTTCCTGTTCACTTACATCATTGTGGTAATACTTGTTTGTCTTCTTTTACCACCAGTGTAATTTATTTCTGTCACACGCTCCCATCTATGTTTATTTATTTAGCTTTTTATCTCTTATCTAAAGTACTTTGGCTTGCATTTCACGAGTGCAAAGTGTTATATAAATAAAGATTATTATTATTATTATTACTACTATTATTATTATTATTGTTATTATTATTATTATTATTATTACTATGCCCGAGCTCCGACGGGGAGCCAGGATGGGGGCGGCAGCACGGACGAGTCCCGATTAGGGCAGTAGCACATCGCTCTCTGCAGGGCGCCAACAACATCGCAATAATGAGAGGAGCCTGCCTTCCGGAATCGGGGGTGTCCAGTCGGGCCGCGTGAAGGCCTGCCGGGTCTGAGGGCCGTAATTATCTCCCGTTCTCAGGAGTCGGCAGTCGGGCTGCTAAGGTCAGGACGCGGCCCAAAGCCCATTATTAACACGCTAATGCCAGGTGATGCACTTTGTCTATGGCTTCAGTCAACCTCTAATTAATAACAACAGTCATACAATTACTTTAATTTACCAAATGAGTGCCGGAATAAGCAAAAAGACCTGGTGTTTACTGTTTATTTATTTGTTTCTTTGTTTAATTTTTAACTGTTTCACTATTTCTTACTGTATTCCTTCATTGGCTGCATCTGCTGCTGCCTGCTATACTGTTGTGCATTTGGTAATTAAATTTTGATCGGAGTTGATTTGGTACACCAGTTTTTCACAATGGATAGAGAGGTTAAAACCTAACCAGGGCAAAAACCCCGTTCACAGCTCAGCCTGAACAAGAGTGACAACATCTGAACTATGAACAGTCGATGGTAAAAGGTTAGAACAGGGCTGGAACAGGGCTATCCATACGCTGAGGACACTACGCAAGATTAAAGGGGAGTATTCTCCCATGCAAGACATCGCCTTTAAATGCTGAGTACTGCGGCAGCCATTCACGCTGCTGTTGATCTCGTCTTTCCAAAGAGCCACACTTACATCTGCATGCAAACGGTGTCCCTCGCACTTTTATACATTCATTACCACACAGATTAATCAGACATCACTCTTCATGGCTTCGGGGATGGGGCATTAATACGCGGGTATAGGAACAAGGCCCGACGCTGGCGCATTACAAAGCATTTCAGCTCTCCCCTGCGAGCAGGCAGACAGCGAGCGAGCCGCTCCGGTCACACACAGGAAGCACGCACATGCCAGGCCGTATCTGACTGCCGGGGGATTAAATCTGCCGTCCCGTCCTTTTTTCGGACGAAAGGGACGCTGTGCTCCTGGGCGCAGATGGGCGAGATGCGCGACATTCCGTAAAAAATGCACACGTATCCCCGATTCGGCGCGGCGGATGGAGGCCCGGGTTCTGCTCTGTCAGATAAGACAGCCGTTTGCATGTAATGCGCTGATTAATATGCAACTACCGCCGTGCAGGGGGGGGGAGGGCAAAGCTGTTTGGGAAACGCCGCGTCTCTTGAAGTGTTATTATTATTCATAACGCCATATCGGTCCTAGCGAGCTCATTAACCGTGCCTCAGAGGCGGCCTGTGTGGGGCCTAGCTAGGAGGCATTACTAGCCATTACTGCCTCCAGTGCCAGGGGGCAGCCTTGAGCCACCGCCACAGGCAGCCCCCGAGGAACCGTGCCTGTCGCTGTGGGGGAGGGGTTAACCGGGGCACTTACTCACGAGTCCTGTGGAAGCCGCAGCGCACCAGCGGCACCCTGATCACCTGATCCTGGACACCCACAAAGAGCACGCTGCGGCCGTGCTGAAGCAGCAGGCTCCTGATCGGCTGCCTCCGGCCCGGCGGGAAGAGCTCGATCTCGTCCAGCAGACAGCTGCCCGTCGATTGGTTGAGTGGGGAGAGCACCTTCCTGATGGTCCCGTAATCTGCCAGCGAAGGGGCGCAAGGCAAGAAGATCAGCAAACTGCCTCTCAGCTACAAACCTCAGCAAACTGCCTCTCAGCTACAAACCTCAACACTGGTCTGAAACTGACTTTGCCTTTGTGTGCCATTACTTAAAATTGGCTGAAGCTTTCTTGCAAAACATTTTTACCAAATATACGGCTAGATATTTTACTAGAACTTCTCTAGGTAGTTGCATGGCAATGTTGGTACAGCAGTAGGAATGCAACTCCTGTCTCTGTTCTGTGCATGTGAGTTTGTACGCTCTCCCCGTGAGTTTGCACGCTCCACCTGTGAGTTTGCACGCTCCACCTGTGAGTTTGTACGCTCTCCCCGTGAGTTTGCACGCTCCACCTGTGAGTTTGCACGCTCCACCTGTGAGTTTGCACGCTCCACCTGTGAGTTTGCACGCTCCCCCCGTGCTGCTTGGGTCTCCGATAGAATCTCTATTTCCCTCCCACAGTCCAAAGACATGCTGTTACACTAATTGGTGCCTCTTAATTACCCATGGAGTATGATTGTCTTACAATGAACTGGAACCCCATGCAGGGTGTGCCCCTTCCCCCCCAAATAAAGGGTTAGCACAGGGTTTCCCTGCATCATGTCAGCAGCCTGTCAAGTAAATTTCACCGACCAGGGTTGGGACCCCTTCCGTAAATTTACATTCACTATGCAAATTTTCACATCTGGCAATCGTGCTCATGCCCGCACGGCAAACTATTACGGACCGGGCCTGGTTCCCTCCCCGCCACAGTCCCAGGGTCCAACAGAGGCCCGAATCTTGGGGTTATAGGAAGGAGGATGGGGGAACTGGCATTCCCAGATTCTCTGTTATATTTATTCTTATTATGAATTCACAGCAAGTCTTAAGCTGTTCTAAATGACACTGGGGAGAACAGTCCAATCAAATTCTTTCACTTTGATTCCGGTTTTTTTGTTCTATCTCCTGCCCCCTACGTTAAATTATTCATGACACATGTTAATGTGTCGAGGGCGTGTCACGCAGCTCCATCCAGCTGTCAGGCTTTCGGCTGGCTGACCTTTCAGCCGCAGAGGACCGGCGGAGCTGCCCTCACGCTGCCTCATCACTCCCATCAGCTCTGCGCTAATAACAGCAGCCGCTTCCTGCTTTTTTCTTTACAGTTGTCTTGACATGCACCTAATCTGAAGAAATCAAATATCTCTCCTTCTAAGCTCCACACTAACGCGGGTCAGGAACCCCCCGAACCATCCATCACCCCCTGACCGTCCATCAGCAACCTTCTGCTTCCACACCTCAGCATTGTGTGTCTGGATTTCATCGCGCATACACACACACACACACACGCACACACACACACACACACACAGACACGCACACACACACACACACACACACACACATACATACACACACACGCACACACACAGACACACACACACGCACACACACACACGCACACACACACACACACACAGACACGCACACACACACACACACACACACACATGAGCGTGCACACACATACACATCTGCACACAGACACACACACAGGTTTGTATTTATATCTTTGTGGGGACTCTCCATTCATTTATATGGGGAAAACTCTAATCCTAACATGACGACCAAAACCTCTACCCAGGTTTTGATTGCAGTCACAGATTTTTATAAAACTGAGTTTCCCCTTGTGGGGATGAAAAATTTTGGTTCCCACAACATCAAAATAACAGGTTTTTATCACATTGTGGGGACATTTGGTCACCACAATGTAACACATACACAACAAACACACACACACTAATTCTTCAGTTTCAGTGTTTTGGGGGTGGGGGGTCAGTACATTTATCCATGAATGTACAAGTGCTCCTCTTCTTAGGTTATTCATAACTTAACCATCTTCAGGTGAATCACCCGGTGCCGTGTAATACAAGCAGCCACCAGCAAATTCCTAACACATAATAGCAAATGATTTACATAATTAGCATAACTGACTAAAATGATCCCATATTCATGTCTGTGTTGTCTGCTTTTAATATTTTCACTCGAACTTGCTTGTCTAAGAACATGCTGCCCTCTCCTACCTCAGCCCTGTTGAACCCTCCCACTGTCGCATCCATTTCAGCTCTAACATGTATGCCATTTTTCTTACAGTCTATAAACACTATTGAATTTACAAGGAACATGCAAACATATTAATCACTACTATTAGGTTTGCGATCCTAAAGTTCATTGCACATGTTTTCAATTTGCAAACTCTAATTGCATCTCTGAAAACACAATGAGATCATGGTTATAAAAGGAAGCCATCAATCTGCAGGCAATGGGCTGTAGTGGGTACCAGACCCCCAGAGAACACCAGCACAGTGAAGAAGAGCCAGCAAGCTGGCGTCAGCATTTAGGGCAGGAGATGCCCGGTGCTGCTGATTCGATGGCCTGTGGGGAGCCATGCTGGATGCTGCAGTGTGACATCGCCCCTTTCATGCTGTGTACTGACACAAGAGATATAATCCCAGCGTGTGGAAAGTCCAGGGCATCCAAAATTAATACACTAACATCGAGAAAAGCCAACAGGTAGTCTGCACAGTAGGTCATACATCAGCGCTTATGCCCATTAGGATGAATTATTCTGTTTCTCACTAAATAATCTGATACAAGGAAAGACAAAAAGTAATGGAAATAAAAGATAAAATAAAGGATATTCACGGGGGGTCCAAATTCTAGCAGTTAACATCTCTCAACAGTGATGATGGCTGGTCTTTGTCTATACGGTTGCTTGCTGGGGAAATGTGTTTTGAATCATTGCACCAGTAAGAACTGAGCAATATAAAAACCAGGGGCAGCACAGTAAAGCATAGGTCCAGCAGAGACTGTTCACAATCAGGTCCATCCTACCGACCGACACCTAGGAAAGCAGCTGAGTCTATGCGATACAGCGCATTGTGATGCGGGACGCAAGATAGGAACATTATGGCAGCCCTGAGCTCCCCCAGGAAACACCCTCTGAAGATGGAGATACCCAGGGGTGAACCTAGAACCTGGAATTCTGGGCCCTCGGACAAAATGTCACCTTGGCCCCCCATTCAATTTTACAGGAAATTTCACTTATTCAGGGCCCCTATAAAGTGGTCCTTTCCCCTCTGAAGCCCCACTCAGATCACTCTCTCAATCTGTGGCTCTTACAAGTGTCTTAGCAGGACCTCCCACCGAGATGAGGAAGTCCTGCAACAAGCAAAGACAGGCTGAACAGTGAATTTCTTTCCATAAACACGCACACGCCGTGATCGGGAGGCTGCGGTGCTCTCTCACTCTCATACAGGGATATCCCCGTGATCGGGGCAGCGGTCGCCTCACCTGTGGCCAGGTAGATGATGTGGAAGAGCCTGTTCTTGCCCTGGACCACGTCCACCACCAGGTGCGTGAAGCGCACGTTGTCCTCTGTGAAGGTGGGCCTGGGCCCCAGTGGCTGCACCACGTCCTGCATCAGGATGAACTTCTGCGCGTCCTGCAGGCTCCTCTCCGTCAGGTTCACGCTGCTGCCGTAGTCTATTGTGCCGCACTAGTGCCAGAGAAGTCAACGCTCCAGCTTCAGTTATCTTTGCTACTTTAGCGTCTTCGCCTCGGTAAGCTGCTCTAGATCAGCGCTTCTCAAGCCTGTCATGTCTGCTTTGCCTCACAACCGCAAATAATTACCCGAGATAATCAAATAATTTATCAGGTCTAAATCAGGTGTGCTGGGCCAAGCCGGGGTGGGTGGGGGGTCCCTCATGAGAGGTTACAGAGCCACTTGTCTAGAACATCCAGCAAAGCACGTTTTTTTATCATTACGGCAAAATTAATTCCGTACCAGCTGGTGATCAAATTGCACGACAGACCACATTCAATAGCGGAACAGTCACAGGAGCCAAAAACGCTAAATGCTCTTCATTTCCTGTCTAGGGCACTATTTAATCATTTTACGGAGGATAACCGAACTCTCGGGCTGCCTGATGCGGGCCAGAACTTCAGAGGGCATCAGCTCTCAGGTTCCTGATGCCGAGACAGACCCTCGAGCTCCCGGGGATCCACCAGGCAGAGAGATGCATTCTGGGAGTCTCAAGGATGCAACGACATCAGAATAAAGCTGCTGTTTAGTCATTTAGTAGCATACTGAAAGGATCAAACTTAATTGGATGTGAAATTAACATGTCGCTGCCACCTCGCACTGTCACCCTGTGCAGCCAGGATGTAAATTTTTAGCCGTGAAGATATTTTTTTTCTCCAAAAAGTACATTGTTTAGTTAATCTGGCTATGGAATGATTATCTATATTTGCCTGAAGGGAATAATTTCTCAGCACTGACTTGCAACTAAATAACACAGAACAGTGTTTCCCAATCCAGTCGTCAGGGGCCTGCAGAAAGTCCACATTTTTGCTCCCTCCCAGCTCTCGGTAGCAAAAATGTGGACTGTCTGGAAGGGAGCTGGAAGGGAGCATAAACGAGGACCGACTGTGGGTCCCTGAGCACCGAGCTGGGAAACACTGGCATAGAGAGATGAGATGGTACAAAGCAGCATTTTCCTGCCTTATAATGGTATATTATGGAATCCACTGGATACATTAGTGTTATAGATCCATAGCATGAGAATCAAGCAAAATATAATTATATATTGAAACTTTTACTGCAGAAAAAAACAACCTGAACTACAGTCTGATATGTAACAAAGGCACCATAAAGCGTTACATCAGTGTACTGCGTATTTTGCCTGCTTTGGGAAAAGTGTGTCAGATGCGCTGTGATACAGGCGAGCGGGTTTGCTGCGGACATGCGACGTCACATGCGAGCAGCACAATGGCCCCCCTGCAATGCGGCCACACCCCCCTGGCCCTCGGTTACCTGGAAGTCGGGGTTGGGGTTGGGGTAAGGCAGCCAGGCCGAGCGCGAGTTCTCCTGGTACTTGAACGGTCCATTGAACACTTGGGTAATTGCGCTGAGATTGAAAACGCACACGGCGGAGGCAGCGATGCTGTTCCTGCGCGAAAACAGACAGACAGGCAGGATTACAAGCACGCAGCCCCGATTCCTGCGAGCCCATTCCAACTCGATTTCCACCACCGATCCACCAAGACGGGGTAACGTTTTTATTTCAGGGTGTCATTTTGAATAAATCTGCAGAGGAAAGTGCATGGAATGGAAAGAAAATTGCAGCTCTGATAAGAATGGGGAGATGTGCTTGGGGGCGGCAGTGGTGATGTAAACATGAAAACTTATCATCATGTGCAAAATGAAAGAAAAAATATGTATCCTGCCTTAAAGACTGCAACAGTAGACAAGTTAAGATGAAAATGGATGCTGAAGATTGTCATATACATTACAAACAAGGGCAGTCTAAGGGAAGCACTGGTAGTAGAATGCCGGCCCCCAGAGCAGAGCATTCTGGGTAGACACGTACACATTGGTGGTGAAGACCGCGTAGAGGAGCTGCAGCTTGGGCAGGTAGAAGGTGCCCTGCAGCTCGTGGTAGTAGAAGGGGATGTCGCCTGGCCGGGAGCAGTTCAGGCGCGCCTTCATGAAGGTGGTCCACGTGTCCTCCAGCAGGAAACGCCCCCCAACGTCGTTCTTGCAGACGCGGGCCGCGCGCGAGAACACCGTCCGGCCGCAGTCGTGCTCCACGGCGTTCTCCCGGAAGAAGAAGTAGGTGAAGTTGCCGATGTCGTAGGACGACACGAAGTTGGGTTCTGCGTCGAGAACAAAACACCCCGGAAAAAGTGTGTTTATTTTCAGGGCCGACGGAAGGGCCCGGATTTAATAAGAAGTAAGGTCACCCTCTGTCATCATGACAGCTTCACTCCTTGGAGTGCTGTCCCTGTTTATATTGGAGACCGGCACAGGAGTATTCAGTTGATCCAGAACCCAGGACCGAAAATAATGTATTTACACAATATGGATGGATTGATTTATTTATCAACTCACCCAAAACATCATAGAAGAAATAGATAAAATCAGCCAGAATCCATGTCAACAACACGTAAAGATACAAGTCTCAGAACTCAAGGCCAAGTCAGTAACGTGGGCAGTGACCCGTCCTGATTTCTAACAAAGCAGATCTTTTTGTAGTATTTTTTTGTAGTACTGGTCTGCCTGTGTGCCTCTAAAATGTAAAAGGTACAGTGAAATACGAATGGAGAGCAACAGCATCATCGCCGTCTCGTAAAACTGATGACCGACGTATATTCTTAATAACAGGATATTAACACATCTTCAGCAGTACTGAACTGAGAAATGGAAGTCTGCTCTGCTGACAGTAATTTCATTTTATTTTACATCAAATAGTTCTCATGCAATGCCCTTTGGGCAACGTGAACAAAATTAATCATTTGCAATAATATCATAATATTGTCGACATGGAGCGTTTTGTGGATGTAATTTATTTTCCATTTTGAACGTCAATCAAACTGATAATCCTTGAAACAACAAAAGTGAAGCAAGTAACAGTGAATATTATAAGTTTTATCTCCATTTGAAGTTAAAGACGAATTTTCTTGGAAAATTCTGAATTTAATCATCCATACAACATTTGTGTTTGATTGTTCATGAGATTTCTTTTACAACCAGATAAAAAAAAACCAGCACACAAAAAAATATGCACAGTACTAACATCTGCAATTTTAAAAAGTCACGTTTATAACTGGCACTACAATTAAATTAGGATGGATGCCAATTTGCGGCATGTATCCTACTATACAGGAGGCCAGAGATTCATCACTTTGATGCGAGTTTTAAAAATATTATGAGGCAACTGAGATATTCAAAAAGAAGCCAAACAGTCAAAGCCAGAATTGCAAATGCATCAGTCACAAAACCTGCTAAATTATTTAACGTGTCAACAAGAGCAATCTTAGGAATTATGACAGAAAATACTAAGCAGGGGCGGATTTGGCAACGAGCATCAAAGGTCAGGAATCAGAAGTAACCAGCGGATAGTATGTCGCCAAAAATCACTACGGGATTGAATCGGCTCTCTGATCCAGCCGCCACACAAACCCTACAGTGTGAGCTTCACCAAGCTGGAGCTGATGGCTGGACTGCCATTCACAGACTGCAGGAACCCAAGGCCAAAGCACAAAGATGCACAACCTTGTATAACAAGCATAACATCAACTGCTGATCAATGGAAAAAAGTTACATGGCTTGATGAATCATCTACCTCTTTATCTCCCACAAAAGTTCATGTGTGGAGAAAGTTTAAGAATAACTTTAATACACTTCAATATCTCCTGTCAAAAGTTAACCATGGCTGGAGATACATAAAAGGTATGGCAGCGATCCCATGGGAGGAGTTATCGCTGATGATTGCTCTGCACGGCTGTATAAGGGCCAAGGAAGATGAGGCTGTTTGACTGCAGCAGCTTCTCCACATTCCGAGATGATATTGCGTCAGTACAGAGTGCTAAACGAATCCAGGAATGGTTCCTCGAACAAGAAGCCTGCCCTGACCTCCCCAATTACTACCCACGCATCACAGAACATTCACCGGCAGTTCTGTAGTGCAGATCGCAGAGTACATTCCAGCTTCTGTCATCCCTGAAAAACCTGGAGGCTATTTTTCTAATTTGCAGAAAATCTCACATCCCATTACATACGGTTTAGGACTAGGCCAGTGCTTCCCAATCCGGTCCTCGGGGACCCTCAGACGGCCCATGTTTTTGCTCCCTCCAATCTCCCTGCCAGACAGTCCACATTTTTGCTCCCTATTGGAAGCTGGCAGGGAACGAAAGCACAGACTGTCTCTGGGCCCCCCAGGACCGGATTGGGAATCACTGGACTAGGCTGACAGCAAGAAGTGAAGCTGTCATATTAATATTCTGTTATGCATTTCAGTTATTCCTGTCCACTCTCCATGTAACTGCCTGTAAATACACAGTGCTCACAGAGTATCTAGGGATGCTTGCTTAATTCATTGCAAATGTATTGGTTTCATAACAAAAATTACTACTTTATTAATTTTTTTACAAAAAATGTATACCACATTAGAAACAACCAGTAGTTTTAAGAAAAACATTACTTTAAAGTAGTTTTAAATTGAAACTTAAATTATAGTTCTAAAAGAGCTGTTAAAAAGTTTGTTGACAAGTCTCACTGGGTGCTTTTTAATTAGCAACACCTTTGCAATAACATAAAACACCAAATATTTGTGTTTAGCGTCCCTTTGGGAGCCAGAGACTACAACTGCAATTACCAGCAGAATGGGAAGGACGTAAGTATCTGCACAATCAAAAAATGATGACACTTAAGAAGGAAATGTCTGTGGGGAAAAAATGCCCAGGTACGTTAAACACCGCTTGTCAATAGACTTTTGTTATGAAACTAATAAATCTGCAACAACCATCCATCCACCTTCTGTACCCTATCTTGGATGCTATGGGTACAAAGCAGGGAACAACCCAGGATGAAATCATCACAGGGAACAATCACACACACCTACGGGCAATTTGGCAAGTCCAATTCACCTAAGCATGTCTGTGGGGGGGAAACTGGAGGAAACCCCACGACGACTCAGGGGAGAACATGCAAACTCCACATACATGTGGAGCCAGGGTGGAGACTCGAATCCTGGTCCCACTGTACCGCCTAGAAATTTCTACAGAATTACGCAAGCGTCCCAAGACATTCTGTGAGCACTGTGTATCAAACAAAATGAAAAGAGCCAGGAATATGTGTTCAAATGCATAGGATGTGCAGGAGGTAACTTATGGCAGGTCATATGAAGGTATGTTTATGTCTCAGAGCTGGACCATCGTCGCATTAACAATTCCTGTTCAAAGTCCCTTTCACAACAACAGATGTATTAAAATACTGTTATTCTCAGCAGTGAGTGGAATGAGATCATTTGCATAATGGTACTCAATAACATCCTTCCTTTTTCAAGTTCATTTCTTTTCACGTCTCCAAATTACTTGTAGTGTTGCAGTATTCCAATAACTGGTGATATTAGACATGTATAGGGGCAAACCACGCAGAGCTGACTTTCTGATATGCAGCAATTAACGCCTTAAGCCCCGTGCAAAGTCATTAGCGAAATACCACTTTCAGATGAATCACTGCAGATTCTAGCAGATTATACACAGGAGTCCGGGCAAGTCATCCTACCATCAGCATTAATATGAATGTAGAGCGCAGTGCAGAAGTGTTAGGCCGTCAAAGGAAATGTCTCAAACTATTCATCTAGGGCACAGGTGTCAGACTCCAGTCCTGGGGGGCCGGAGCCCTGCACATTTTTGGGTTTCCCCTCATTTAACACACCTGATTCAGCTCCTTGTGCTAATTACCACACAGCTCTTGAGCTGAATAATTTATGGTGGAACAGGGAAAGAACTAAGCTACACAGGGCTCCGGCCCTCCAGGACTGGAGTTTGGCACCCCTGATCTAGGGAATAAGTGCATATTTGCGCAGAAAAAAGGCACAATTTAAAATCATAAAATATCCTTATATCAGAAAATTATCCACGCCAAACTCACCCAACCATGTCTTTATGGACCTTGCTTTGTGCACTGGGGCACAGTAATGCTGGAACTGAAAAGGACCTCCCCCAAACTGTTCCCAAAAAGTTGGAAGCATAGAATAGTCCAAAATGAAGCATTAAGAGTTCCCTTCACTGGAACTAAGGGATCTAGCCCAACCCCTGAAAGACACCCTCATACCATCATCCCTCCTCCACCAAACTTTACAGTTGGCACAATGCAGTCAGGCAGGTAACGTTCTCTTGGCATCTACCAAACCCAGACTCGTCCATCAGACTGCCAAAGAGAAATGTGACTTGTCACTCTACAGAACATATTTCCACTGCACCAGAGTCCAGTGGCAGCGTGCTTTACACCACTGCATCTGACACTTGGCGATGTGAAACTTGAGCTGCTCGGCCATGGAAGCCCGTTACCTGAAGCTCCTGCTGTACAGTTTTGTTGTTCTGGGGTTAATGCCAGAGGAGGTCAGTTTGGAACAGAGCGTTGGCAACTTTTATGCACTATGCGCCTCAGCCTTCAGTGACTTCACGAGGTCTGCCACTTTGTGGCTGAGTTGCTGTTGTTCCTAAACGCTTCCACTTTGCAATAATACCACCTACAGTTGACCGTGGAATATCTAGCAGGGAAAAACATCCTTAATTGATTTATTGCAAAGATGGCATCCCGTGACAGTATATCGTGTATATATATATATTTCG
>JAOYFF010000081.1:396148-422353 GCA_025773925.1 Cryptomyrus ogoouensis
CATCGGTAAAGGGTGTGTCAGGGCTTCAACAATGATCCCCCCCCCCCCCCCCCCCCAATCAAAAATCCCCCCGGCTTTTTCTCCCCCCCCAATTTTTACCCCCCCATTTCCTGTCTAACAAGCGGCCAGACCCCCCCCACGACGAGCCATGGCGCTGGGGTCCTACAGGCTCCCCCCTCCCCTTTAGCTTCCCAGCTAATCGGGCCACATCCCACCAGTCAGTCGCAGATCCACCCGCTCTCCTGACCCCAGATGGCTCACAAACACCACACACTAGTTTCACCAAAGAAACAAAGACAAATAAAATGATATTTACAGAATCAATACTGATGACACTGCTAAACATTCAAAAGCAGTTGCACCTGGACCTGAAACAAAGGTTGTCACAGTGAAGATAAACTAAATGCTAGAGAAACTCAAAAAGCTCAATCGTGCCCTTAAAACCACAGGCAAAAAAAAAAGCAAAAAAAGGATTCAAGGAAAGACTTAAATAGGGTGTGTTGCCAGACACAGGTAGTAACAGGCAGGTAGTAACCAATTAGGCAATTATCTAATATGCAGGTGAGCTGGAATGCGTGTTTCATGTCACCCCTGACTCCCTCTGGTGGCCAGGTTGAGGCATAACAGCCATACTCTACTAATACGTGAGGGCCAAAAACCATCAACTTGTTTCTGGTACAATAGACTAAAATCCCTTACAGTTGAGTATTTTTCCAAAGTGAACATATCTAACTATTATAAATGGCAAATTTGCACATTATTGTCTAGGAAAAAAATACTGCATGATTGAATCCAAATTATTCTAAGAAAAAACCCATTTCCGCTCGTCCGTGGCTGCAGTAATGGGAACGAGCACACACAGACTGCCACCTCTGAGTACATATGGAGGCTTTCAGCATCACCGTAGTAATTCCTCACTTCCCCTTTCTGTACAGCAGATTGCCAGTAAATGCAGTGCCTACTTGGAAATACGCACACAGAAAATGTGATTATTACCAGGCCAAAAATAATAAGTAGAGAGACAGCTTCACAGACAAGATACGAGCCCAAGACTGGGCAATTCAATCTCACAGTCTCTTTCCTTTTATTCTTTTATCACCTCATTTGAAATAAAAAAACTTAATATATTAAAAAAAATCTTTGAAATTTTAAATAATGGGTCCACAAGAAAATAGCAAATATTTGGCATTGAGTATGAGGATTCTAAGAGGAAGTCCATTACCGAGCTCCTACAATCAGTTCATTTTGCCCGGGGTCAAAGGTCAGCTGTGAGTAATCCACCGTGTCTTCTTCGCTGAACCTATGGATCCACGGCTCGATTTCTGGAACACAGAGAAGAAGGAAAGAAAGATCGGGATTGGTCAGGAGCTGAAGGCTGGGACATACTTCACACGTGTGCTAGCAGATGTTCATGCTCAACGTTTATGACGTGTTTGATGTCACTGCGCGGACGATCGCCTGCTGCACTCCAAATGTCACATGCAGTGGCGTATGCGCAGCTCTGGACACACTGCGGATGATCGATCACTGCCCTCCGCTTTAAACAGCAACATGGATGCTTTTGACAAACGCTGTGGTGGTTTTCAAACCCTATGGACTATTTACAAGGTAATACAACTGTTACATACATGTTAATCCGTGTGCATGCGTGTGCAGACGTGTCTCGAATTGAGAATCTCACTCCAGCCAGCTGCCCAATGTTGGCAACCCTGTGTGTAATAATAATACCGATAATAATAATAAAATAATAATAATCTACAACGTTGCGTGCATGTCCAAAGTATGCAGCTTGACCATGACCATGAACTATGAACGTTTCCATGTCTGCATGCGCAGAGTGGATATGCACGTGTTACGCTTGTGTGGAGAACAATGAACCAGGTTTGAGACATCGTCACCCTGAGTCCAGCCGGGAATGTCTGTGATGGAGCAGGGTGAGTAACCACCATCCCACATGCAGCGTCGTGATATGTCCGAGCCGTCAACACCGTGTCCCGTCCACCTGCTTCAAGGGGACGGACACGGAATTTGTCTTTGGCTCAGACAGCAACCTTGACACTGTGTCACCTCAGCATGGCACCCGACGTCCCCGAGGAACGCCGTCAAAGACCTTCGGCGGGGTGCTGAAAGGAGACCCCCAACTGCTCCCCTCCTCATTTATAAGCCAATAAAGGGCGCGGTGACCTTATAGCCGCTGCTTCTCAGCCTCCTGCTGCATCCTCACTTTGTTCCTCAAAGCGGGGGTCTTTAAAAGTGATGCCATTTGTTTTTGCAGACATTTACTGCACATCCTGAGGCACGGTGCCCATATCCTATTCTTTGGATGGAACCAGCAAGCTGATACCTTAACACCGAAACTTCATACTAATACAAGCCCATCCAAGCAAGTGCATCACAGAACAATCACTTACCAAAGTACCTGCAGATGGAGACGGCAGAAGCGTGGCTTCGGCACACAGGACTCCAGCTGCATTGCTGGTGACATGCGGCCTCACTGCTCTCCTCTCATCCTCATTGGCTGAGCACTTCGGCTCCATTGAATATCTCTTCCTTTAATCGTAAGTTCCGGTTGTAGTTTAGGTTCCCGCTGGTACTATTTTTCCATGGCAGCCGCGACGCCAAAATCTTTGCCACCCCGGCAAAAAAAAAAAATCCATCCAACCAGTCATCAGATGCAAGGCCTTGGTGACTCGTCCTAGGAGCCTGATTCCCTGATCCTCCGCCCCCCATCTCCCCATGCACCCATTACAGAATTCAGCTGGTTAACAGCACTAACAGGGTGTATTACGCTGTCATTTAGCAGACACTCGTATAAAGCTCTAAAAATGAACTTGCTGTGGTTTTTCCAAGGAAAAGAAAAGCAGACAAGGTAGGCAAACAGAGCTCATACCCCTATTCACACACGCACGCGCGCACATGTCGGGTAAACATATCTTTGTGGGGACCACTCATCCATTTCTATGGGAAAAATGCTAATGCTAACTATGACGACCTTAACCAGCCCTAACCATAACCATAAGTAACCAAGCAAAATACAAGAGTTTTTGCATTTTTAGTTTGTTCATTGCAGTCACAGATTTTTATTAAATTTGGTCCTCAAATGTGATCTATGCAAACCCACACAAACACACACATAACACACACACACACACACACACACACACACACTGAAACCAGCTTATTTATCACTATTTAATCGTCAGGGTGACCTAGTTAACATTAGGGGTAAGTTTCTGACGTGGCTCCAGTGTGAATGCAAGATACACAGTTCGGCTGTGCAGTGCAGTTAGGCTGAGTCACATAAACAGTTCGGCTATGCGCGGTGCAGATAGGCTGAGTCACATACACAGTTCGGCTATGCGCGGTGCAGATAGGCTGAGTCACATACACAGTTCGGCTGTGCGCGGTGCAGTTAGGTTGAGTCACATACACAGTTCGGCTGTGCAGTGCAGTTACGCTGTTCTGTTGCTGGGTGAAGCACTGGAGATGGCCAAACTGTTGAGGGCTTAGTTTAGCAACTGTTAAACTGTCACTGAAAAACAAGTAGCCTACATTAATTCATAAAAATAAGTGTTTGTTTACCTCCATAGACAGAGGGAACATGCCATCACTAAGCAATAATAAAAACACATTGTCGCTACGCCAAACCTCCTGATCGCCAGGAAACACTGCATAGTTTCTGTGAATAAGGGTTTGATCCCAGTCCAGGTGGCCCTGCTGCATGTACTGGGCAGTAATGGTGGAGAAAAACCAAGAAGGCAAGCATGAGGTACCCTGGGGGCATTTTACAGCTCATGTGAAAACGGAGGGATTGAGATTCAAGACTTTGACCTTTAGCCAAAGTATCTGCTAATTCATGCGTTGAAAGAACAATGTAACAATTATCCCTGGTACAGTAAATGCCAGTGTTCAGAATCCAGTGGCAGTTACATCTCAGTTTGTCAAAGTTACGGATGTGATGATTCTGTACCTTCATAAGCCTCACTAATCTTACTGGGAAGTCCCTCAGTATAGAGAACAACAAAGGATTTGGAGAAGAGGAAGGAGGCGGGGCATCGTCTTTGCACAAATGTGGGGTTCGGAATGTTTCAAAGTGCGACATGGTACAATGTCTCTGATCGGTCCCTGGTCTGTAATTGAGCCCGAAGCTGAATGAGGAACTGGTGACTGCAGCTTTACCTGCTAATTTGGGTTAATGGCTGGGTTTGGACTGTGAGGAAACAGACGGGAGACAGGATCATTAACGCTGTCGGCTCAGGGATGCCCGACGGCAGCTTCCACGCGGCGGAACCTACAGCTGTACAAAGCCCTGTGAGAGCAGGAGATTCACTCTGCTCGCTACGCAAAGGCAGACGTCCTGCAGTCACATGTCGGTGAGAAAGGGTAAGACCAAGCTGGCCTCTTCTTACTCCGCCCGCTTCAGCTTTTGCTGACTGTGCCGTTTCCCAGGCTCCGCCTAAGACGGCTCACAGACAGACGAGGGAAGCTGGTCATCGGTCAACATCAAGTGATGTGAAGAAATGCAACCACATCTAATTACCTGGTGTGTAATCCATCCTATTTCTGAAGCCGCTTGTCCTCTTCAGGGTCACGGGGGGTCGAGAGCCTATCCCCGAGGCTACAGGCACAAGGCAGGGAACAACCCAGGATGGGGCACCAACCCATCGCAGGGTCACTCACACACACACACACACACACACTCACCATTCACTTACACACACATACCTATGGGTAATGTGATAACATAGAACATGCAAACTCCACATACATGGAACTGGGGGGGAGACTCGAACCCTGGTCCCTGAGGTGTGAGATGACTGTTAACCACTGCATCACCCTACCCCATACAATGCTTAGAATATAAAACGTATAATTACCTGAGTTAATTTTGATTATTTCCCTACATATTTTTAGGAAAAATGTTTCAAATGTAAAAATATCGCCTGGGAAACTGGCAATACCATTTGAGCTGGAAAAATACCAGTCAAGACATTACAAGACATTTTGTCATGGTTTCTATCTTTAGAACATGCGATAAATATATGAGTATGACAACGTATAATGTGGTCAAAATGCTCATGGT
This sequence comes from Cryptomyrus ogoouensis, assembly GCA_025773925.1. Taxonomy (NCBI): domain Eukaryota; kingdom Metazoa; phylum Chordata; class Actinopteri; order Osteoglossiformes; family Mormyridae; genus Cryptomyrus; species Cryptomyrus ogoouensis. The sequence goes on from JAOYFF010000081.1 coordinate 401,232, forward strand.
AGAACAACATCTCCAGCTAAACAACAGCTCAGAAACTCCGGCTAACAAACTATTTTTAAGACCTTTATGTGTTTCGAGGTTTGACAAAAGCCAGGAATGCGGTTGATCCTAGCTTTTTGAAACCATAGCAACAAGTTTCATGTGGTTTTTGGGGAATATATTTCTGTATAACGTTACAGGCGAACGTACACAAGTGCCGTTTACAGGCTTTGTGCAGTAGTGGTGGCACGGGATGCAGACGCTGGGTACTTCCATGGAGGTTCAAAGCATAGCTACAGGCGAACGGTACGGTTCATCTCGTCTAGTCAGCCTCCAGGTACATAGCAACCTTGCGGGAGTTCGATGCTCGATCGATGCTCTATATTTCTACCCGTCGACTTTCCGTAACCTCGTGTCCTGTGGTGAATCTCGAGGCCACATGCTGCGCTGCTCTGTCTGCGTCCCCCGTCCCCCTGACTCACCCGAGTACGAGAAGACGGGATGCTCCGTGCTGTGGCAGCCGGCCCCCGAGGTCCGGGCCCCGGCCCCCTCCCGGGGCACGCCCCCCGACAGCAGGGCGAAGAGTCCCTGCAGGGAGAGGAGGCGATGGGCCAGGCCGCCTTCCCGGGCGGGAGCCATGGTCGACTGGGCTCTGCTCGCTGCTCCTAGCGCCCTGCCACCAGGCCCTGGACATCCGCGGAGGGGACCTGGGGAGCACAATGAGAGGGAGAGCGGCGTCAAGCTCTTCTGTGCGGACCCCAGCCGCCTGCAGCCCCCAGAGCGCTGGCTGGCCTGCACGTTTCTCCATCTGTGTTGGATTCTCTTATCTCTCTCAAAACCCCTCCTAGTGAACAAGCTGCGTTGGCAAAGAAATAGTGAAATAAAACAACAAAGAAAGATTCACGTTTAATTTGAATCTCAGCAGTCTGCCAGAACGCAATTTGAAAGCCGCTCGTAAACCAGGCGAATGTTTTTTAGGGTTTTCAGTAGAATTATGCTAAAAAAAACAACCTTGGAGCCCAGGCCAGTGGGATCCGTCATCAGCTGGGGTGAGATGTTTGATGGGCGGCGCAGAGGAGGAGGCTCCCCTTTACAGCTGAGTGACTCCTGACGGGGCGTCAGCCAGTCAGTACGAGGAGCCACAGCCCCCAGGCACAATCCCGCCAAAGGGGTCAGGAACCGGCCAGCGAAGCCCCAACAAGCCCACGCAGCGTCGCCGCAGTCCAGCGCAGCTGTCCGGCCTGGCGCGGGCGTTCCCCCTCCTGCGGCTTTCAGCGCATGCCCCCCCCCGACAGGAATCTACAAGGCCAGGCTCCCCTGGGCCAGGCGGTGAGGGACAAACCCTGAACGCTCTCATAAGGGTCTAACTGCTTCATGTGCATCCTCTCATTTCAAAGCCCAGAGTAATAAATACCAGAACTTTCCATTTTTTGTGTTTTCTTGTCAGCTGGCTCAACAGACCACAGGAATCCAGCCATACTGCAGCAGATCCATCTAGCCCCGCCCCCAATATTATGATACTCAAGCCCATTGGGCAATATCAGGATGAAATAGTCGGGATCTCACGTGTGACCTCTCGGCACCTGAACAGCATGATATAACCACAGACAGAGAGCAGACTTTGTTGCATAGCTGTAGCTAAACCATCCAACCATTTTCTGTACCTGCTCGTCCTTTTCAGGGTGGCGCAGGGTCTGGAGTCTATCCCCGAGGCTACAGGCACAAGGCAGGGAACAACCCAGGATGGGGCGCCAACCCATCGCAGGGAACAACCCAGGATGGGGCGCCAACCCATCGCAGGACGCACTCACACGCCAGTCACTTACACATGCACACCTATGGGCAATTAGCCCCAGTCGGGGGAAGCCGGAGCACCCACAGGAAATCCCACGAAGACATGGGGGGAACACGCAAACTCCACACGCAAACTCCACACGCAAACTCCACACGCAAACTCCACACGCATTGAATCGAGGCAACATTGCTGACCCCCACAGCATAGTGCCGCCTGCAGCTAAAACCAGGATTGCTAAATCAAAACAACAGCTTATCCCGGGAAGTACTTTGTTGTAACATCTAACACCAAAGAAGCAAACACTGCTGAAGTTGCCCAGGTTTGCATGGCTTCCACCCTGCATAGGGGTCTCCCCACCCTGCATAGGGGTCTCCCCACCCTGCATAGGGGTCTCCCCACCCTGCATAGGGGTCCCCCACCCTGTATAGGGGTCCCCGCCCAGCACTGGCCGTGAATGTGGCATCTGGCAGCCAGAGCAGGAGCCACACAGCGTCGAGTGGGCGGAATGTATAATACACGTAAGCGCAGGATGAACCGGGACCAAAAGGACGACAGCAGAGACACACCGGCGGAGAAATGCCGATTAACAGCAGGTGTCTGCGCTCCTGGCAGAGACGGGCGCTGGACAGACGGCTGAATTTGCATGTAACAGGACAAAAAATGTATCAGGGCCCAAAATAAACCAGGCCGATTTTTTCCGGGAAAAAATGACGTCAGAACACAGAGGTCTAAGACAGGGTGATGAGACAGGGGGGCGTGTCATACCGGGGCCATGAGGAACCGACCTATCGCTGCGCAGTGAATGAGGAACCGACCTATCGCTGCGCAGTGAATGAGGAACCGACCTATCGCTGCGCAGTGATGTAAGCAAAGAACGTAAAACCCCCCCAATGAAACTGCTTCGTAAAAAAGGGAAAACAAAGATGTGACACGCGAGCGTCCCGAGGGGGTCTGCCTTGGTGAAGAAATGACCTCATGATCAGTTTGCACTTGAAGGAGAGGTAAAGAGTAGTTTACGACATCTTAATATCAGTCCATCCATGTTCCAGTTTGTCCAATAGGAGCCACAAGGCTAATGCCCGACATCAGCATGTGTGGCTGGATACTGACCTTTCACCAGGGATGGACATACTGGGCAATTTCCTGGTGGGCCGATGGGAATGTGGGACCCCCCCGTTGACACAATTTTACTGTGGGGAACCCCGAGGCCCGGCCCTGACATGCACACAAACACAGGCTAGGTGGACCAACCAAAAATCAAACAGGAGTAGACATTGTTTTCTTTGGAAAACCTTTTTTTCTGGCCCCGGAGCTTGCATCACCCTCTTCAGTCACATGTGACCTCCAGAAAAACACTTATTGATGCAGGCTTGCGAGGGAAGGTGTAACCACCGGATCAGAGAACCTTCCAGAAGCCCAGTGTCACTCAGGAGGCCAGACAGCCGTGCGATATGGCGGAAGGATTCTCGGCAGACACAAAGCCTAAAAAGAACGGCCTGGGATCTGGGCGTTTTCTCAGATATTAGTCTGCATCTCCCCTTTGGGTAGCGTTAAAATTACCTCAGAAACTGCCAGATCATGTCTCCATTTCTACATGTTTAATGAGATACAGAAACCAGAAACTATACATTATTCTGCTCATTCTGTCCCCAAATCTCAAAGTGTAACAGCATGTATTATATATCCGTACTTGTTCATTTGGCTCTTTTTTTCTGCTGCGTCTTAAATTTCACAAAAAGCAGAAGGTTAGCCCAACTCCCCCAAAGGACCACAAGTATCCGCCAGGCCATTTCCCACTGGGTGGCAGAGACAATGTCCACTGCATCTCTAATTATTTGTCTGCAAGATATCATTAGAAAACAGATTTTTTTACTGTTAAATACAAATTAGAATACAATCCAAAGTAAATGAGTTTCCACGTACAGCACACACACTACACCTAATCTTCATATTCTATGGGGTGTAGCTGCAGTGCTTAGCCTGGTATATAAATGTAAATACAGATGAAACGTATTCGTATACCTGGCCTGAAACTGCTGCCATTGTCTTTAATGGACTTTCCTGTTACTCCTCCATCGATCATTCCTATCGAATGTTCACTGCTACCGTCATTAGAAACCTGACCTAGCATTTCAGAACTGTTTAGAACAGTGCTCAATAATAATGACAGCAATAAAATCCATAACTATACCCCACCATACCATACTAGTAGCGAAGTATATCCCTGAAACTGATGAAAAGATTGAGAATCTGAGCCCTGCATTTCTGTCCGCGGCTCCAGCTGCTAAGGGGTTACAGGCTGTCACTGTAAACACGCCGGTCAGCCACAGCCTCTGTGAAATTTATATGTGGAGCAGCGGAACCAGCAATTTCACCCAGTCCCACCCCTACTCTCCAGAGGCCGCGAGTCCTGGTTTTATTTTTAACCTCAGCTCTCTCTGACCGACTGAGGGAAGGAGACGAGTGGCCAGCAGCTGAGATGAGGAAGCCTGTGAGGTCGCGGAGGCGTTGCCCCCAGTAGCAGGGAGATTCCGGCCCCCAGACTCAGCCCTAAGTGATCCTGCCCCCCAGGCCCCATCCACAGGCCCGGCGAGGTGCTGAGCTCAAAAGTGGAAGATCTAACCTACAATTAAGATCTCGTGAATCTATGGTCAATGTGTTCCACAGCCCAGCTGATTTTTATCTAATGAAATAATGCTCTAATTTTGCCATGACGGCACCATGTTCCTAGCTGACCGCTTACGCGTCTGTGGGTTCCCCCATTCTGCGACACCCTGAAGTTTAAACTCGGTCTTTCATTTAGCGTACGTGGACCCTAGATCGCCAGCTGTAAAGGGAACACTGTGGCGGCTTCCAGCTCGCGGCGCTGGGACCTTCAGCGGCGGTTACACCAGGAGGTCAGTCTGAGCTGTTCTCTGCCAGCCTTGCAGGACGGCCGGGCGCTCTCCTCTCCGCTGGCCGCCCTCAGGAGGGAGTGCTGAGGATCTCAGGCTGCCGGGGAACAACAGATTCATGGTTCTTTCACAGACAATTTTTAGGATTCCTGTCAGGACTTTAGAGGACGCAAATTCATGCATGTGGCTGCACTTCGCTGCCAGGCTGTCTGTCACCTGCATATGTGTCTGTGCGTCATGGAGAGCGAGACGGGGCAGGAGAGAAGAGAATTCCCCTTCAGGATCAATAAAGTATCGTTGTTATAATTTAAGTTCTCCAGCCTTCATCTTCCACCTAGAAATCTCATTTCTAGCACTTGTGTCTTTGGAAAATATGCACAAATCCTTTAGTCATCTCAGAAAATTGGACTGATGGGCTTAAGTACCTTTCCAGGGAACCGTGCGCTGGGCTTAATGTCATAGAGTTACAATGTGATTCGTGTGAGGGCCGTGGTCCCAGGGTGCGCTGGCTGTCCAGCAAGGATGCGGAGCACATGCTCCTGGCCGGGCCTGCATCTGCGCAAACCACTGAAAAGCGACAAAGTTAAAATGGAGCATTATTGCAAAGGACTTCCTTCCCTGGTGGAAGGAGTAGCCCAGCCCGGAGAAGACGTAGCCAAAAAGGCAGAGTGAGACCCTCACAGTCACATCTGTCCCCGTCCCTGGACCTCCTCGGTCACCAGGCCCCAGTCCTGCAATCATGTGTGGGCCATTCCGGAGAGCTGTCAGCAGAAATATTATGGTGTTGGCCTTTTAATCCAAACAAATGCAGTGGAAAGGCTGATTCCAAGGTCATTTTTGTATAATCTTCGTATAAACTTCTTTATTTTATTGTTCCAAACAAAACCATAAATAAAACTGCTATGTAAATTATACTGATCTGTCAATGAAACGGAAATTATTTCAAAGGAAACAATCCACGGTTGCTTTCTTCTTTACATTTGTCCTTTGTGGAAAAAATAGGTATTGGTTCAAATCGTAGGGAATGCAGACAAAAATGGCTTTGGAGGAAAGTGTCAAATGAATGAGTAAATGTGATGCAATGATGAGGGTTTCACATCGCATCATTCCACACCCTAGCTGGCTGCATCGCATCGTACCCATGCTATCACTGCTGCACGACGTGAACCAAACAGCCCAAAACATCATAAAACTATGGCTGAATCGAACAACTTGCAGACATATAGTAGAACAGAAGCATCCGGATTTAGCTGTCGTGCACCAGGACTGGGGAGAGGGTGTGTGGGATCACTGAAGCGGTTGGGTCTGGGAGAGCTTCCTTACTGCATGGCCCTGAGCGGATCACACTGGGACACACAGCGCCTCTCCCAGGTGGAACCACAGAGCACTGCCACGGACTTCCACTCCTCAAACAGGCCCAAGAAGCCGACGTGAATGAGAAGCGACAGCCGAACAACATGCCTGGAAGTTACACGTCAACACTGAACATCAACGGCGCTACGCAAGTGTCAGAGTCTGCTAGCGTCACTTAAACGAGCGTCTGGTCGCTGCATTAGGCAAATACATGTAGATCAGAAGAGACTCTGAAACAAAATTCCTTATTCAAAACACACGCTACAACAAGTCAGGAAACAGTCTGTTATCTCTACTAAAAATGCACTGTGGATAAACTTATACATATTTCCTTGGCACCTCTGGAAGCAATTAATCTTACATGGGAAAATTTATAAGAAGGTGATGATTTACAAGATATCACTGCAGGACTGAACAGGTTTTAACTGGATGCTTGTTTGCGGGAACCAGTGGGGCCCCTCAGCCAGCTCCGAAACCCCAAGAAAACCGAAAACACAGCAAAACAGCCTCAGAGACTTTTCATTTTGTTTTTGCTCATTTGATATTAAATAGCAGAATATTTCAGTGCTGGATTCAGTCTCCCAAAAAGCACATGATCACCCAGACCGAGGACAGAGGGGGAATGGCCATGTTTGGCAGCCAGGAATCAAACTGATGGCACTCATTAATAATAATAATAATAATAATAATAATAATAATAATAATACTGATGATGATGATGATGGAAGAAGCACATCAAACAAAGAGCAGTTGGAATTTTAAACACATTTGTAAACATTTTAGGACCTGCAAAAATGTATATCTCAAATAAATTATACTCTTCTGTGGCACCTACATCTAACTAAAAGGATTCTCCTCTCAGACCCTGCCAGCTGTGCATCTTCATTGTCATTATTAAAATGATCATATTTTTTGTGCAAAATGTGGCAAATCTGCTGATCTAGACGAGGCTTACTGTCATAAGGGTCATTTGTCACCCTTTGCTGTGAAACTTTGTATTTATTACAGACCAATAAATAGCTGAGAAATACTTTAAAAATACCAGAGGGAGGGGCTGCCCTAGGGACGGTGGGGGCTGTTTTTGTCAGGCAGCAGGGCGACAGTGCGGAGCGTCAGACCACGAGAGATCGAGCTGAAACCCCCCCCCCGGATCTGACCCCAGGGAACTGCAGCAGTGAATGAAATACTAACTCCAGAGTCATGCAGCATTTAGTCATCCTGGGGCGCTCAGGCTGCTGTTCCCTCGCGCTATTGATCACCTCGCTTCCCGAGTCTCTTACCCCGTCTGTGTCAATAATCGATCTGCGTGTAATTACACTGATCTGAAAGTAAAGAAATTTAGAGGCAAGATCTTACAGAAGCAAAAATAAAGTGGACAAATTGAGATCTCATTAAGCCAGCTTGGCCAGATTCATCAGCTCGAAGCCTAATCTTGCAGAACCACAATGCTCATTTCGAACAAGTGCTTAATCAGATCAGGTAGGAGCTCTGTGATTAAACCGTGGGGATCGAAGTTCTAAGTTATTCCGGGTCATTCCGGACCCCCGTCCTGCAGGCCTGCACTGCCCACAGAGGAGTGTCTTCTGTGGCCAATCACGTGCTTCCTTCATTGTGCTACTTGTTTGTGTTTTTCAAAGTGCATCATACCTATTTAAAGAACAATTAACATTTACTTAACAGCATTGTGACATGCTAGTACAACAGGAAAGCAACACAAGAGGTTTCATTCAAAACCAGACTCCATTTTTCCATCAGACTGCCAAAGAGAGTAAAGTTAAAGTTGGATGGTCTGTACAATAATTGATCTGGAATTTAATGCATGTGAAAAACAAAGTACTGGGCTTGGCTGGCATGGACAGAGCTGATTAGAGGATCATTAGTCATTCTTTAAAGCCAAATTCATCATCATGTATAGGAGAATTATAGAGCAGTGTAAATATGTAACACAATGATTCACCATGTCAGGTTTTTGTAAGCTGATCTTAAACACAGATGTGTAAATATATAATTTTACTGTGATTTTGCACTCAGCTGAAACACTATAAAAACACGGAATGAATTACACATGGTTTAACGGTTCCTAGGAGACCATTTACGACATTTGTGTAACCTGTAATAATACTACAAACACTCCAGCCACCACTGACACTCGAAACATACAGGAATGACTTAGGAGGGCCAGCAGGAGTAAAATTAATAAATGTTTATTTTATATATAACCGCAGTCTAAATTAGGCTTTTACTGCATGCTGAAGCCATTTTCAAACAACGAGAGCGAATTCTTCCACTTCTGTTGGTATGAAAGTCATACAATTTTCAGCCTTGGGTTCATCTGATAATTATAATAATAATAAGTGCAGTTAAGGTTCTCCACAGAAGGAACCCTAAGATGTACTGTTATTAAAAATCAAAGGGCTCTCTGTAATTCGTACCTCAGGCATCAGAGCACCGGCAGATCCAAAGTGCAGCCGTACTCCAACACACACACACACACACACACACACACACACACAGGTTTGTAATTATATCTTTGAGGGGACTCTCCATTCATATCTATGGGGAAAACGTTAATCACAGCATGACGACCGTAACCCCCACCCAGCCCTAACCTTAACCATAAGTAACCAAACTAAATATGAGACTTTTGGCATTTTTACTTTTTTGATTGCATTCACAGATCTTTGTGGTGACCTGGAAAAATGGTCCCCAGAACGTCAAAAAAGCAGGTTTTTATTACACTGTGGGGGCCATTTGGTCCCCACAATGTAATATAAACTTAATACACACACACAAGTCATTTCCAGGTGTGCTATCATCCATATACTGTGTAGAACCTCTGGCAATTAGTAATGTGAAAAAAAATCCCCATACAGTCAATGCTAGGATACTGCAGTAGATATTTAATTACAGTGTATAGGTTCCCATGGAAAATAGCAGATATTAATTGCAATATTGCAAGCTGTGTAGTTCCCATGGTAATTATTCAGTAGAGAGGAAAGCAAAGTTCTGTTCCTAAGGCAAAATTCAACACTGCAGATACAGGCAATTAAACCAGTACTTCAAAACTATATATACAGCTTGCAGTTCAAAATAGCACAAACCATTTATAAAGACAAATTCACAGCAAAAGATATTTGGTATTAAATGCAGAGGTGAAAAAGAGACTTCTTTTAGGCTGTGGTCTCAGCAACCAGGCATGCAAATTCCACTCTTTTCGAGAGCATTTATGCAAATAGTAAAGACATGACATGAAATGAAGGAGAAAAACACAGACATCTTACATTACAGCCTGACAGTCACCGGATCACAGTGTAATGGTGCAGATGTTACTGTGGGACACATGTAGCCACACGGAACCACGCTCACAGACACACTCAGATACCTGGTTTCGATTAAGCTTTCTGGCTGCTTAACTCTTTGTGGCAGTAATATTTACTGAGGAAGCACCAGCAACACGGATTTCCAGTCAATCGAAGTTGACATAAGTAGTAGTGATTTTAACGAAAATATAAAATCACCGTTTACTCATTCAGACACGGTATAAACCCAGTTACACGTGGGAAAGAGTCCCTTAAGCGACCCGAAAAAGGCAAATATGAAGGCGGACACTCGGAGAAGCCGCTCGTGGCAGCATGGAAAATGTAGCTGTCTCCCTCAATCAGGGAGAGTGGCCCGTTCAAGCTGCCTCTCTCAGCACCGCAAAGTTTCCCATCAGCTTTGGCCGTGAAACACCTGGCAACACTGCAAAGTGTAAAAATCCAATTCTGCACTGACCCTGACGAATGGTTCCGTGATACCGCTGGCAAAACAAGTCCTTTATCCTTCCCCGACTCCTCTGTACCTTCCAGCTCAGAAAACAAATTAATCTGAAGTGCTTTCTATCGAGGACAAATCACCATTTTATATATAAAGGCACACTGTTATTTGACTGAAACAGGGCAGTCTTTGGGAGTAAAACCCTCCAAGATGTCGCTATTATTAGAAATAGTGGCAGGCCACGCTACCAGCCTATAGTCCGATAAGTGGTCTTGCTTATTTGGTGAGAAATGAATGGCTATTAACGAGCAAACTACAAGTGCGAGGGAGCAGAGCCGCGTAAACATTAGCGTGACCCAGCAAGCCCCAATTTTAGTCACCAGGGAGAACCACCCCACACACCCTATTTTGGGCAAGGGTCTCCTGAAAAGCCGTCTCCCAATGACCCAGACGTTGGGTGTAAAATAGCAGCCATGCAGCGTCTTGTGGACGGGGGGGGGGGGGGGCGACCAAGACAAGCAGCCGTAATATTCCTGGCCTATCTACAGAACGCTATTCCGGCCTCTGCATAACAGTCTGGAGAAGGAAGATGAGAGTCCTTAATGCGTAATTACTTCTGTCGATAAGGCTTTTATTGACAATTAAGGCTGCACTGGCTTAAATGATTAGGCAAAATTCGTATATAACCTGGAGTGTTGGTGTTGCAGTGATATGAACTGCTATTCTTAAAAAAAAAAAAAAAAAAAAAAACAGAAATACAATAATATTTATCTTGCCAGTGGGGTGTACGCCTGCATTTATTAGTTTGTTCATCAGGAGCGATATTTCACTTTCAAATCACCCAGAATGCACTGCGTAGGGCTCGGTTTTCTGTATCTACCATTTCAGCTGCCATACTAGCGTGTTTATCAAACGTGTTTATTTTCTCTGACGTCTTTCGGGTTGATACCCAGCAGGTAGTACCACAAGGTGCCGCTTCCTGTGTTGGGGGGGGTGACCTCATTCTTTCAGGGCTGATCAACACGTGCTGCTCTGGGATCAATGTAGGGGGCGCCGTGAACGGCACGGCATCGCCTCACACCACAAAACGCCAAGGAGCGAACGAGCGCATCCTGGATCCTAACGCCGGATACTTTGTTACTTCCTCCTGTAAAAACATCCAGCAGATTTCGTGGGTAGAATCACTGGCTGTGCAAGAATCTTTAAATAAGTGCTACTAAAAAAAGGAGTAATACAGCTTCTTTGAGCCAAAATATGCAATAACACCCCACTAAAATAGGAAGACAATTTATTTTTTTCATTACATTCTTTTCTTATAAAGTTGAGGTCTTAAACTGAAGTTATTACTGCCTTTATTTAATGCCTATTAAGTATTAATTATGCAGCGTGCCTAACTGGTTCTGCGCATATCAATCGCTTTGCTTTTACCCTTATCTGATTTGGGTTCTGCAGAATAAGCCTCCGCGCCTTTGTCGGAAGGTGGTTGGTTCAGATCCCGTGGTCAGCATGGTTGTCGCTGGGCCGTTGAACAAGGCAGTTAACCACAAAAAAATCTCTAGCAGCGCCAGATAAAGGTCTGCCTAAGGCTGGCCTGGCACCGTGGTCTGGGTAACCTTGGAGAAGGTTACCCAGACCTGACGTCACGAAGCAGAGAGGGACTCACAGACTGTCAGCACCTACAGTGAGCAGTGAGGAGAGATGACTGAGGTATCACATGTGGCAGAGTGGCTCCTGACTGGAGAGATGACTGAGGTATCACATGTGGCATAGAGGCTCCTGACTGGAGAGATGACTGAGGTATCACATGTGGCAGAGAGGCTCCTGACTGAAGAAATGCCTCTATGGGCTTTTTATCCTCAGGGCTGTGTGAGCAATGCTTTGACGAAATTAGTCATAGCCATCATTGTCATTTTACCTTTACATTTTAACCACTGTTTTCAGACAGGCGGTTTTATAATCGTAAGTCTTCGCTCACTGTGAAGATGTTTTGTGACATGGCTTTGGTTGCCGGAGAAACCATCCAAAAATATGCACACCGTGCAACTTCATCGATGAGCAGAGTTTACTTTTGCCAATCCTCCCCTGCAACTATGACAACTCACAGACAAGTAACCATGGCAACATCTCCACATCCCAAGAGGAGAGTGGAGCAGAATAATGCTTATTTACACCACAGCTGCCTTTTATATCACACCGAAGCTCCGTAATGACCACTTGATATCTGCCACATTCAGTCGAATCTGTGGCCTGGGAAGCTTCCTGCGAGCTGAAATAATGAACTAGCAGCCGCATCCTGCAAGGACTCCGGTGATGTTTGAAAGCCAGTCGGCAGTAGCTAGGCGAGGATCACAAAGCCAAAGAGTCAAACAGCAGCAAACCAAAGTCAGATCGAGACAAAAAGCACTTGCAGGCAGGGTCAGTGCATGATTTATGATGCCAACACTCATCAAGTTACCAGTATTTTTTCTGCCTTGCATGTGGTATATGTCATCACCGCTGCTACAACACTAACAGTTGCAAGATCATAGTGCGCACTGTTCACTTTTCTGCACTATGCGTTTTGCACTATAGGCACTTTCACACCTTAGTTCTGGAACTTGGTCCGGGTTTACAAGTCCCTGGCCTCTCATGACCTGGTACATGACCTGGTACTTCTGTAGCCCCTGGCCACCTTTGTGCGTCGCTTTCACTCCGCACACTGAGAACCGGGACCTTTACGCTAAATAAGCACGAGAGCCGCAAAAAGCTCATAGGTTAAACTTCACATGTAATTTCACACGAAACTACAGGCCACGCCAAAACGACAGAGGGTAAATATGCCGTTTTGTTAGTTATTTGTTAGTTATCTGGAGGATCAATTGCGATCAAAACAGGACAGAGCCTTTTATTTATTTTGTAGCGCTGGCTGGATCCAATGGGCATTGCAACATGCTGGACCAGTGCCAGCCCGGTAAATAATGTAAATGGCTTTGTGTAGTAGTCATCTATTGTGTTGTCATTGTGTTGTAGAGTATGTCACGTATTGGGTTTAATGTTGTGTTGTAATCAGTGGTGCGTGTGGGCCTGCGGTGCGTGGTGTGGGTACTCAGGGCGACCTGCACAGTGGGCAGTGTGTGTGCAAGTTGTGACGATGAACGGTACAGGCGCAATAAACGCCTCCTTGTGGTTCACTCATGCTGCCTTTTGCCTCATGATGACAGAATGATGCCTTGGCCAATCTTTGCACCACAATGTTTTAATTATATGACCCATCACATGTTCAAGATTCTTACTAAATCTGCACAGCAGATCGATCTTTCGTTTTCCACAGAATAAAAAAAAACAATGCATCATTATTCTGTTAATAAGCACTGGCAAGTTTCACCAACAGCACTGGCGATATTAGACAAAAGTGTTTTGGTTAGTGATCGGATTTTCCAATACAGAAATATGGAGATGCAAAATATGTAATGATTGATGTATTAAATGTAATTTAGGTATAAAAATAATTCCATCTGCTCAGTATTTGTTCCTCATAACTTCGATGTTAGCGCCGATGCTTGTGGTCAACCAATCAGCAAGCTATGGCTGTAAGTGCCAACCGATCGGCAAGTTATGGCTGTAACCGTCTCCCCAGTAGTTTGTGTTTGAATGAAAATATACCTAGTTAGGAGTAGGAACTACAATTGGGCCGAGTTCCTGCAGTGTGAACATGAAAAAAATCCCTGGTTCCGGAAAAATATTCTGGTTCCAGAAAAATAAAGTTCTTGCGGTTTGAAAAAGCCTATTGACTGTACCTTGCACTTTATGTTTGCATCTGTAAACTTTATGTACTTCACTGCTGTATGTGAAAGAATTTATCTCTGGGATCAATGAAGTACATCTTACGTATGTTTATCTTTAAGACACGACAGCCAACTTTAAAAGTATGATTAGCTGGAGAGCAAAGAAGGTACATGAGATGGGGATCATATCGTAATTTCTTAGTTAAACATGCAACCAGAGCCATTATGAGATCCTTAAACCACATTTTAAACTCAGAATCGCATTGCTTGCTCCAGTGATACTAATATCACAGTTATCTGTGATATACTAATATCACAGTTATCACATTTTATACATTTTATTTTGTAGTTTCACAAGCATTTCCTACTTTGTATCTCTGAGTTAATTTATGAATCCAAACAAACCAATAGCCTAGACTGAAAGGGAAAGAGCTCTGCATATTATGAGAAAGGGAGCACATGTTACACTGCAAGGGGGGATTTTATTTGAATTTATTTTGCTACGCGTCATTTTCCAGATGTACTTGGTAAGCGTTTTGAGATTGTACTGTAATAAGAATGACCCCCAGTGCCTTAATACATTTCACAGAAGTGTTACTTTTTAAATTCCTTTTCCAGCAATCATCTGAACGTCAATGAGAGTCATAACACAGTGCATTACATTTCAGAGGGAATGAACTTTTTGACTCGCGCAATAAAAACCGAGCAGAATTTCATTCGGAACGAGGTCAATAATTATCCACAAATTCTGCGTCAAAGACAGAGCTGGGGAGCTGGCAACGGACATGAGAGTCAAGCAGTCTTCTGGATTTACAGGATTAATAGCTGAAAGCCTTTTATTGCATTAAGAAACACATTATACCCGGAAGCAATCCTCATCTGTTGACTGTAACCAAGGCCTTCTATCTGGAGTCATTTATAAACTTAGCAGTTTCATATGCACATGAACCAGAAGTTGTACACTTTTGGCCTATTTATATGGCCTGATTTATATCTACAGAAATATATATATATATACACACACAGTATATATCATGTCTATACATACACACATACATGTGTGTGTGTGTGTGTGTGTGTGTGTGTAGTCAGTCCTGCTACAACATGAGTAATGTGTTCCTGAAAAACCTCCCGTTGACTAAAATCGCATATTTACTGAGCCCCTAAAGTCCCTTAAGGTGATTTTTTTCATCTTTCATCTTCACCACAAGTTATAATCTTGTGGGAACAACTTATCTTGTGCGCACAAGATAATTTACTATAAATTCCTATGCGTCTCTAAGGACTAAAGATGCGCACAGAGACCATATAATAGATAGAATTCAGCTAATCAAGTTGTTTTTTCACATTAGAATGTCACACAATCTCATACAATTAGAATGTTGTGTCATTCACAAAATGCATTTTATCAACCAAATAAATTCATTTTGTGTACACAGTGCATTTCGTGAGTGATAGTAAATCTTTTTGTATACGAAATGTATCCCATGAATGACAGTCACAGACGAAACTGATTCGGTGGAATCACGCAACGCTTTTGTAGACCCAGGAAACGCATTTCGTCTTTTGCTGAGTCAGGAAAGGCACCAAGAAACGCGTTTCGTCCACAAAATGGTTGATTTCGTAAAGAAATTATGTTTTTTTTTGTGGCACAGCCACATCAACACAAGCGCGCGGAAGCCGGTGACGCTACACATTCCTCACCAGAAAATACTAGACGTCGCTGCTTAATATAAATACACTAATCTGTGTTTATTCCTAGGTGATAGCGCAATAAATTAAATTCTGGTTTATGAAAAGAAGGCTGAACTTTGTTTCTACTTTAGTGATTATTGTTCATACTGCTGACAGTCTATGAGTCCTTCATAATTTGCTAGGCTTTCCACAATAAATAATTAGTGTTTGCGTTGACGCACTTTCCCAAGAACGTCTCTGAAGTCTTGCACAGGTAGACAGCAGTCATGTGTCTCTCACAGACGCAGAAATCTGGCATTTATCGCCTGAAAGGATTAGTCTTCAAACACGTATCCGACCCCTCATCTTACAAATATTTGTGGTACGTAGGCTACTGATACTGTTAGAAAGTTAGCCATCATACGAGGCCCCCCTTATACCCAAGAGGGAAAACAGCCTCTATATGGATTAAAGTCCTGATCTCACCATCAGCGGAGACAAACACGACAACCGAACCCCAGTGGCTGTAAAAAAATAAGTCAAACCTGACATCGATGACTGTCATGCACCCACAGTCTCTTTGTTCTGACCTGGCTGTGAAGGTGCTGACATTAGGCAGACCTCAAGTTGAACTGATAGCACCATAAATCACTCCTTTCCTTAAAAAGCTCCTTAAATGAACAAATTAGTATCTGGTACCGCAGGGATAAGCCCCAAATCCCCGTTCTGCTTTGTACCTTTCAATTACCAATTTGTATACACCTGGAATAACAGGTTTAAATTATTCGAATCCCATTGCCGACAGAACAGACATAGCAGAGCATTTTGGTGTCTGTCGTCCGTGGTGTATGGTTATTGCGACCGGCACCACGTTGCAAATTAAAACTAATAAATTCAGATAATTTAATCAATATTCACTTATAAGCAAAGTCCTTTTCCAGCTAATATATGAACTCTCAAAAAAAATAATCTATCAGCGCATTTCGAGCACAAAGCCGAAAGCAACTTCAAGACGGCAACAAGCAAAATAATCATCATTCATATTACGATGTCACGATTGACATAATCTCTGTGACAGCGCCATCTTGCGGTCTGAACCGTGATGATGCGAGGCGCGTTAAAGGATCGCGACAGCCCAGTTTCATATCTGCCTTTTAGTAGAAATCACATGCATAACAAACAAATTGAGCTCATCTTTAAGAGATATTTGTTTCCAAGGTCTGTGTTACTGTTCGTGTTATAATAAATAATGTAACGGACATATTAAACTGAGAAAAAAACACAACACGTCTATAAAGAAAGAAGGTACGTTGGTCTGGAATAAAAGTTTATTTCTGACATGTAATTATCTAATTTTTGGTCTATCCGGATAAAGTCAAACTGCAGTGCAGAATCAGCTTCCAGCTACGCGATCCCTTACGATACTGGTCTCATCACAGCTTCCTCAGAGTGGCAAAAGTAGCGAAGCAGGCAGTGAATATAAACGGGAGTAGAAAACACGCATTTGAAAATCACTTACCAGTTAAAGTGCGACAATATCGGCGTTCATCTAGTTTCTGCCATATAGCAACTTCGAGTGAAAATAATCTCTGCTATTCAAAGTCACAGGTGAGCTACAAGAAAAGTTGCAGCAATCCCAGTTCATGCGCTCCATCCACGGACCTCAGAGGACTCAACCTCTCTCCTTCTCCGCTTCTGTAGTCTGCTTCACTGATAGACTGGAGTGGGATCCCATGCACCTCCTTTGCTACAGAAGAAAGCGCACAGGCAGTCCATAGGGAAGGCCGCGCCGAGGTCTGCGAGCTCTACACTGTCATCGCCGCACGGCCGCCTGCGAGTGCGGGGAGTCATCGCGCACGTCCCTCTTAATCGCTCGCTCCCTGCCTGCCGAGCGCAGTGCCCCCCCCCCGCACCCCCTGCTCCCCCTGCTCCTGCAGTGCCTTCATATTCGCCTTTACGTGGTTTATTCCGGAGGCGCTAGAGGTGCGTAGGGGATGTGGGCAAATGGAAGATTCATTTATCACTGCAAATGCCCCCGAGACGCCGAACGCTGTATATCTGCGCAGTAATGCGAACGATATTGGGTAATTCCCTTATTTATGCATACAGGTGTAAGTACTTCCACAAGCATTAAACTTTCGATTTCAGTGTTGACTGGGTGATTTAAAAATGAACCGAAGGTGTGTGCAAACTTCTAATAAATCTAATTTATTAGAAGTTTCAAAGTATTTTAAACTAAAATAAGTATGTGTGCATCGTCAGAATTGCCGTCCAAATGGAAAATATCCATGTATTTTTTTAGGTGCTTTTATTTTTTTGAAGTCTAAACTTAATATTAAAGACCCATGTCGCTAAATCAGAATAAACCCACTTCACTGAGCTGTTGTGCTTGTGCAAATAAATTCTGTTCACAGACCATTTGACCATGTGATTATCATTCGCTCAGTGCGAAGCAGCGAGGCACGGGCGTACCTGCACGCGCCACACAAAGCCTGATTTCCCAACCAGTGCGCTGGTTAAATGAAAACCATATATCGCAAACGGGTTCCGGGCGAGCTCATCTCCGCATTACTAATTGAAAGTAAGTAGCACAATGGCTGGATATCTGAAATTTGACTGGATATCTATAATCCTTTCAATATAACACCCTTTTGGTTTAAGGAAATTATAGTAGGTGAATAATAGTATATTTCAGCTAAAAATAAACACTTCAGTTAGTATATTTTAGAGCAGCAGGATAGTCCGGTAATATAAACATGCTCTTCACTGTTGTGCTGAAACGCACCTTTTACCATACAGCGATGTAGACCTGTACATGTGTACAGTGACAGTATGTTTACAAGCTGGTCCGTAATATGACAATTACGTGTGCTGCTGGTATTGAGAAAATTGGTCATTACCGGTGCTTACTGAGTCACCGTGAGCACCTTTTTATCAGTTTGACTATAGCTTCACCCCAAAGGCAACGACCTTTTTCTGCTCTGATTGACAAATTTAAATAAATCATTTACCTACGTAATTAAATGTCATTAACTGCAGTCGGTATATCCTGCTGGTTTGGCAGTTTGAGAGAAGGGAGAGTCGACAATTCAATATTGTATTTCTGCTTTTAATTATATTTGTCCTCTTGTAAAAAATTTTTTTTAATAATTTTTGTCTGCTAACTGGTTAACTTTATCTAGGTCTATTTAAAAATACAAGAACTTCATTCAGAATTTGAAACCTTTACAATACTTTATTATTAAGAGAATTGAGGTATTATGTATAATTTTAACTACGAAATGTGTATTATCAGCTTACTTTCAGGGAAAACACTTCTGATAAGCAAAGAGATAGTCTAACAGGTGCATTTCACACTGGAACGGACCTAGAAATTCTGAGCTTCCTGACAAAATGTCACCATGCCCCCTCCCTGTCAAATTTTCCATGCGATATTACACATTCAAGGGCCTCTGTCTAGCGCAGGGCCCCCTGTGTCTGGCAGGGTATCCATCCCCCCCCCCATAGGTTAGGGGGAAAACAGTGTACTACTGCAACCATTACAGCTGTCCTCTCTCATGGTTGTGCTGAATCTCACCATTTTCTTTTGTAAATATTAGTAATATCATTTAGGCTGTTATAGAGCCTTGTGTGGTGTAAAAGGTAAATCAGTGGAACTATTAGTTTTCAGATTAAAATCCCCACATGGTTTGGGAAACTGCTGAGTACTTTTTATTTTCTCAGTTCAGTGACATTTCATATTACGGTAAAAACTAACAGTTGTTCTCTGGTCTCCCTCAATGTATTTCTACGAACCCTTTTAGCTTCAATAAGCCCGTACAGCGGTTGCCTGGCAACTGACTCGAAGACAGTGAAGACGTGCCCCCCCCACCTGGCCTTCCCTCACAGCCCTCCGTTGAGAGGTTGCCGGGAGATGACTCATCACCGCTGTCCCGCTCCAGTCGACCAATCAGTCTATCTCGCTACATCCCGCCTTCTGACAGGTTGGCCCCCATTAAACTGCTACTTTCTTGACCCCATTGTTCATCTTAAAGGTCTTTCCCTACCCCAGAGAGACTCTCCACTATGCAGAAGAGCGCCACCTACTGGTCTCTCCCATCAGGGCTGGCTACTACCCTCAGGTGACATCCAGTCATCCTACTTGACTCTGTCTTACTGTACTTAGATGCCACTTCACCAAATTGGCTCTCATTCTTACTCCTTCTTATGCAAAAAAAAAGGTAGAGAATAACTAATGAAGTAAGGAATTAATAACAACCTGGTGAAAAAAAGACTTAGTGCAGCCCAGTGTAAAACAGCAGCTGGGATAAACAGCAGGATGAGCCTGTGGGGCAGCTGGTGATTTATAGTGACATTTGACAGGGGAGACTTTGTGAGCAAAGTCATCACCTTACATCACCAGGGCTGGGTGTTCAAACCTTCTCCCATCCTTGGAGTTTTCATGTTTTCCTCATGTTGGTCGGGGCTCATTCGGCATGTCTCCATTGCCTAACCATCCTTCCATCCCCATAACAGCTTAATCCCAACTGGGGCTGCAGGGGGGGACCGGTGCCTATCCCGGGAACAATGGCTGCCAGCAGAAACCAACTCTGGACAGCCGCCAACGCACCACAGGGCGCACACACTCACAGGGCCAACTTAGAGCTGCCAGTTAACCTACCCTGCATGCTTTTGGACTGTGGGAGGTAACCGGAGCCCCCGGCAGAAACCCACACGAACACAAGGAGAGCATGTGAACTCCACACGGAAAGGTCCTACCAGGACCAAACCGGGGACCTTCTTGCTGTGAGGCAGCAGCACTAACCACTGCGCCAGTGCGCCGCCCCTTTGCCTAACCATGGCCGTAATACTCGCTGTTCAGTACTGATGACTCTGAGTTACCCCTGGAGGTAACTGCATTGCAGCCCCCATGAGATGAGGTTCAGATGGACTATGGAGAGAGATTAATGGCGAGATGAGGGAGGGGGCTATGTGTCACAGTCTAGCTGGTTCACTGCATGATCAATGACAATGAAAGTTCATTGTCATTCAGTTGAATTCAGATGGTGAGAAGTTGCTCCACACTAGACAAATATCATCAAAATAGAGAAGAATCATCCGATGAGTCAGTAATTTAATTCTGGAAATTAAAAAGCCAATTACTACAGTTAGAAATGTCAACGGTAAAAAAAAAGTTTCATCTGGGGATCAATTATATATCAGACTCAACTGAGAGTTTAAATATTTAATTGAACGGATGATAAAGGATGATGAATCCTGACTCTGTGGTTTTTTCCCCCCATGATTTAGCTTAAAAGTCTGTCGGTTTTGCTGGAATTTCTGAGAATAAATGCACATGCATCTTTAAATTACTTGTACGCTGTAAGTATGCATTTGACAGCATTTTATGGAGAGGTAAACACTCTCGCGTAAGACATCTGTCACACAACTAGCGATGAGCTATCAGTCAGCTATAGGTCCTTTGCCCTCATTTTTTTCAGCATAAAACATTAAGAGACTCTTTGAAATTCCAGTTTTTCTTCTGGACAATATGAAATATTTACCCAGGTGTCAAAGAGTCGGCCCCGTGCAGCTAGGGAAATGCGATGGGACTCACTCTAGGGCGATGCGATGGGACTCACTCTAGGGCGATGCGATGGGACTCACTCTAGGGCGATGCGATGGGACTCACTCTAGGGCAATGCGATGGGACTCACTATAGTGCAATGCGATGGGACTCACTCTAGGGCGATGCGATGGGACTCACTATAGTGCAATGCGATGGGACTCACTCTAGGGCGATGCGATGGGACTCACTCTAGGGCGATGCGATGGGACTCACTATAGTGCAATGCGATGGGACTCACTCTAGGGCAATGCGATGGGACTCACTATAGTGCAATGCGATGGGACTCACTCTAGGGCGAT
>JAOYFF010000081.1:431704-451478 GCA_025773925.1 Cryptomyrus ogoouensis
TGAGCTGCGTGGCACTGAGCTGCGTGGCACTGAGCTGCGTGGCACTGAGCTGCATGGCACTGAGCTGCATGGCACTGAGCTCGGCACATCAAAGAAATGATTTCATCCATGACAAGATTCCAGGCCCGTAGCCACAAATAAATTTCGGGGGGGTGGGTTGGGTTCGGTAGATTTTGCCAACTTGGTGGGGGGGTACGTTCAGTAGATTTTGCCGACTTGGGGGGAAGGGGGGCAGTTCCCCTCCATAGATTTTGCCAACCAGGGGGTGGGAGCAATATTCAAACAGGTTTCAAGTTTGTAATTTCACTACCTTCTTATGTGTTTGGCCAATAGTGGTGAAATTTCGGAGGGGGTTTCAGACCTGATATTTCCTACATGGCTACACGCCAGTAAGATTCAGAACTGGTCTTGGGGTGCGGTCACGTTAACTGGGAAGGCAAGATTATGGCTGTGTTCGAATTTGGGGCCTGCATCCTTCGAAGGACGTGTCTATGTAGCCTTTGTCGGCTGTGTCCTTCGAAGGCCCACACAATGAATCGTGGGATATTTTGAGCTGCGAAGGATCCAACTGGTGGATTCTTTGCAACGCGGCAAAAGACGGATGCATTTCTAGACTGCATTTGAAGAAGCCTCTGAAACGGGACAGCCTTGATGCATCGCTGTGACTCATTCGGTCTTTGAATGCAGCCTTCAAAGGATGTTGCCCCTGAATTTGGGCACAGCCTATAGCCTATATCTCTGCCCATTAACAAGGAACATGCTGTAATGATTGACACCAATGACCTTGGTCACCTGACTCTCTTTCCTGAGACAGAAGCACACCCAGCCCCTCACAGTACTGGGGGAGCGGTTTAGCTTCAGCGGATATTTGTGAATTCATTTCACCTCCAACTGATAATCAGCTGCGTGTCGCAGATAAAGGAGAGCAGGTCTTTCACAGGTATTTCACTGATGATCAGCGCCACGTGACCAAAGGGGATTCACAGAGATTTGGTACCCAGATTTGGCTCACCTGCAATAGGCAATCAGGTACCATATGGCCCCGAAGAAGAGCCAGGTGACGGCGTAGGCCATGACGAAGACGAAGAGCGAGCAGCGCCAGTTGAGATCCACCAGGGTGGTGAAGATGTCCGTCAGGTACCGGTACGTCTCCCTCATGTTCCCGTGCTGGACATTGCACCGGCCGTTCTTCTCCACGTAGCGCTGCCGTTTCCGCTTGTTGCGCCCTGACGGTTGAGGCCGGTCCAGGAGCGGAAAATGAATCAGGAGGAGGAGAGGCAGAGGAAGTGTGTTTTGGGGTGGGGGGGGGGGAGGGAAGAAGATGGAGGATGAGTATGATAGATTTCGTTAAAGAGGACTGGTAAGAATGAAATTTTGGGAGCGTTAAACTGTCATGAGGCAAAGGAGTGAGCAGCTAGTCTGTAGCACTTGGTATTCATCACTGAAGGAGACCACATGTCAGGAACAAGAGAGGAAGGGATGGTCACACAAACAAATACGAATGCGGGAAAAAAAAACCAAAAACGTGAGAACATGGATATGAATGATGGATCCAACCAGAGAAACAGACAAGACAGACAAAATCAATGTCTAGAGACCAGGGAACCTAGACAAGAACCGGTGTCTGACTCACATGCACATTATGCATGAGTGTCGAGAGGTCTCACCCCAGCCAAACTTGCCCTTCTCGCTCCCGGCTCCCTGACCCTTCTTCTGCTGCTGATAAGCCTCAGCCTGAGCTTCCCGGGCTGCCATCTTTGCCTGGAACGCTCTGTTATTGGACGAGGCCTTGGGGGGTGGCGCCGTCTCCGTGGTGACGACGTGCCCCAGTTCTTCTGAGACATTGAAGATTCCCGCAGGCGTAGACGGCTCGGTCACATCGTCCGTGGGCCCTTCCCGTTTCTCGGTGACGGGGAGGGAGATGGACTCCGGGATGGAGGTGAACTTCTCTAGGGCCATCTTGGAATTGTGTGTCTATGCGTGTTTGGAGGTGTGTGTGCTGGAGATTACCTGTGTGGCAGGTAGCAAGGAACCAATCAGCTAGCAGGTGTACCAACGTGTGTGTGTATATTGGGTGAGAGAGTGTGTGTGTTTGCTTGCGTGTGTTTGTGCAGCACAATTAGCTTTGATGTTTTTGCTTTCTGTATGACCCTGACAATTCCAGTCGTTATAACGTATCACAGTGGTTCAATATCAGTGACTGCAAAAATTCTTCAGTTAAATCTCTTGCCAAGTTTCTTTACATGAAAAAAAAAAAAAAACGGAAAAAGACTAAAGTCAGTTCAACAGCATGTATGAGTGCATGGAAATGTTTGCTTATCATATACGCAAATATTTGCCTTTTCAGTTATTTACGGTAAAATGTGCAGAAATATAAAACAGGATGCAGAAGAATGAAAACGTTATGGAGAAAAAGCACAACCCCATTTCAGAAATCAGGAATTTAGCAGCAGGGTAAGAAAAGCATTAACTGCAATCTGCAGAGCAAACAAGCAATTCAATTTAAGAAAAACCCACAACATCTCCCAGGGAATATCAAGCGCTCAGGTCTTAATTAATGACCTGCCCAGTGTGGCGACATGCTGGGAGGGGAATTAAAACGCAGGCAGTTGGTTAGGCAGCTGTGAGGCGCAGTGGTACCCATGTGCCGGTCCCAGGTCCCTGTCGAGGCGATGCCCTGTGCACGTCACTGCCAGGCCGAACGCGGGATGCATGACCATACAGCTCTTCTCCCTGCAGCTGTTGCTCCAGTAAAATTACAGCATAAAATAGAAAATGAAAGATGTCAAGTTGTGAGCGCTGAACGTTGTCCTAGTTAACAATCTAGGACATACGGATGTTCTACAAGGAAGACAAGAACAGAGAGAGAGAGAGTAAACACTCTTTTGTTGTGATTTTGTTGTATTTGACACCTGTAAAAAGCACGATGCTATCATTTTTGGATCATGTTATACACGGTGATACAAAAAAAGACTTCGGTATCTGACAGAGGTATAAAACAGGTTAAAAAGTCATTGAGTAGCAGCCACAAAGCACTCACCCAAATCATGTTGCAGTAGCGTGCACACTGTTCCTGCCCCTGAATTTACTTTCCTTCCTTTAGCATTTCGAAAAATACGACACCACCATTGTTTTTTTACGTCTAACGTTGTCCTTAGTGTTGAACATTAACTGGGTATTGTTTTCCTTCCGCGAAATGACAGCCATATCCTGGCGTATAATAAAACCCATGCACGAGCCCACTACAACATCCATTTGTCTTTTCTTCCATAATGTTATTAAACAATCGTTTTCCGCCGGCGGTTTAAAAATAGCCTGTATAATAAAATATGAGCATGAGTAATTACCTGCTGTACCTGCAAGCGTTCGTGCAGGTAGTTCACATGCACAAAATACTAAAATTAACCATGATCATGAACAGAAATGCATTAATATACGATGTCTTATCTTTTTTGCGCTGTGCAGAAAATTTAAACGGCCTTTTCATTTACAGCAGCATATTATAAAGGTTTTAATATGCCTTACCTTGTGCCGTATCCCCTTCCCAGATTTTCTCGTATTAGTTGTATCCTTTTTAAACGAGTGTCGCGTTAACGCGTTACTCCGATTTTCATTAATAAGGTCATGGCCATTTCAGGTTCTGGCTCGGAAAAAGCCCTCCGTGGACGGTGGAGTGCGGATCGGGCGGGTCGGGAACCGCATCGCGCCTCACCGCTCCAGAAACAATTGATCTCCTAGCAGGATCTGCCGTCACAATGATCCGAGATAAACTGTAGGCAGCGTTAGGAATGACAAGCTACTCACACTCCATACCTAACAGACATTTTCACCTATGTGCACGAGTTTCTATGGGTAAAATGGAGGCTATTCTTGGTGTAAGCGCGGGCGAACGGCAGTGTGAATCAAGAGCCGAAGTCCGGTGTGCAGGTGTCAGAACAGGCTGGCGACGCTCTTACCCCTATTCGCCTCCCATCTAACACTCAGATAACGTCCAAAAGCGCAATTAGCATTACAGATTGCGAACATACGCTCTGCTGCTCGCTGTAAAATACGGGCACTTTGTGATAAAACAATTACTAATAATTATTATGGCAATTCTAAGTCGTCTTCTTGCCACACAAATTATATCTTCCGTCACATAGGCCTATTATTAATAAGAAATTAATAAGAAAAAGAATATACATTACGTTGTGTCACGAACTATGGCAAGCCAACACGCTCAGACGCTCCTCAAGCTTGAAATAAAGTGTTTTGTATAACACCCCAAAATAACATTACTGTAACGTTATATACTGTACAGAAGTTTTTCCGGTAACTGCGTTTTTTTCCCTTAGGCGTCATATTACTTATATGACAATGGTTGCATTAATACAATTAAATAAATGTCGTGTATGTTGTTCTTATTGCTGTTCTAATTCGCTATTACTGCAAAATTCCTTAGGCTACCCATACTGAGTGGGTGACAATAATTTTATGTTTACCTCTTCCAATTTGTATAAATCACTCATATATCTACCATCAAAGCCATATGGTTAAACGTTTTTGTGATTCGTTTTCAAACAACCCGTCAAACAGAATATCCCCTATACTTTCCCCTGACTTGATGACGAGGCTGGGGCGAGCGCTTGAACCTTAGAAGCGACCCGTATGCAGTGGCGCTTGCTGCCCACCAGAGGGAGTCAACTTCGGAGCCGTCACCGTGGCACACGAGCCGCATGATATCTATGGTACTGGCGGCAGCGCCACTTCCTTTTCCAAGATGTCGGTGTACGGGCCGGTGGTGAAAATTCATCCCGTTGTGCTCGCCTCTATCGCCGATTCGTACGAACGGCGAAATGAGGGGGCCAGCCGCGTTATCGGAACGTTACTGGGTGAGTTATATAACCCTGTTACACTCAATTTAAGAGAATGTTGTTCAGTGTCGTGAAACCGACCCGATTGCTGTCCGATCTCGGAGCATGCGGCATTTAACTATTTATAATGATTGTGTGATGGATATAGATCAGCAGTGTGTTGTCATTTTAGCGTCCTGCTAAATATTTGGGATAAAATACGGTTTATGTAGATTGATCAGTAATTCAGACGAGTCTAGCTAGCTTATCTTGTCTAGTGTGGACATTTACGTTAGACACCGTTTGTAGGCGGATCCACTGTTAATTTAATCAGCTGGCATTTCTGTACATAAAATATGCCACGTTTATATTTCATTCTAAACGGAGAGCACGGAGGGCGTAACAAGCCCGTAAATGTGTATCGTCTTTGTTTTGATGCCACAGGGACCGTGGACAAACATACGGTTGAAGTCACCAACTGTTTCTCTGTTCCCCATAATGAATCGGAAGATGAGGTGAGGTTAAATGATCTGTTTGCAATGGTCTCTTCTTGTGATTGTGAATGAGTTTGTGTTTCAGCACATGGACCCTGCCAACGCTGCCGGTTAAAACTCCAGGAGCAGCGTTACCGTAGTAAATTAACCTAGTAAAAATGTCAAGCTGTATTAATGGATAAAATTCTGAGTCACTTTGGCATGTTGTGTTTGGATTTAGATGATATTCCATAGAGGAGTTGACCATACGGGTAAGAGTAACCAGCATAGTGGTTATTTGGTTTGCCTCAGTGACAATGTTACCTTGTCCAGCAAATTTACTGTTGCACTCTGGGATTGTGGTGCTAAGGTCAAATTGTCCTTTTTTATTGTGATAGGTTGCCGTTGATATGGAATTTGCCAAGAACATGTATGAGCTCCACAGAAAGGTCTCCCCCAGTGAGGTTATCATTGGCTGGTGAGTCACATGCATTTCCTTAGTCTGCTTGTCTCTCCCCATATTCTGGACCATTTAAAAGTCTGGACACATCTGCTTTTAATGCATTTGCCTATATTTTAGATGTGAGATTCACCTTATAGTGAAAGGCCTCAAGACAATGAAGTAATACATATCAAATATTGCAACGACCAAGAGAAATGTCCAACGTTTCAGAATTTTCTCAGATTTCATACTCTTCAAAATATCCTCTTTTTGCTTCACTGACAGCGATGCAGACTCTTGGCATTCTTTCAGCAGCTGACATATGTAGCCACCTGGAATGCTTCTCCATCAATCCTGATGGAGTTTCTACAAGTTCTGGCCACAAGTTGGCTATGTTGCTCTTACTCTTTGATCCAACTCATCCCAAACCAGCCCTGTAGGCTTTAGGTCAGGGATTGTGGGGGCCAGGTTATCTGTCACTGCACTCTTTTCTGGGTCACACGATACTACAATACTTGCATAACCTCGTGCTTAAGGTCATTGGCGTGTTTGAGGACATAAGGGATGCTGAAAATGTCGTGCATGTTGGATTTACAGTGTGAAGTTTAATTTGTCACATACACAATCATACACTGTAGTACTGTGTAGTGAAATGCTTTTCCATCTGTTTCCATTATGGTACTTGATGAAACGTGCCATATAATGGAAAGCAAAATTGCATAAAAAGATAAGAATAAAATACGAATGAAATAAAAATAACAAAGATACGAAGCCTGCAAAACATAATAAAAGTACAGAGTGGTAAATCAGCAGTAATGAAAGATGTGCGATTATACTGTGCAATGATAAGTTACTTGTTAGCCAAGGTTAAACTGTTAGTGCATGCTGCTGTTTGGGGATTACAGTGAGAATGTAATACCCATAATCCTTCTGTCCCGGGTTTGCAGGTATGCTACAGGATATGACATCACAGAGCACTCAGTGCTGATTCATGAATACTATAGCCGTGAGGCTCAAAACCCCATCCACCTGACTGTGGACACAGCCCTGCAGAGCGGCAAGATGAACATCCGTGCTTACGTCAGGTGGGGTGGCCAGCGGCACCCGTCTCATTTTAGTTGTGTAAATTGTAACGTAGTTATTGTGTGTTTAACAGAGTAATTCTTAATTTTTGTTCTCCTGAGGTTCAGTAGTTTTCCTGTCAAGAAAACAGGAACATATTTCTAGACTTCCTTCCTTCTAGTAAGCGAAAAAGGATTTTGCCAACCAGTGACGTCTGTAGAAAATCTCAGTTTGGGTGGCTTTTAGGGGATGGTTAAGTTTATGGGGGCTACAGTGCATTATATCTGTTCTATGGTCCCACGTAGAAAATCGAATAATCTTTTTTTATTATTTTGATGTGGGGTGCCAACACGGACAGCTGTGGCTGCCTCTGTTCGCAAAAGCAGGCTCTCTAAACTGTTTTTGAAAAAGCCTGTATATATTTTTTATTTTCTTAGTACACCTGATGACGTGTTGGGTTATTTATTTTTTGCCAGCGCTCAGATGGGGGTGCCGGGAAAAACAGTAGGTGTGATGTTCACACCCCTGACCGTCAAGTACGTCTACTATGACACAGAAAGGATAGGCGGTGAGTACCTGCTCCCCTTCACCGGTGATCTGCAGAAGCATTTTGGCCGCTGGCCGTATAGCAGATGGAATACTTTGGAAAGTCATCTGCAGCTCGCTGATGCAGTAGCTCTCCTCTCCCGTGTCAGTGGACCTTCTGCAGAGAACGCGAGTGTCGTCCAGCCGCACCAACGGTCTGACATCCGACCTGGAGCAGGTTGGGGCGGCGGCCTCACGGGTTCAGGACATGCTGGCCACGGTGCTGTCTTACATCGAGGATGTTCTGGTGAGCCCATGTTCTGTCGCTCCGGGGCAGTGCTGGCAGCAGTGAATGAATGAATGAATTAATGCCTTTATCATCATTGCACAAGGTACAACAAAACTGGGAGACTGTCCTTGTCGGTGCAAGAAACAAAAAGTCAGGACACACACACATATATATTATAATATAATAATATAATATAATGTGTGTATATATAATGTGTGTGTGTGTATTATGGAGTAAAATGCAAAGGTGCAGTAGTCTACAGGTTGAGTGTGGTTCAGGTGTTGAGTAGTGCACGTGTTTAGGGGATGGTGATGTTTAGGTGATGATGGTGATGATGTTCGCCCTCTCAGTCCGGTAAGGTCACGGCAGACAACAGCGTGGGCCGCTTCCTCATGGACTTGGTGAACAAAGTCCCCAAGGTCACAGCCGAGGACTTTGAGACCATGCTGAACTCCAACATTAACGTGAGCTTCCTGTCCTACTTGGGTCTTGAGTGCCGTCTTCATTGCAGCTGCGTAATAACTCACCATTCTGGTGTAACACGATGCTTGGTGTCTCTTTCTCTCTTCCAGGACCTGCTGATGGTGACCTACCTGGCCAACCTTACCCAAGCACAGATAGCTCTCAACGAGAAGCTTGTGGTCCTCTGAATTTAAAAAGATGGAAGCAAGAATTTTAAACTTCACATATAAGAATAAAGGTGTCAAACATTCCATATGCGGTTTTCTTAGTGAATTACTGGAAACTCTGGAGGAACACGCAGCGATTTTCTGCACCAACAACATATTTATTTTTATTTTTCCTATGATGCCTATATACTTTTGAACATTATACCATTTGGAAACTTATTGCTGCATATTATTCTTTATAATCCGTATCAAAAATAGATTTATGGAAGAGGATAGGTTTCATAATGATTGTCATAAATGCAAAAAATAGCATAGTAATAATTTTATCCACTCAAATGGATTAGATGTCTGACTGACTGGAGCAGAAATGACTACACCGGATTTCTGACTTGCCACTAAACGCTAATGCGCTTAGCATTTACTCAGAACTAGAGAGGATCACATTCAGTTCTTGACCTATATTTGTCAAAATGTTGTAGTATTAACGAAAGCCCAGTAAATGTGCATTTAGCCAGTTGAAAAAGTTCCAATTAAAATATGGGCAACCATATGATCACTTTCTAACAAATTCTATGCATTTTATAGAGATTTACACTTGCAATTCCAATTTAATAAGTAGTTTTCCCCACACAAGTACAGCTGTGGCCAAAAGTTTTGAGAATAACACAAATATTAATTTTCACAGTCTGCTGCCTCAGTTTTCATGATGGCGATTTGCATATACTCCAGAATGTTATGAAGAGTATTCAGATGAATTGCACTTAATTGCAAAGTCTCTCTTTGTCATGAAAATGAACATCTGACAAAAAGACCTACAAACACTGAAGCAACAAACTTTGTGAAAACTAACACTTGCGTCATTCTCAAAATTTTTGGCCACAATTGTAGCTGACCAGTTTGAGGATTCTTTAGGGCGATTGTTTAAGATGTCTAGTATGTGTATCATAACCTTGGTCATGTGTTTATATTTCTTTGAATAATATCTATCTTCGTTTTTAGTTATACTACTTGCTCTGATTCCTTGCTGTGATTTTTGTTCACCCATAGTTACCGTTTCACACCATTACCGCACAACGCAATTCCCACCCAGAATGACAGCAGTCAGTGGCTTCAGTTTGATATTCACACGATATTGTGGCATGTTATCTTGCAAAAACTTATTTTGCGGGAGGCAGGTGAAGTCTAATGTGATCCAGGTGAACAGTAAGGTCCGATACTGTAGTATGCAAGTGTCGGGCATAGAATCCACTGCCTGTTTTCATAATCCCCCCTAATTTGACTCTTCCCGATGCGATCGGCGCCCCCCCAGCCCGGCTCGCTGCGCGTCACCGCCGTCACGGACACGCGGTATCCTCAAGGAATGCACTTCCTGCTGCGGGAGGTCACGTGACGCGCGCTGGCGCTCGGACCGGCCACAACAATACGGCAGAGCTGCCGTGTCACTCCCACGCCCGCGCCCTCGCTATGGCGGACGGCGAGCGCTCCCCGCTGCTGTCGGACCTCGGAGACGGAGCCCTCGGCGGGGCCAACGGCGGAGTGTTGCCGGGAGCGGCCCCGTACGGCTTACCCACCAAACCGCAAAGTGAGTAGCCGTGGCGAGAGAGCGGGCGAGTTGGAAACGGTGTGATGGTCGCGTATGTGTCAGGACGCGGCGGTTATTTACGTCTCCAGGACCGTTATTTCAGCTTGGAGTGCCGGTGTGCAGCTCCAGACATAGCGGTTCGTTAAATCGACGCTGGCGGCACGCAGTGAAGCGCAGCGCGCACCACAGCGCTCGCTGTAAGGAATAAATCACGGATCATAGAGTAATAACGACGCCCCAGCGCTGCCTCTCACGTGTGAGGTAAACACTGATTACTCACGAGTCGCACAAAACGTGCACACCGCACCTGCCTATTTTTGCTGCTTATGAAATTATACCTGTTCTGTCATTAATACAAGATGCGCATCCAGTAGGGTGGTGGCGATCTAAAGCACCTTGTAATCTAAATGAATTATCACATGTTTTTTGTACATGTGATGCAGTTATGGTCCCAAGATGATTCATGCTTAGTGCGAAATCACCGTGGAATTTTTTGTGACGTTTAGTTGTTAGTGCCATTTAGTCTGATTTCTGATAGAGTGTAATCTCCGGGCACCGGATTTGATTGACGTTGCTCATTAGCGACTGATGAAGCTTTTCAATGCGGTCCGATCAGAAACCGGCCAATGAGCGTCCGCCGAGGGCGGGGCTAGCGCCAGGGCAGTGCTTTCTGGGTAATGTATGTTTGTTACAGTTACGTCGGCATTTTTTTTCCCAAAACTCTTACCTGACCGCCTGTTTTGGCAAGTCATCGTCCGTCCGTCCAGTCTTCAGCTGCCACCTAAACTGATAATTTTATTATATTTCGCATTATGTACCATTAACGTTGCCCCATAAATTGCGCAAATGTAATAGAATGCAATCTGGTTTTTCACTTTCTGTTTTCTGTTGTGCCCAGCCGGGGAGGTGGGGCATCATGTAGTGTAAATAACACTCAGGTTACCGGCGTCTTTTATCGTGGTATATAAGCGCAGACCACCATTTTTCTAGTACATTTAATGGTAGAAATTAAAGTGTTTTATTCTGTGTTTCTCCGTGGCAGACAGTGTTAAATACGCCCTTTCATTCTTCCACCTTCCTCTAAAGCTTCTTTCCAATGAACCAAAACTAATTTCATAACCAAACCAAAATAGAGAGAACCAGAAGTGGTGGGTTTTTATGTCTGTACACTATAATAATTCCTTTTCCGTGCTGATGGTGGCAGTGTCCCGGCTCTATGCATCTGTATATTTACCCTGCCTGGACTCCTTGGCCCAGACAGAGTCCCACCCAGTGTTCTGCACTGGGCTCCACTGTCGCCTCATACCTCCACAGTTGGGCTATGGATCCCTCCTCCCTGTGTGTGAGTTTGCATGCCCTCCTCATGTCGTGGACTGTTTCCACCAGGTACTCCTGTATTCTCACACAGTATAAATACATGCAGTAAGTCTATCTCTAGCTGTCCATCGTGTGTGTGTGTGGGGGTGGGTGGGGGCATCCTCCAATGGACTGGCGTCCCATCCAGGGTGTACCCCAGGCCAGTACCCCGTGGGATAGGTTTCAGGCTCCCCGCACCCCTGACCCGGTTCGAAGATGGATGAACCTGGTCATGTCCTACTGTGTCCTGTTAACATGAGTGTTTGGGTCCTGCTGTATTTCTCTTCACGATTCCTTAATTCCTGGCGCTGACAGCCCACGTCGTCGTCGTCGCCGTTGCCGTTCGGCTCCTCGCCGGATCCTTTTATCCCCTTCCGGCCCTCCCAGTTGCGGCCTCTTGATTCTTCCATTAGCAGCACTAGATATTTTTGCAGAGAGACACTGTGTAAGAGTTGGCATGTCCTCCTGGGAGCGGAGCTGGCCAGCTTGGGCTCACACATCAGGCTTTAACCTCTGCTATCTAATACAGTGCTTCCCAGCCCGGTCCTCGGGGATCCCCGGACAGTCCGTGTTTTTGCTCCCTCCTAGTCTCTTGCCTGAGAGATCACGGCAAAGACATGGACTGTCTGGGGGTCTCCAAGGACCGGCTTGAGAAACGCTGGTGTAATACACATTCTGAGTATAAACTCACTGCTGATGAGTTGTGGTGTACCTGATTACTAATTGTGTTCCCCTCTCCCTCCAGGCTTCCCCCCTTTCCCTAGCCCCACCCAGCCCTCTGTGCTCCCTGGTGAGGACCCCCCACCCTACTCCCCCATCACGTCTCCCGAGAGCTGCGGCAGTGCCCCCCCTGTGATCAGCTGCCGGGTGTGTCAGAGCCTCATCTGTGTGGAGGGGAAGATCCACCAACATGTGGTGAAGTGTGGGGTCTGCAATGAGGCCACGGTGGGTGTCAGGGCCGGGGGGGACACCGCAGTGCACACTGGCCACATTTACACAGAATAATGTTCACACACGTCGCGGTGCTGGCTGTACGCACGAGATTTACACAACAAGTACTGACGTTGGCCTGCGTTTCTGTGTCCATGCGACATGTTGATCTGAAGTAGGAAAATCCATTAAACTTTATGATATGACTCTGGTCAGGATTGAATAGTAGCATTATTTATTCATCTGACTATTCAACGCGACTTACAGTAGAGGGAGGGCTCTGTGTGAGCTCCCTGGGATTTAAACCCCCAACCTTCGCGTTGTTGACGCAAAGTGTTATTTGCAAAAAACTGCTACTATAACAAATATCTCATTTATACCATTAAAGAACAAAATACCAATGAAAAGGGTTAGCTGTTAAATCGCCCCTCCTCACACACCTTTTGCAGCCCATTAAGAATGCCCCCGCAGGGAAGAAATACGTCCGCTGCCCGTGCAACTGTCTGCTTATCTGCAAGGTCACGTCACAGAGGATCGCCTGTCCGCGGCCCTACTGGTAAGCAGTGCTGCCTCGCCCCGTGCCACACTCGTCTGCTTTTCAACCCCCACGTACTCCATACCATACAACATATCCTTGACAAATGGTATCTTTCATTGCATTCTACCAGCCGGGCTGTAGGGGGCATAGTAGTTAAAGAGCAGTCACGGGCATTCTCACAACTTCTTGTCCATAGCAGGAAGTGTGGCGGCGTGGCCTGCCACCACCTACGGGCGTCACTGCATGATGTACTGACTGGAAGTAGCCTTGGTGAAGCACCAGTAGAAGGACTTCATCAGGCGTGACTGGCTTGTGTTTCTGGCCCACAGTAAGAGGATAATAAATCTGGGTCCCGTGCACCCAGGCCCGGCGAGTCCCGATCCACAGCCAGCTGGAGTGAGGGTCGTGTGTGGCCACTGCAGTAACACCTTCCTGGTAGGTGTCCGCTGTTTCCTGTCCTGGTTCAGGAACTGCTTCCTCAGCTCCCATATGTCCAACGGGCGGCGAGATGTTAAAAACATCAGAGGGGTGATTGACGGTGGCCGTCCACTGGGGGCGCCGGCGCTCAGCTTTCCTCACAGGCCACTATCATTCAGTCTGGGCATGTTACTGTGCCCGCTCCGTCATTCCGGCTCCTTCTAGAATCAGCCGGAACATTTCAGGACACTGTAAGGGTTTTCCTTGGGGAGCGTAACCTGGAGGGGGAGCAGTAAATGGTATTTTATATAATCCTAATAAGAATCTACTATTTCAGATCACGTTGGTGTCCTTAATAATAATCCGTCATACTTAAATCCGTAAAATCACGCGGTTACGTGCTGTTTGTTCCCTCTGCGGTACGTAACGATATTGGGTATTATATTTCTTGGCTGGTCTTATTAGCGAGCGTTTGGTGTTTCTGTGGAGTGCAGGCCGGCTTTCACAGCCACGTTCTCCTTTCAGTGGACAGAATTCACGGACAGAACATTGGCCCGGTGTCCCCACTGCCGGAAAGTGTAAGTACACTGAGCAAACAAGCAGCTGTCGGTGGTTTTTCCTGGTCTGCCGCCTGTTTCCGGCGTTGAGAGAGTTTGCCATTTGTCCTGAATGAATAGTATGTGTATTAGGGATGGACATGTGACGTCATCACAAGGACATCCGCCATGCCGGGGGGGACACTTTATCGCCACACAGCAACACACAGCGACCCATGTGGCAGTAATCCCGTCGGTCTCGTGTCTTTCCTTTTATTTCCCTGTTAGTGATAATTCATATTCACAGAAAGTACACTGAAAGAACGCACCAGAGAGAGATGCCAATATCGAGAAAAGCTTACAAACAAAGTGCGCACTCTGTACTGGGAAAAAACATCTTTCATAAACCACCTCGACCCCCAGACGGAGATAAGGTCTGGGTCAGTTTTAGATAAATTTTGGATCGACACTGCATTTAGCAATTAACCAGTACCCATAGTTTTGTTGCCTGAAATTTGGTGACATTTTAAAAATAATTTGGTTTTTGAAATTCAGTTTGTTTACAAATATGTATGAAATAAAATGATAGTGAACACTAGTTCTTTATTTATTCCTGCTTACCTGTGCAGGCCTGATTGTAACAGGTTACAGCTGCACTGATGACCAGTGCTGCACACGAATGCACTAATGATCTGATCACTTTGCAACTAATGAACTTGAACGCGAGTGTGGTTCAGTCTGCCTAGAGTGAACGACACACAAGAGGTGGTAATAGGGAAAAACATTAACTTTCATATTGTGTTGTCTCAGAATCGCGCTTTGGAAAATTATTGCGTGATGATATTCATTTTTCTCGCGCGTTGCTTGTCTTAATCAGTGTTGGGCTCTGATGTGCTGATGGTGACAGTAATGATTTGTTTATATCAATAGACTCCAAGAGCTTTCTAATGGTAGCTGATGCCCCTGATATTTTAATTGATCGGTAGAGCAGCTTATAAAAACAGATAAAAAAAAAACGAAAGAGATGAACGTGAACTAGTTCATTTTAATCGGTGTGAACTTGCAGAACACTAATGGCAGTTAATATTATCTAAAAGGGTTTTTGTTAATGTATTAATTATGTAGATAGGACATTAAGTTGTAAGTACTTAAGTAATAAGCAGTCATGCGTTTTTTTTTTTTTTTAGTTTGCTGAAGTATGCAAAGTAATGCATTTACCTAAGTATGTTGCAACCCTCAGAAAACCTGGATATTGTTTATTCAATATATCAGTTTGTTATACGATCGACTACAAAACAATGTCGCACAGTTGCTCCCTTTTAGTGAATAAATGTGAATAGAGCTACAGACACAACCAATACACCACTACCTGGAGGACGAGAGGTATCCACCCAGCATGGCGGATCAATCCCACAGTGCAATGTGGGTGCCCAAGCTCCGTAGGGACACTCGCCCTCTGATCCCTCCCTCTCTGTTCACGCAGCTCCTCAATTGGCCAGCGGTATCCCAGGAGGCGGAGCTGCTGGTGCTTCCTCCTGTGTCTGCTTTTCAGCATTGCCACAGCAGGACTAGTGGTGGGTGAAAACGATGCATTGTGCAATGTGCTGGGAAATAGATGTGCTCCAGGGCGCACGCCACCCAGTGGCCGCAGTGAGAACGGCGTCTCGATCACGCGCTGTGCTTAGTGGTATTAATGCACGCCGCTGTGTGCTGCATTATGCACTCAGCCACCGCACAGCAGCCATTCACTATCAAATATGCGATTATTAACACTGATGGAAACAGACGAAGAAATGACAGCAGCAGAAAATACAGAACAATACGCTAAGAACATAAACAGGAGTGAAATAAAACAGTAGAACTAAAATTAATCATGCAGTGCAGTGCGTAAGTATGAGCAGTTTTACAGTAAGGACTCGGGAGGGAGATTCCCGATTAGAGTCTGATAGGATCTGATCCTTACCATAAACCATAGACTATAAGTTCCCATGGTTTTCTGAAGCTGTGTGGTAGAAATACTGTGGCTGAATGTTGCACATTGTCACGTGTACTTTGGTTCTTGTTTCTCCTTGCTTCCTCATTTTGGCATGCCCTCTCTCTCTCTCTCTCTCTCTCTCTCTCTCTCCCTCCCTCTCCCTCTCCCTCAGGCCGGTACCTGGCTCCAGGCCAAGCAGTACCAGGGAATCTACGCCTCCTGGGCCATCCTGATCCTGCTGGTTCTGCTGAGCCTTGGCCGAGCCCTCTACTGGGCTTGCATGCGGGTCAGCCAGCCCCTGCAGAGCTTCACATAGAGCGGGACAGTGAAGGCGATGCGGAGGGGGGGCCCAAATGGGGGAGGGAGTGCAGCCAGATACATTTACACAATCGGTCGCGAGTTACAGTCACTCGTGCAATTTCACTCATTTCCTTACCCAGACGGACATTCCTACACACACACACACACAGCAAAGCCACACTCATGTCTGTATATTTGTGCAGGAAGCGGGAGGGGCTGTGACTTGCGCTAATTCTTACGTAAACGGTACGTTAACGTGCAGCGTGCCTTTTCTGTCCCCTTAGAGGGCTCCCAGCCGGTTCCTAACTAGAGTAATAATTGAAGTAAAACTTCACGGACCCAGCTGCCATGTGCCTGGTTCATGTTCTGCAAGCGATGATCGGTTTTAGTTGGTGTTTTAGCAAAGCTCTGTGTTCCATGGTACCCTGTGATATATCGTATATCGCAGTAATGGCCCTTTAAATCACTGAACCCACAAATCGTGGTGCCGCCTTTCACAGCTAAGGCTGGTTGACAAGCCCTCGCCGATCCCGGGCCGAACGGTGAGTCTGGCGAGACCCGGATGTGACCCAGACAAGGCAGGGCTTCTCAGACAGCAGCTCCACGCTGATCTGTTGGCACTGCCTGTGTGTGTGTGTGTGTGTGTGTGTGTGTGTGAGAGAAAAAGAGAGGGGGAGAGACTGAGTTTGCTATATTATGCTTGTGTGTCTGATGTAACGTGTGTGTGTGCATAAAGACAGTGAGTGCTGTATGTGTGTGTCTGTGTGTGTCTGCTGAAAGGTGCCTGCATATGCATCTGTGGTCTAGGTGAAGGTCATCATGCACTGTCCTGTAAACCTGAATGGCAGTGCTGTGCTGGCTTAACGTTTGGGGAACTGTCGTCACGTGGGATGTTAAAAAATACCCACAGAAATGTAGCAAAGGGACCTGCAGTCACAGACCCCGCAGAATATCTTCAAATTGAGCAGAGAGTAACTACACACTATTTTATTCTTGCTAAAAAAATAAAAGCAGATAATTTGTAGAACAATTGAAAAGGCACTATGAAAGTGGAGGCACCTGTCTAATGGTGTCTAATCCTTCACCAGTTTAGCTTTTCAGGTTTGCTTTGCTCTGTAAATAGTTTTCCTTCTTAAATGTGAATAATTTTCTGAAGGCTGATCAAGGCCATAGAGTCCAGATCTGTTCATCTGTGTTTTTACAGGCATTACTTACCATTTTACTGTAACTCTGGAAGACCAGTCACATGTTTTGATTCTGCTATTTCCGCATTTCTTGTTTCTTTTCTGCATTTTCTGGAATTACATGTATTTACCTGTTCGTGGTCTTTTGGATCGAGAGCAGAAAAACTTAAAAAAAAATTGAGAACTGGAATCTGAAATGGGGGGGTTTTGCAAGTGCAGTTATTAGCTCTGATTAGTGTACTCTGCGTGCGTGTGTGCGTGCAAGAGGCCATTGGCGAGGAAGATCACCCCATGTGTCCGAGTTTCCAAGGCCAGTAGAGTGGGTTTCTTGTGGGGGTCAAATGGAAACCAATCAATGAAATGTGCTGCGTGCGGCCTGAAGCGGAACTAGGGCATGATTAAGGGAGGCGGCCCCGTGGTTAAGGCGGCCCCATAAATCCACAAGGCCGCAAGCCGGTGGGATCCTCTTACCACCAAACCCTGTCTTAACGGAAAGCTTTGTAGTGAAAGGGGCCTTGGAGCCCCACAGAGCAGAACAGACACCACAGGAAGGTGTTTGGACGTAGAAGCAGGGCCTCGATTTGCTTAGGGGTTAAGGCTCTGGTCATGTGACCTCTGCCACCCGGGCTGATACCGGCTTGTAGTTCTCTACATGGAGCTCATTCCACAATGAAGCAATTTTATTGTCCTGCCAGCAAAAAAACAAAAACGCAGTTGATTTCCCCCTTATTTATTGCTTACCTGATGTTGATTAAAAAGACCCCCAAAGCTGGAATTGGGTTAGCAGCATAGCAGCAGTGCAGTGTCTGTTTTCATAGGGAATCTCAGAGCCCAGACTACTCTAGACAATACGGCTCGCCTAATCAAACACACGTAGCCTGCAGAATGCCTGCTCAGCTACGTAAGCACCAGTAACCTTTCCTTTTGCTCTGTGTAATTATTTTTATTGCTGTAGTTCTCTGCTGTATTGTAAATAAATGTGTCTTTTTGTCAAAAATTAACCATTGCACTTGTATGTTACACTAAACTGTTTGTTTTTGTTTTTTCTTTGTTTTGTAATTTAATAATTCTGAGCATTATTTGCAAGCCTTAATGATGTCTCTGATTTTGTTACTTTTGATTGTACATTTGATTTGAGTTTTAATCGCCTTTGTTTAATTTGATACTCGGCAGCGAAGCATCTGGTCGCGTTGTGTTCTAGAAACTTCTGCCCTGAGGGATTGACATGGTCATGACTGCCCACTGACAAACGCATGTCTGTTACATCTGTATACGCAAACACTTCCACACACACAGAACGCTCCTGGACGGGGTTGTCCGTTCGAAAAAGGTCCACCCTTTCCCCCTAATGATGGGGTGGTTTATCGTCTGCTGAACTGGAAAATGATAGTGGTGTTATTCAGAAATGATACTACTGTTAGGTCTTAAATATTCAACCCTAGTTTATTGATGATTGTACAATATCAGTGATGTTTCCAACAATAATGGTGGCCAATCCTCTTTTCAGGGTTTGTTTACAATTAATAAAGCAGTGAAGACCTTTGAAGACACCCCTGTCCGTCTCCTATAATTCGTCTGCTCTTGGTTTTGTTTTTTTTTGCTGTCGGACACTTGAATTTCATGCGGATATTTTTTTTCTCCAGACACAGCGAGATGGAGGGATAGGAAACGTGCAGAAACCTTTCAAAAACCACAGCCCCCCCCCCTGAGAATAAGACGGGGGCGAGAGAGAGGGAGTGAAAGAGGAGCAAGTGAGTGACGTGGTGGAAAAAGAGAAGGAGAACAGATTGAAGGGCCCTGTGTCGGGGCCAGGGGTCGGGTGGGGCAGTAGGATAATTCTAACCTTCTCGCTTTAAGGGCTTTGGGCTAAGAAAGCATTACAGTGCAGACTCTGCAGGGGAGAGTGTAATATTAATCTGGTGCTACACTAACGGAGAGCGGATCTCCTCTAAACCCTTCACCCTGCTTACTGATAACAGGATTTGATCTCTAAGACCCAAAACCTCTCTTGTCAACCAGACAATATCAGCTTCTTCTCACGGGTACCCTAACCAGTGGTAGCTACGTCACCTGTTCACACACAACTGCATTGTAAATCATAAAATAGTAGATTACAAAACTACGGTCAGATCAGACCAGTAGCCTTCCTGTTGGATGAGCACTACAGCGAGTTTGTGACTAGGTTATCTCCATCTTGATGATGCCAGCCATGGTAATGACTGGTCGGTATGACTTCCTGTATGACCCACAAGGATTCTTCAATGAAAGATTCAGCCTTACAAAAAATACAAAATGACTTGTACGTTCTGTTCCTTATTACGGGTGTAGCAGCCAATCATCCGTTCATTTCAGTCGTGAAGGTCAGAGCATCTGGGAGTGAGTTCAGCTGCAAAGTGGCAGCATACAGACAGGGACCTGGTCACCCAGCATCAATACCAAACCCCACCAACCATATTCCAGCATCTAATGGGAAGCCTTCCCAGAAGAGGAGAGGCTATTACATCAGAAGTGGGCCAACCAACTATCTGCTGGGATACATGTAAATGCTGCTGTTGTGCAGTCCCGGACTGTCTACTGGGATACTTGTAAATGCTGCTGTTGTGCAGTCCCGGACTGTCTACTGGGATACTTGTAAATGCTGCTGTTGTGCAGTCCCGGTCTGTCTACTGGGATACTTGTAAATGCTGCTGTTGTGCAGTCCCGG
>JAOYFF010000081.1:458892-472307 GCA_025773925.1 Cryptomyrus ogoouensis
AGGAGGGCGAAGGAGATAACATTTTACTTCGGGAAGGATAAAAAGTAGGGCTGGCAAATCCGGCGGTGCAATGGTTAAAACAAATTTCTCATATTCATAAACTACATTACACTGAAAGTTCCAGCTAGTGATAAAAAATAACAGCACCATTTATTTAACCATAAATAAAACATATATCTTTGCACATCCTGTGGCGTATTAGAAAACTCTCACCTTCCTGGTGCACATCCCCCCGAACGGCAGTAGGTGGCAGTAGTGTAATTTTACGTAACACGTAAAAGGACCATTTCGGTTGCGCCATCGATGTTTACGGGTATGGCCGCTGCGCAAGGAAGATTGCTGTAAAACCAGTTTCGCGAATTACATTTTTTGTCTTTTCTGCAATTTTATGTAACTATATAAAATATATAAACATAAAATATAAAGAATACCCAGAAGACAACACGTGAAAATCAGAATTTAACGCTGTCTGTGTCTGTTTTGTAATTCTATGTGCGGAGAATCGTGTGACCTCAGATAAACTAAGATCGGTATAGCTGGCTACGGGGTCAAACTAAAAGATTGTAACATAACATTTAAAAATTATTTTTAATATCCCGGGGTGCTGCGCCTGCGCATACACCCCCTCTCTGCGTACTCACGGTGCCGCGCGGCATGTGACGTCACGTTGGCGCTTCATTTTCAGAACGAAGCGCGCGGAAAAGTGGTCGGACCTGCGCTCGGTGTAGTTAGAAAGGAGACATCACAGCGAGTTCAAGAAGTACCTTATTCCGACAGCATGCAGCGAAGCATAGCGTAAGTACATGTATTGAATCTACAGCTTAATAAATGTCCTTGTTGCCTTCAGGAAATGTTTAGTGGTGCCAATTTCCTGTGCGTGTTCGGCTGAGCGGTAACGACTTTGTCGTTTGCTGATTATTTTGCAGTCAGTTCATGCGTTACCGATTTAAAGCGTGCAATGTAAAGCCACACGTGTTTTCCAGTTGGCTCGGCACAGCTTTAACCTGAGCTCCTGTCCTTTTTGGTGTGGTGATAGATTGTGCTGTAATACACGCTTGGCGGCTTTCCTGCGTGCATATAGCCGCGATCCTGTACTGCATCGGTGCGAACCGGCATAACTTCCCGGAGCTTTTTGTTACTTATGGTCAGGGGAGCCGGGAACAGCTGAACGCCCCGCCCTGCCCCCAGAGAAATGATGCTTTCTCCCTTTTCGCGTAGGTCTTTCTTTCAGCCGATGAAAGGCAAGGAGAAGGAGGGGAGTAAAAGCGACGGAGTGGCCAAAAATAAGACTGAGTGAGTGCGGCTCACCTGTGATTTGAAGTTATCTGAGGCTTGTAGGCTGTACAGAGGTAGCGATGCTACGAATGCTGACTGACAACGAAAGGTCAACAGATGCTAATGTATTTATAAAGAACCGTAATAGGCAAGTGGTACACATGTAAGAACAAATCTGTCTCTAAGTATTATAATATGTAATGTGTAACATGTCTTTTCTGCGGTATATGCAGTTTATTGGGGGTTGTGTTTTGAACCAGGTTAAAGTGCAAATCTTCCTTTGCTTGTAGGTTTTTATCATTTCTTGAACACTTAAGGCAACACAGATACCTAGTGCTAACTCGATTACTGCTGAAGTACAAATTAAAAATGTAGTCGCTACTTAAGGTGAAAGATGTGTCACGATTCATTAACGATGAACCAACGAGATCTGTATTTCACTTGTGTTATTAATTACTTCAGTAATTCACAAAGGTTTACAGAATTAACAGATATAGTAACAAGTATGGTAACTGCTTGGGATAAAACATACGTAACGATTCATTAATGATGAACAAATATGAGATCCCTTTGTAACTAATAATTTGTGGTTTATTAATACATCAGTAATAGCTTAATACTATATTATTTGTTGCCTTAAGTGTTACCTTTATTGCCTTATTAATTAAAATATGCCAAACTGCATGTTTTTCTCTTTGTTTACTTGCCTGCTCTGGCAGACCAGTCAAGTCACCCCTGAAGCCTCAGAACGGAATGGCAGAATGCGATTCGCCCGTGAAGAAGGTCGGCAAGCGCAGCCGGCGAATCATAGACAGCGACGAGGAGGGAGAGGCGGGCACTAAGGAGGACGTGATCTCGCCGGCCCCCCTGCCCACCCCCGAAAAGGTGAGTCTGTAGACGTCAGCTGCTGACGTGTGAGATCTGCAGTTGGGATTAATTTGTTTGTGACATGAAGCTGGCCCTTGGCCATTTATATCTATAGCTACTTGCTGAGGGGACATCATGGGATGGGTGTTTGGCTCAAACACATGTCAATGTTATTTGATCAACTGGATATTTAAGCGGCACTGGGCATGACTTGTATCCGGGAAATGCACATCCTACCCCGTGTGCCAAGTCCGCCGTTAATCATCCCTGCCAGTCAAAAACTCAGATTCAGCCCCTTGACACATCCTTCGGTGACCCTTCTATAGTTTTGTCAGCCCTTGCTTTCTGTCCTGGGTTTATGACACGCCTGCGCTTTCCCTCCCCCCCCGACCTCCAGGGGGCAGTAGTCAAGGCAGCTTCCACGGTCTCCCCGCCGGCTGCTCCAGATACTCCATCTACACCGAGTGCCCCGGCTTCTGCAGCTTCAGCGGTCACCCCTGCCTCCTCCATTTCTCCAGGAACTCCCTCCTCCATTTCTCCCTCTGGGATCCTCAAACGGATGACCGGTCAGAATCGCTCCGTCATCCTGCCTCGTTCACGGACTTATCCCTGTCTCACGGCAGATCTCTGCAGATCCTGAGGTTCTTTAGATGTCTCTGTGCTGCATCACTTAGGGTCCCCTTTGAGTCATGTGATGTGACACTAAAACTTCATTTCCTATTTCCAGGAGCTGCATTTAGTATTACAAGCAGAATTTCTTGGGTATCTTCTGTTTCAAATTGGCAAAATGTTACATTGTCAAAGCAAAGTGCCCTTTAACTGTTTAGCCAGATAATTATTTAACCGGCCAACTTAATTACTGTCCTCCTTTAGCGAGGAAGCAGTTTCCTAAGAGGAAGCTGGCGACTGATGTTTTCGGTGAGGAGGACCATGGTCCAGATGAACAG
This sequence comes from Cryptomyrus ogoouensis, assembly GCA_025773925.1. Lineage (NCBI taxonomy): Eukaryota > Metazoa > Chordata > Actinopteri > Osteoglossiformes > Mormyridae > Cryptomyrus > Cryptomyrus ogoouensis. Next base: position 461,982 of record JAOYFF010000081.1, read on the forward strand.
GAGGTGAAGAGGTCGCGCAAAGAGGGACCCCCAGACACTGGAGGTGAGAAAGCCGACATTTGGGGGGAGGCTCCTCCTCTTGAGTGTTTTTCCTTTAGTTTCCATTCTAATTTTCTCCTCCTTTGACCCTCCTTCTCTCGGTCTGGGTGCCATATTTCACCGTTTTAAAAAGAACCGGAAGAGATGGAAGTTGATGGTAAGAATGCAGGAGAAAGCAAGGAGCCGGAAGGAGAGAGGGCCACTGTGAAGGAGGAGGAGGAGGAGGAAGGGGAGCCAGAAGGAGAGAGGGCCACTGTGAAGGGGGAGAATGCGGAGGTCAAGGGAGAAAAGGAGCTGGAGGCGAGGAGTCCGGAGAAGGTGAAGGCCACAGAGAGGTCGGAGAAGCAGGAGGCGAAGGAGGGAGACGAGACGCCGTCGGCCAAGAAGGCGACTATCAGCAGCTTCTTCAGTGAGTGACTGCTGCTGCCAGACAGCTGCTGCGGAGCTAAACCACCACTAATAATGATGTAATATCTGAACCGTGTCGTCCCCAGCGCCTAGGAAGGCAGCGGCGAAGCTGCAGAAGGCAGAGGATGCTGGGAAGGGACAGCCAGACAAGCAGATGGGCGCAGCCAAGCCGGCAACAGGAGGGGGCGAGAGGTAGAGGAGGACGGCCTGTGTCTGGGGTGGGGGGGTCACCTGGCCCTCGGGGACGTGGCCTGCACCGTCTTTAATTCCCCTTCTTCCACAGTGAGGAGGCCAAGCCCCTTAGCCAGACCGACTACAACCCGTCCAGGACCGGCTATCACCCCGTGCAGCATGCCTGCTGGAGCCGGGGTCAGAGGTCAGCCCCGCCCCCTGCCGCCACCGCCGCCTGTCCCGGTCTCCCTCTCAGTGGGTCTCCAAAGATGGCTTCCTCTCTTTCAGGGTGCCGTACCTGGCCGTGGCCCGTACCTTTGAGAAGATAGAGGAGGAACAGGGCAGGTATGACCGTCAGGTGGCTCGCAGGGTGAGAGCGTGCCTCGCGTTTGCGGGGTGCCTTAATATTCATGCAGTCTCCGCACTCCTGTCCCAGGCTGAGGAACATCGAGACCCTGTCAAACCTTCTGCGCACTGTGCTGGTTCTCTCTCCAGGTGATTTCGCTCTCTATCTGGCGTGTGTGTGTGTGTGTGTGAGGCAGAGAGACAGTGAGAGTCCTCTTGGAACGTGTCTGTTCTGAGGCTGCGGTCCTAACAATGCTGATGTAGTAACTCTGTTTGTCCAGACGACCTGCTCTGCTGCATCTACCTCTGTCTCAACCAGCTGGGCCCTGCCTACCTGGGGATGGAGCTGGGAGTCGGGGAGACGGTCCTGATGAAGGCAGTTGCCCAGGCAACCGGTAAAGGGATGCTCTGATCAGAGCCCGGCAGTGTTTAAACTTTTTTTTTTTTTTTCTTCTTCTTAATCCCCCTCCTTCTTCCCCCATAGCATCGGGTTTTAATTTCTGCCATCTGCTGCTTGTTGCCAGGGCGACAGTTGGACAAAATCAAGGCAGAGGCGCAGGAGAAAGGGGACCTGGGATTGGTGGCGGAGAGCTCCCGCAGCAACCAGAGAATGATGTTTGCCCCGGCCAATCTGACGGCAGCGGGCGTGTTCAGCAAGCTGAAGGACATCGCCAAGATGAGCGGCAACTCTGTGAGCGTTGAGTTAATATGGGGACGGTGTCCCGGCACCGCTAATGGAGACGGGGCGCGCGGATCTCTGGCCTGTACCGCAGGAACGGGGGTGTCTGTCAGAGCAGTGCTGTCGTGGTCTACATCAAGATCAGGCGTCGAATGAAGACGTAGCTTCGAGGCTAAAGCAGCACCCAGTGCAGCTTCCACGCTAGACTGACTTTGCGTGAATTGCAAAACATGTCTGAATTAGTTTAATCGCTTGGGTGTAAAATTACTTTTCGTTTATACAGAGACTGCCCCCCTCCCCCACACCGTGTTTGAGTGCCGTTTTTGCATTTTCCCAACAGTCTATGAATAAGAAGATTGAGATAATCAAAGGTCTGTTTGTGGCTTGTAGGCACTCTGAGGCAAGATACATTGTGAGGTCAGTAACCTTCACCTGTGACTGGCTTCTGCGTCTGCATAAGCCGTTTAAAAGCCGGTCCTTTTAATAGTTTCTTGATCTCGTCAAAGTGAAAGTTCATCGTAGCACGTTCACCGGCCTGATAGGGTTGTGGTGGTGATTTGATTGGGTGACGTGGGTCACGTGACGCATGGTTGGCTTGTGATTGGCAGGTCTTTGGCGGGAAAGCTGCGCATCGGGCTGGCGGAGCAGAGCGTGCTGGCGGCCCTGGCCCAAGCCGTGTGTCTGACCCCTCCGGGCCAAGGTCAGTCGGGGTCCTCGTGCCCGGGTGAAGCGCGCGGCGGAGCTTCAGGCACTCGGAGGACACTGGCGCTCCAAAGGCCCCCTCTCTGGTCTCACAGTCCTGCGATAACAGCCCCCCTGTCCCCCACAGAATTCCCGCCCCCGATAATCGATGCCGGGAAGGCGATGACTCCCGAGAACAGACGGGCCTGGATTGAAGAGAAGGCTCATATCCTCAAGCAGACGTACTGGTGAGGGGCACCGAGATGGGACAGATTAAACCAGCATTCATTACAATACTGATTAGCTGGTATCATATTTATTAGTGCAGACCAATTATGGGGAAAGTGACGAAAGTCAACTTAGAGAATGACTGGGGCCAGGCCGCCTGTACAGGGCGTCCCACGGACCATAGCCGGCTGACTCGTGTTTTTACTTCCAGGTGACAATCCACCTGTGTGTCCTTCACGTGACGCTCCTTTACCTGTTAAACGCGCTGTATTGTGTTATCTGTCATTTAACTCCCTTAGGTGGAGTCACTTTACTGTGTCCTTAGAAGAGGTTTTTAATAAGTCAAGCCTGTTTTTTATATATGTATGTATATATATATATATATATAAAATTTATTTATTTGACAGCTACATCATATTTAGATTGTTTTAACTTTATGACATTTTATAATTAGTTGTGGAGTTTTTATCTTTTCGGATCGTTAATTTAATACACCTTTATACTCTCGTTGCTGGCATGGTGTTAAGTCGCCATAGCGACATTAGTGCAGAAATTACAACATTTATTTCTGTTGCCGGTGCTTTTATCCGAAGCGGGTTGCGAGTTTGTGTGTTTGCTGAGAGTCGAACCCGTAACCCGGATGTCAGCGCAGCTCTCTACTGGTGGAGCTGCAAGTTTGACGTCTCAGCTGACCTACTTTCGCAAGTGAGGATTTAAGTTTGTGCGTGTCGCTGCTGTCGCTGTCAGTGAGATGCCCAACTATGACGCCATCATCCCAGTGCTGCTGAAGGAGGGGATTGACAAGCTGCCCAAACACTGCAAGCTCACACCAGGTGTGTGTGTGTGTGTGTGTGTGTGTGTGTGTGTGTGTGTGTCACAGCGAGAGAGATAAAGAGTCTGTCTTGAGTTTGATGGTTGAGTGAAGAAAACACAAACTTTCTCTCTCTCTCTCTCTCTCTCTCTCTCTCTCTCTCGCCATCTCTCCCCCCGCCCCCCCCCCATCTCTCTGTCTCAGGAGTTCCTCTAAGGCCCATGTTGGCCCACCCAACAAAGGGCGTGTCGGAGGTGATGAAGAAATTCGACGAGGCCGCCTTCACGTGCGAATACAAGTACGACGGGGAGAGAGCGCAGGTGCGTCTGGCCGGCCGCGCCCCAACACGGCGCCCTCCTGTGGTCAGGGGCCTCCAGGGGGCATCTTACTGATCCATCAGCGTCCCATTCCATGTCGCCTGGCAGATCCACATCCTGGAGAACGGGGAGGTCCACATCTTCAGCCGTAACCAAGAGGACAACACCAGCAAATACCCGGACATCATCGCCCGAGTGCCCCAGGTGAGGAGCCGCCTCGCTGTGCCACTGCTGCAATTAGTTCGCAGCTAGTATTTAAGCTTCTGAATATACTGTAATGCCGAGTCCAGAGGGACCCCTAGTGGTGGAAGGGCGGTAATGCACAACTCGTTCGTGGTCTTTCACGTGGACGCGAGCTGCTTCATTTGACTCGCGTGCCCCTCACAGGTGAAGAAGGCCTCAGTGCGGTCCTGCATCCTGGACTCCGAGGCAGTGGCCTGGGACAGGGAAAAGAAACAAATCCAGCCCTTCCAGGTTCTCACCACTCGGAAGAGAAAGGTACTGTGTGTGTGTGTGTGTGTGTGTGTGTGTGCGCGCGCGCACGCGCATGTCAGTCGCACATGTAACCACATGTACCTGTCTCTCTCAGGACGTGGACGCTTCAGAGATTAAAGTGCAGGTCTGCGTTTACGCCTTCGACCTGCTCTACCTGAACGGGGAGGTAAGGACGGTGTCGGCCGCGACCTGATTGGTGCGTCGGCGGATTCCATTGGATTTCTGACTTCCCGCCTTTCCGCCGCAGTCCCTGGTCAGGCAGCCTTTATCGAGGCGGCGGGCCCTGCTGAAGGAGAGCTTCGAGGAGCGTGAAGGAGAGTTTGTGTTCGCCCGCGCACTGGACTGCGACAACACGGACGCCATCGCGGAGTTCCTCGAGCAGTCCGTGCGAGGTGGGAGACGGCTGCCGTGAGGCCAGGGCGCACCTGTCCCTCGTACGTGGTCCCGACAGGCTCTGAGCACGCTCTCTCCGCCTCACACAGATTCGTGCGAGGGCCTCATGGTGAAGACCCTGGAGAAAGACGCCACCTATGAGATAGCCAAGCGCTCGCACAACTGGCTGAAGGTGCCTCTTCCGGCTTAACAGTAAAGCCCATTTTTGCCGTGGATCAGCTCACGCCCTCTTGGGGTTCGAGCAGACGGCTGGTTTAAGCGCCGGCATGCTCATTCCTGCGACCCCCGCAGTGGCTGTAACGTCTCGCCCTTGTCTGCCAGCTGAAGAAGGACTACCTGGATGGCGTGGGGGACACGGTGGATCTCTGCGTCATCGGCGCCTACGTCGGGAAAGGCAAGCGGGCCGGTTCCTACGGAGGCTTCCTGCTCGCCTGCTACGACGAGGACAATGAGGAGTTCCAGTCTGTGTGCAAGGTGGGCCGCCGGCCTCCTCCCCCCGCGGCCCATTCTCTCCCCCCTCCTCATCCTTCCGGCATGTTCTACAAGCAGGCGGCGTTCATACAGCCTCGGGCCAGGAGCCGTCTCGCTGCCGGCGGCTCGGCCGGTCTTTGTGATCGGCTCTCGCTTGCGTGGCAGTTCGCTCTTTGGCCGAATTTTATATTACTGTTATTCTCCTTCTTCCCTGCTTCTTAGCCGCCGTTTGCCTTCTAAGAAGTAACTTTCAAAATGAATCATTTTTCACCACAGATTGGAACGGGCTTTAAAGATGAGGACCTCGAGCAGCATTTTAACTTTTTTAAGGTATGGAGATGAAATCGGCGCACGTATAAGACAGATTGTTCAAAGGTACGGCACAGTACTCACCCCCCCACCCCCCATCCAGGAACACGTTCTTCCAAAGCCCAGGCCATACTACCGCGTCGACCAATCAGCAGAGCCCGACCTGTGGCTGGATGCGGTGCAGGTGTGGGAAGTAAAGTGTGCGGACCTGTCGCTGTCTCCCATCCACAAGGCTGCCATGGGATTGGTCAGTTTGACGCCGGGGGCTGATCCTGGCGGCCGCACGCGTCTCAGCGATCTGTGCGGTTATTAGGAAAAGAGCCGACATGTGACGGTGCTTGTGGTCCCTCTGCACCAGGTGGATCCAGACAAGGGGATCTCCCTGCGCTTCCCTCGCTTCCTCAGAATCCGGGATGATAAAAAACCAGAAGATTCCACCACCGGAGCGCAGGTAAATCTGGGGGGGGGGATTTCATGAGGTGAACACGTACAGCACTGTGTGGCAAAGCTGCCTGGCCAGTTAAGGACTGAGAATATGAGGCCCCCCTGAATGCCGATCAGAATGTTCTAGAAAGGGCTCTTGCTTTTCTTTTCGCATCTTTTTAGATCGCTGACCTGTACAAGAAACAGCAGCAGATCCAGAACCAGGGATCCGACAGGGCTGAGCCCGAGGACTACTACTGACCCGGCCGGCCTGACGGTCCCTGTGGCATTTGGGGTCCGGCGCGTGCCCCTGGAGGGGACTCTGTGTCGGAGCAGGAAGTGACTCCTGCAGGAAACGGCTGTCCAGGATTTATTAATGTCTCTGTGTGCGTCTGTGGGGAATGTGTGGTAGGAAAAAGCTCCATATGAGACCAAAAGCCCTGTAAATATCTATTTTTTTCCAATGTCAAAATACGTTGAATAAATCTTTGAGAAGTAGGTTTGGATTGTGTGTTTAAACAGTGCCCTGCATCTCTCCAGCACACCCATGCGGCACACGGATACACCAGAGCACTCCTCGTGAATAGTCACGCTTCCTGGCCGTGTCCTGCATCTCTCCAGCACAGTGATACACTACCAGTCAAATTTTGCGCACATTTGCATGTCACTCAATATTTACTAAACATACTCTTTTTTTTTTTTTGTTTTGCTAACAAATTTACAGTATGTTCCCCAATTCAGTACCTTTAACAGCAAGAAAATGTCATCTTTCATTCACCAAAGTAACCACCTCTAGCAGTTATAACAGCAGAGAAAATGTGAGGCATCCTTTCTACACGGGACATTACATACTGCTCTTTCATGGGATGAAACGGTTAACTAGTGCGTTTAAAGTTAAAGGACGGCCGAGAATCTGACTGCCATCACCACACAACCACTTAATAGGATGTCAGACATGCGCCATGTTATAAAGGAAACTTGTTTTATTTGACATATTTTCATTTATAGTTGTTGACTCAACTTTCCAATGTGTCACAAGAATAAAGAATCTGCAGTTTATTAAATAAATTTTAAAAACCTGTGGAGTGCACAGTGTCGACTGGCAGTGTTCACCCAAGCACTCAGGAACAGTCACGCTTCCCGGCTGGGCCTGGATGGTGGTGCAAGCACAGGGTGAGTGTACAGGCCACGCTGAGCTCCCCCCCCAAGCCTCATCTCAGATGTTTTGCTGTAGTGGGAGGCCGGGATACGTGTGCACGTGTTGCTGGGGGGCATTCAGTCACCACATACCCTCTCTGACACGTGTGCTCGTGCTCTGAGCGGTTGGTGTGTGAAGTACGTGGGCTTTGTGCTGAGAGGATTGTTTTCCTGCGGTGGGGGGGTCAGCAGAATAGCGCTTTTGTGCCTGTTTGGGAAGCTGTAGATGGAAAATATTATGGTCCTGCCATGTCCCCCTTTTGCTCTCCTTTTCCTCATCTTTCCAGATTGTATTTTCCCGCCACGTCATTAATCAGATCTAGAGATGAATCGACTCCATTGATTTTAATAAAAAACGAGAGGAAACTTCAGCTCATCTGAATAGTTTGGTCTCTCGGTCATGGGAGAGTCTGATTCTTTTGAAGGCTGGCAGACAGTGAGGTTGGTGCAGCTCATTTTGCAGTTTGCGTTGCCGGTTGATCTCTCCTGCATTACACACGGATGCTGTGAAGCCCGCTTCCCGTTTTTTTGCGGGGTGTGCGTTCCGTGCCGGGGGGAGTCAGCCTCGGGTCTTGCATCCACGACACAGTGGCTGAGCAGTTGGGCTGTCCTCCGCTCCATCTAAGCATACCTGTGTATCTGTCCCATGCGTCTATGGGGTCCAGGACTTTATCGGGCCAATCGGCTCAGAACCACAGGCAGATATTTGGGCTGATGGACACCTCTCACCAGTGTTCCTGTGCCCCCCCCTCCAGCCGGGGAACAATGGCCCCCTGTCAGGCTGCAACAATGTGTTTGTTTTTCTTCCTGCGCATCTCCCGCCTCCATCTCTTCATCCCTGCTTTGGAGCGTTCTGTGACATCTCTGCCATGCCAGGGAGAGAGAGGGAGGGAGAGGCAGGGGCGAGAGAGACAGCGCTCCCCTTTGTCCCGGTGCAAACCCATGGCATGGCCATTGTGCTCACTATTGACTGAGCACTTGAATACCAAGCAGCTTTTACTGAGGCTCTTTGGCGTGCGATATGTGTGCATCTCCATCCGCACACACCGATGATTGATTCCCTATTCAACAGCAGCAAAACTTGATCACGGTAATTTTCAAAGAGATATCAGAAAGCATCACAATGGCTCATTAGTCTTTTAGCTTACAGGAAGTGAGGTCGGTCATTAACTTCCTGTATTAGCGTGATTAGGCCCGATTTTCACATTGATTTACTGAAAATTACGAGTTTCTTTTTTGATTCGCAGGTTTATTTTTATTCTTGCCCCCTCCACCTCCCAAGTCCCCCACACGCTCAGTTTTATTTCGCTCTGCTAGACGCCACGGATTTGCTAAATTGTTTGTTATCTTGCTGCCTGGCTGCACCGAGTCCGCCGCTCACCCTATTCACGGCGCCCCTGCGTTTGTTCTTTTCTGGAAATAAATGAGAAAGTTTCCAACCTTTTTCTCTTCTCCAATATTCCCTACATATGTTTCCAGACAAAACTGCTGTCTCCCGGGTCCTATAATGAGAGAATACTCAGCGTGAAAGGCGACACGTTTATCTTTGGCTTGGGGTAAATTGGGCAGGTTGCACCTTGGTATTTGGACATCACAGAAGGAAAATAAAAGAGACGGTGTTGGGGGGGGGGGGGGGGCAGTGAATGTGGCTTCAAATGTGTTTTGTGGCTCTTTTATGTATTTGGATAAGACCCTGGTTGGTTTACTCCCCAGAGATCATTCTGGAAAACCTCCATAAAAGGAAAGGCCAGTTTAAAACGCTGTCTCTCCGCTTCTCACCTTGCCAAGTCGGCGAAAGGGAAACTCTCTCTGCACGGCCGGCCGCTCTGCTGCCGGGGGTCAGGCGGATGTCCCCAGGTGAGCTGGAGAATTTCGATTCTGGCCGAGTTCAGCCTCTTTATCAGTCCAGGTGCAGGCTGTCTGCTCCACACTGACAAGGGCAGCAACATGCAGACATGAATCCGCCACGACTGCGTGTGTCTGCCTCTGTCCTCGTGTGTTTTTCATTTCGCTTCTATAATTCTAATCGGGGGCATTGCTGGGTGGCTTTTTAGCCCCCCCTCCCCAAAAAAATGTACACTAAAGAGCTTAAATGCTGTTCCCATTCATTTTCATTAAAATAACGCCCCCCCCCCTCAGCAAAGTCTTAGCACCCTTGTTCATGAATCTCCAGTGATGCTCCTGGGATGCTGGGCTCCTCAAGAGTTCTTGTAATTGACTTAACGAGGGGGGGGCATCATAATTGGCCCGTTAAGGCTGGTCACAGGTGTCAGTCGGTGCTGGTCCCCCGGGGGCCGTCGGCCGCCGGTGTCCCTGCCAAGGTATGCCGTAATGCTGGGCTGCCTCACGGTCGGCCTTCCATCAACCTACCTATTTATAGCCCCCCCGTCCCTCATCCTTCTCTCCGGCTGCAGGAATGAAGGGAGTGGGAGCGTGGCAGGGGGAGGAGCGAGAAAGGGCGCCATTGTCTCCGTGTCAGAAAGCAGGAGGGGTGGGGGGCCGGATGAAAGGCCCATTGACAGGGCGAGAGGGACAGAGACGCATCAGGCGTCCCCCAGTCCTCCTCTCTCCATTGTTTGCGGAGAGACATCGGCAAGCGACAGGAATCCGGAGCGAGGGAGGAGAAGGAGAGAGGGAGGGAGGGAGAGAGGGGAAGGAAGAGATGGGCCCATTGTTTTGGCCCTCGGCTCATGCCGGGGAGAGAGCGAGCTGAGGACAAATGGGACGACTGTGGCGGGGGACGCGGAGGGGGGGTCACCCTGCTCCAAGATTCAACTTTTACATTCCTGTAACACCCCCCCTCCACTGCAGCCAAACTGTAATATTTACATAACACTGGGTATATTCAGCTGTTTACAGTGTTGCACTTTTGCCATTTTTCTGCACATTAACGGCTACCCCGCGTATCATTGCACTCTGCCTCTGTCCCAAATGAGCCGTACGGCTAATTAATGGATACTGTACATTGCACTATTCCCGAATCCACTTGCAGGACCTCAGAGGCAGAATAAGGCTGCATTAAGCAGGCCTTACACCTTACAGGGCGACGGTCTGTCGCAGTGCCTGGGTTCGAATGTAATAATCATACTGCCAGTGTAAATGGCTGGTCTGCCGGCAGACTGCCATTCTATTCATTCTACCTCTTGCCTGAATGTATTGTTTTTGCTGCTAATTTTCAACTTGATATATTTTGGACATTTGGACATCATGTATTTGTGCTGCTTTCACTTTTCTTGTGATCAATTATTGTTGGCGCCCTTGATTATTTGTCCGTGCGAAGCCTGTGTTTGAGTCTCAAGAAGAGGGGGCCATGAGGGGAGGGGGGAGGGGTGGGCTGGGAGGGGGGGGGGGGAAGTCAC